>CM029662.1:15498563-15838563 GCA_017311315.1 Dendrocalamus latiflorus
AAATTCAACACCAATATTGTTACCTTTATTGTTCTCCTTAGATTGTGTAGGTGCTATAGTTATAAAATCATCATGATGTATCCACGGGGCAGCAAGTACTTCATCTTCAACCGTGGTTATCTCCTCATCGTTTATCTCCAGTGGTGCCCTCATCATTTATCTCCAGTGGTGTCAGTTGTTGATCATTCAACTCCTCTTCTTCAATATCAACCTGCACAAGGTGAGAAACAACACTAGAAATAGAGAGTAAGTCATTAGTATAAAAAATAATCTCACTTTTTCTATCATCTACTTCTCTCTTTTCATTTTGTATATTTCTCTCACTCTCAATTTAGTTGCTCTCAACCTCACATATGGTGGAATCACACAACTCATTGTTTTTATTGCTCTCACTCAATTTAGCTATGTGGCTCTCATCCTCACATAGGTTTTGAAACATCTTATCTTCTATAGATCGTGGTCTAGTAATGGCATAATTACCATCAACCACGATCTCCTCATGTAGCAATAGGGCAGCACTCATGATGCCTTGACCGAAGGGAAAGTCCCCTGCTCGGTCATTTTCTCATGTGACGCACTAATGAAGGCATACGAACTGAACTGTGGACTTAGGTTAAACGGTGGTGTACGCCTTTCCATAATTCTTTTCTCCTCCTCTATAGCATAATTCACAAGATCCTGCATACTGCCATCATATTTCAAACAGACAGTAGCAGTGATATCAGAATTCAAACCTCTTTTGAAGTAAGCTCTCATCGCACATGCCTCCGTGATATTTGCATGATACATATCATAATGTAGCTCATCACAATAAGATTGGATAGATCGACGTCCTTGGTGAATACTCTTCATATGATGAAGTAACTCAAGCTCATACTCATATGGCATAAATTCTTTTCTCATGACCTCCTTTAATTCTTCCCAAGTAGTGACATATTGCTTCTCAGGATATCACTTCCACCATGTGCATGCATAATTTTCAAACTCCATGGTGGTTTGTGTGACTTTCTTGGCATCAGATAGCTTCTGAAACTTGATGTCACGTACAAGTTGTTTACCCATTCAAGATATTCCTCTGAATTTGTACTTCCATAGAATGGAAAATATAAGTATCGTGAGTTGCACCATGTGGAACAAAATATTGAATCTCCTGCCATTGTTAGTGCAAACAACAAGAAATGTTATGTATGTGGATGTGAAAGATTTTATTTGTGGAATTTACTCAACCTCACCTTCTCTTACCAACTGAAGTTCTTATGCGCCCTTGATGGAAGTGAAGAGCCGTACGCACTTTGGTGACGGTAGACAACACAAGGTGATAGATCAAGCGAATTTAATTGCACAAGCATTGTTATAACAATGGCTTATTTGTGGAGCTTGGATGGATAGTATTTACCTATGCAATCTGAAATCCTGGATATTATAAAGTTAAGTAATAATCTAAGCTAGAATGCTTTACCTAAGTGCTGATCCAAAAGATTTAAGTGAAGTGTATGAATGCACACGCAAAGACCAATGTGACTCAGTGCAAACAAATGAATAAGCTAAATAGAGGTAATATGATATTTAAGGATAGATAACCCATTTTGCACTAAGTACTAGGAGATACGTTAGCCAATTGCAACATTAGGGATATAAAGGCACAAGATTGCTTAAAAAGATCTGATCACACAATCTGATATTTTTTTGACCTATACATCGGCCACAAAGTTCTTTCTTTCTTTCACTTTTTCTGTATATATATTTTTGTTAAACCATAGCTCTTTCTGTACGTCGATTGCCTTCTTGGTGCAAAAACTAAGATTTCAATAAGTGTGATTACTACCAAGAGCAGTCATTGATACAATGTCAACAGCTAGTCTCAAAGATGAAAGGAAATACTATGAGCAAGGCTCACAGTGATTACTGCTGTCAGATGAAACAACGGAAATGACACAACGATCAAACGACGCGAAGGAAACACAATGATTAGCACCTAAACAAAAATTTTAATGGTTGAAAACATCACAAAACTCACGAGAATAACAAATGCAAAAACCTAGATTTAGAATTTTTTGTGGCAATTTTTAGTTTTGAAGACTCTAGGTACTAAACAGTAAGAAATTGATATAAAATCTAGGGTTAATAATCCTACCGTATCAACCGTGCTTTGATACCAAGATGATGTGGGGTGCCCGATCTTCACGACGTAAAATCGATAATGATAACTTAGATCCGTGCAACTTGATGAACCGACAGTGCTAACCACCGCCAGAACAGCAACCTACGATAAAAGAATTCACCCAACCACACGCTCGTGATCCCGTCTACTCGACCACAAAGCAGATGCATTGCAGCTCCTGAGAATTACAAGGAATCACAAGAACAAAGTTGTAGAGAAAGGCCCAATTCCCCTCTAGGTTGTAATCAGATGGCAAACTCTAGGAAGAACAAGCGTATAACTCTCTCTTGAAAATAATAGATTCAATCATGGTCTGCCAAAAAGTTACGTATTATAAGGTTTATATAACCCTTGGGAGGCCGCAAGGTCTCCTACACAATTCCTAAGTGTTTTAGACTCAAACTCTAACAAAAAGAAAATAAAAATCCATGACACTTTTAAAGATAAATTCTCCTCCATTACGTAGCCCTTGAAATAAGCTTTCAAACGAATCCAAGATCACCTCAATCGGACCTTTATATGCTAGGTATACAGTCAGAGATATGGTCATACTGTTCCGAATACCTCTAAGGCAATTGAATGGCTATAAGCGTCTCTAGCCAATCCAACGGCGAGATCGTTCAGTCTGGTATGAACATTACCATCAATATTGACTGTCCAAAACCAATCGAACGTCGTGGAATGAACAAACGTTCGGAGCAGTCCAAACATCTCCAAGGTGGCCCAAATATTTCCAATGTGATCGAGCGGTCTGTGGAAGATCGGACGACGCGATCGTTCAGAGCAGTTCGAATGTCTCCAAAGCATCTAAGCCTCCAGCGCCGATCGGACGGTTCAGACAGTCGAAACCATTTGGACTGGTCCGAACGTTTTGAAGGTCTTGTGAGCACTTGATGTGGATCAGATGGTCCTGAAGACATCTGAGGTCCATTAGACCGATCCGAAGGTAGTTTTTGATACCAGTTGAAATCATTTGAATGTTCGAAACATCTTTGTGAGTTAAATTGAACTTGTGGATGATCTGACATGTTAATGAGGACTTGAACATGTCTTTCCTTGCTTGGCTCTATATACTTCTTCTCCATTAACTTCTCCTCCATGGCTCCAATTCCAAAAGCTTTGCATCATTCAAACCTGAGTATGCACACAACATTTGCATGTGGTAATATCCAATTCTCTCGTAAATTAAAACTAGAATCAATTAGGAGTGAATTCACCTATTGATTAATCTTTTTAACTCATGCTCATATAATTGGTCCAATTGGGATGTTCTCACCATCTTGTACACTTGAAGTGATGAACGAGGCACTAGTATCGATGAGACCTTCTAAACGCATCTTCACTTTAGGTTTGTACAGAACGAGTATGGGTTTGCATATAAATACATAACATAGTAGTAGCTCTATATCTTCAAATATAATAATTAAAGACCCAATTAAATTAGAGTTCACCTGATAATATTTAATGCGGCTCAATAATTCCTTCCAGTCCAATAATATATTTAACTGAAAAGCATTATGCATATCTGTATCTGCATCAGACGCATCAAAACCCAAGTGAGAATGAGAGTACATAGACAACAATTGCATCAAATGAGAGTATTTCAAGTGAGTTGTGTGATTCCATCAAAAGTGAGGTTGAAGGCATCAACTTTGAGGGGAGAGATGATGAGGACATCAACCCTCCAGATACGACCACTACTCCACGTACCAAATAAGAGTTCAAGCTGGACATGTTCTGGAATCCAATTTGGTGTCCAAAGGCAGCATCAACTTCAAATAGGCATGACTTTCACCTACGGAGTCCGTTTAAGGTCCACGAGTACTTGATGGAAAGTTTATCTCATTCTCTTCTCAACGGATCTAGCTTTGTCTAGTTGCTGGTTATATCTTTTGTCCCACAAAATGTAATAGCCCAGGTTTTATAAAAAAAATAATAATAGTAAAAATAATTTAAATAAAAATAAGTGTTTTGGTTGCCTAAATTTTATTTTTTGTTTGCCCTGATTTTTCTGCTTTTAAAAACGCTGGATTTGAAAAGTAATTTGGGTAAAAACATAAAAACAATATTATTAAAGAAAATGGTATTTTGATAAAAATCCTACTTCAAATTAATTATTTGGAAGAATTTGGCATTTATCTGGATTTTCTGTGTTTTTCTGGATTTTAAAAACCAATTTCAAAGCTAAAAAGTATTTTCATAAAAAATTAGAAGACCAGCTTTAAGTTGGAAATATTTTTCCTAAGTCTAAATCATCTCCAGGAATTTCTGCAAATTTTTCTGGAATTTTTAGACTTTATTTTCTAAGTGTTTTGAAAGTTTGTGAAAATCTAAATCTCTCTTCTCGGCCTGGCAAGTGTCACGCCCAGATCCAATCTTCCGCACCCGATTAAATATCGACCCTCCATCTTCACTTAACCCACTCCATCTCCATCCGACGGCCTGGATTCAATCTGTGTAGCCTGATTTGATCCCATCCTTAGTCCATGAACCTAGTTTACCATGGACCTAGTCCGCAAAAGCCACCTGTCAGCCAAATAAATTCATTTTTCCTTTTGAAAAATAAATTGGTAGAAAAATCAGTTTGCTTGCTGACGTCACCTTGGCGTCATAAATCCCTTTTGCCGAAGAAAAATAATTAAATTCCTTCCTGATGTCATAATCTTTCTTTTTCAGTACAAAACTAATTCAGAAAATCTATTTTTTCCTTTTTTCTTTAGTTTAAAACTTCCAAAAGCCCGTTTTCCTTCATACTAGCTCCGATTAAGCCGTTCAAATTTCTAATTTCTTTAAAAATTCTAATCTATCCATTTCTATCCTCCTTTCAAATTTTAGAGTCTGTTTGAAATTTAATTGGATTAAACTAAAGCATAGAAAGTAAAAATATTTTAAATGGTTAAAATATACTTTAAAATAAATCTGAAATTATTTTATTTGATATTTTTGGGTTCCAAGTATTTTGGTGAAGTTTTCTTGAATTTTTTCGAATTTATTTTATTTTTTGGAAAAAAATAAATTTTTTCTTATCATTTTCTCTCTCCTCTCACTATTCATCTTCTTCACGTAACGTTTCGAATTGTTCTCCAGAACACGCTCACGCAGCGCCATGGCTGTTTCTTGAACCTTCCAGAACTTATGATTTTCTCAACGGTTTTTCGTGAAATCTAATGCATTCAAATCCTCTCATCAAGACATTTCCATTCCCAGTCTGAGCCCCCAATTTCATGCGCCCATTTCGCGGGAATATGCCATGCCACCGAAAGACATTCCCTCGCGGATCTCCTCATCCGGTCCACCTCCGTGCCTATAAAAGGGAGCACCGGGTGCCCCTCCTCATCCTCACCCAGCCCCAGAAATCTCAAAGCCTCTCCCCCTTCCTCCTCGCCGCAATTGGCATTTTTCTCTCGCCAACCAAACGGTGTTCTTCGGCCATTTGCACCATCTACAGTGGAGTTCCGCGACCTTTGACCACACCATTGGCTTCGCCTTCGTGTGTTCTACATGGTGCTTCCCTCACCTTCACCGGAGCATCGCCGGACCACCGTGGCCAAATCGTGCCGCCGCTTCTCTCCTCGCTGCAGGCCGCCCGTGCATGTTCCACCACAACCAAAATTTCGCCTCCGACACCTCGCCATGGCCGCCAATGGCATCTCGTGTCCCCATCTATCCGGTGATGTTTTCCCCAATCTGTTCACGTCATACCGTGCCAAACCATCCTAAGTAGCTACCTTCCAAGCGGTTTTAGATTTGCTTCAACGAGCACCAAGATATCAAGTTTTTCCTTTTTCTGTACCATCATCGTTCAAACGTCGATTGTATCGTCTCCGATGAATTTTTCAGCTTAGCCAATAATTTTCCTAACTTCACCATACCGTGTTCTACGCCGTGGTCACCTTGCATCTCCACGTTCCATACCCGGTGCTATCTCTCTCCAACCTGCCGTTGTCGCTACCATGCCGTCACTGCCGTTTTTCTCTCACCACCGGTGATTGCCACCTTTCCTCGTTGTCGTACCCGCGTCACCACCTTTGCCTCGTGCTGGGGTTCCATTTTGCTCGTTCGCTGGCCACCTCGCTGCGAACCGACACCATACTATTCAAAAGATAAGTCTCAGATTTTGTTATAATTTCATGTGATGTCCAAAACTTCCAGATATTTGTTCTCCCTTATACGAACTCTGAATCCATTAATTCTTTCTCCTAAATTCATCTAAAATCATAATCTATCTGTCAATATATATTTTATAATTTTTGGATTTTTTGGAATTCATTTGGATTTTATTTGAGTTATTTTCACGTGTAGACTACGACGATTCCGGAAAATGCTACGATGACGAAGCACACCCACTCGAGGAGCAAGGCAAGTCACACACCTTGACCATGTTGATCCCAGATTGTGAAATAAAACTATGTTGTTTTAAATTAGTTCTGCTTGCTTATTTTTATTCACTGTATTTCAATTTAGTTTCAAATTTGGTTAATACCTCCTTGTTAATACTCCTTTGACATTGCAAATCCTTATACCTTGTCAGCTTAGGATCAAACTCTAGTTAGTCACTAGTATTGGCTAGAGAATTTTAAATCAAATGATTAGACATGCTTAGACATAATTTTGTTTTGGAATACCTTTTCACATAAAATGATAAGCTTTTCAAATGTATTCTTGACTTTGGTGAGTCAAGAAGGATTATGGAATATTTTGAAATAAAATATAAAATCTGGTTTAGATTTAGGCTAATGGTTAGGTGGTGGGTTCAAGCCTGCACTGTTGTTCGGAGACACAGTGTTGATTGTCGGGCCTAGGGGGTATGTGGTTGAGCCTAAGTCAAATTAAGGACCGGTCTGTGAGCTACTGTTGCAAAGCCCTATCGTACTACCACAAGGCTGGTATGGGACAGCCCTGGCTGAATAATTTACAGGTCCCAACCTGGGTCATGTCGTAGATTTAAAGTGAGCGTGGCGTAGGCTATGAGAAGTCTCACTCGGCTCAAGAGGGGGTTCCGGTCTGGTGGATTCCTTACTAAGGTGTAACATTAGTGTTGACTTGGCCAGGTTGAAGGCTTTGCATTGTAAAAGCCTTGTCATGATCTCCTCACCGCACACCTAAGGAAGTGTGAAACTCGCGTGGCAGTACAGGATGATCATGTCTTGTGGGTAAAGCTGTACAACCTCTGTAGAGTGTATAATCTATCCTGGATAGCCGTGCCCACGGTCATGGGCATGCTGAGTAAAGTTTTTCATAGATTAGACTTTGGTTTTAAAATGATTTATGAAACATTGTGGTCGGAGCCACGTGAGATCTTTTTGGAAAAGATGGTCCGGGTGGGATACCCGTGTGAAAGATCAAGGTCCATTTAAGTTGGTTTTGGTGTTAATGACAAAAGTCATTATGAGATTTTGTTGTTAATGGCAAATACTTTTACAATGTTTTGGTGATAATGAAAAATGTATATATGAGACTAATATGTTTGTTAAAGTATATTATAGCTTAGTCTTATTTGGATGAAAAGGTGAAATCAAAGAGGTATGTATTCAAAATCACTATCTCATTTACTAATGCATTCCTTAGATCCAAAATATAGATTGAAATCCTCAAATAGTTCAAATGAATATGTGCATATGTCTTTCTTTATATACACTTGCATACACACGTTTAGGGAGAGTTCACTCTATGTTTTGTGGTTTCATTAGTAGTGATCCATGTTTACTTTTTCCATATATATTGGGATCAAACTAGGATCATGTATTTATTAAAACTCTACTTTAAAAGCCAAATCAGTGCTTTGACTGGAAGAGCGATAGTACCGCAGTTTTTAATGTTGGAACTATCGCAAAGCGGAAGTTCTGCGGCTAGGAACAGTACTACCGGTGCCCGGAAGCTCCGGAGGTAGAGCGGAGCCTTTTTTCCACAGAGCGCCAAGTTAGGGTCAGGCTCGAACGGTAGTACCGCGCCGACTCTACGGAACTACCGGAGAGCGGACCTTAGATGGCGGTAGTACCGCACTTTGAATTCAAATGATTTTATATTCAATTTATTATCTGATTATTTGTTGATATTGTCATCAATTACCAAAAGGGAAACATTGAGAATCTAGTCCCTCCATTATGAGTTAATGGTAAGTTTTGGTAATTAATGACAATCGATTTGTGGGACTAACATTTTCCATGAGTTGGATAAATAGGTTAGGTTCCATGATGATGATGACTTTAGATGACTTCATGAGTTGAAGGTTATCAAGAAGAGGGTGCATCATGTGTTAATACACATCAAGATTCCAAAGTGAAGATGTTCATGTGTTGATCATCAAGTCAAGGAAGACCATCATGTGTTAATGGAGTTGATGAGAAGGATGCAATCATGAGTTGATGCATATCGAGATGATGACCCAAGGCAAATGTATGACTAGATAGGGTTAAGGATGTGTTCCTACTCTTTTACCAGTCTTGGTGTTTGGTTGAAAAACCGGATTTCTAGTATAGGTTGTCGTACTATTAAGAGGGGTCATGTCTAGTAGTTTGAGTCTCATCATCTGTTGATGTCTCAACCTCACTTGCTCTAGCTCATCTTGACATGAGGCTTGCATTTGCGAATGTGTTTTGCAAATAGTTGAAGCTCATGTGGTGAATCCTTGTAACATGTGACTATACTTTGCAAATGTGTTTTGTAAAAGGTTTAAGTCCATGTACCTACTCCTTGTGACATGATCTAAGTTTGCAAATGTGTTTTGCAAAAGTTGGAGATCATGCATTATCCCTTGGCATGGTCTAAGATTGTTTATTGCTATTTCTTTGGACATTAGACCATAGTAGTAACTCTTTGGATGTCTTTTGATTTCTGCATTAATCTAATGTGTTTGAGATCATGAAAATAGATGGGTTGTGTAGCTCTCTGAATAAGCTTTCCATAGAGTCCAAGATCACTTAATTTCGACATCGGAGTCAAAAGTTATGACCGTTTTTCCGAGTACCGTCTGTGCTGAAAAACCGAAAACAGAACTACCACGCCGACTTTGCGGAACTACCGCAGAACGGTAGTAGCACATTTTATAACTGCGGTAGTTCCGCAAATGACTGAACAACAGCTATTTTTCTAGCCGTTATGATGGGGAGCGGTAGTATTGCTCCTATAACGGCGGTAGTTTCGCAAAATCCTGTTTTTAACTCCAACAGCTAGTTTCGAGGTATGGGCTATAAATACTCCCTTGTGGCCAGTTGGGGTAAGGTTTTTGGGACTCGATTTCACTCTTTTGAGCTAGTGTGAGCTTCTCCTCTCTAGTTGCATGTGTTGTATCTAGAGGTGGATTTTGTATCCACTTGAGCTTATGCATTCATTGCACGTGGTGAGAGCCAAGAAATGGGCTTGACTTATTACTCTTGGAGTTTGCCGACTCCTAGACGGCATTGGAGGCGTCGTGCCCGGTGATCTTCTCAAAGAAGCTTGTGAGAAGGCTCGGCGTGTGTGAAGGTTGGAGCTCACCTATCCGGAGCGGGAAAGAGCTACCACTAGTGGATTTGAGGTGGAAGGCTTAATTCGTGGAGCCGGTCTGATTTGTTCGGTCTTACCTCAACGTGGATTTGCTTTCTTGTGCTCTTTTTACATTCAAGCAATTTACTTACCTAGCATTATTTTGATTGCTTGTAAACTTAGAATTGCAAATCTTGACCTAGGTTAGCATTGTTGGTTTACTTAGACGAATTTGCTTGTCTTAGGCGCTATTTGAGCTAAACCAAATTGAAAGTTTCCGCATTGTTTACTTGGTTTAGGCAAATAGAAAAGGTCTTTAATTTTTAGTATTAATTTGAAGAAAATTTTTTAGACTGCCTATTCAGCCCCCTCTAGTCGGCCTCCTCGATCTTACACCATGGATAGGTTAGTGTTTGGTTGGAGCCTGCACTAACGGTATTAATTTCAACTACACTTACTGTTTTTACTTATTGTATTAAATTCAGCTATTTTAATCTATTTACTGTATTTCTTTAAATGATGTTTTATGCACAAATAACCCTATATGCCTTCCTTTGTTGCCTTTACCATTATGATGCATTTCTCCATGTGACTTGCGGAGTACAAGTTTGTACTCACCTTGCTATCTCCATACAGAGGAAGATGACTTCGACTATGGTGAAGACTTGGACGAGTAGGCCGGTCTTACTATCGTTTGCCTGTGGGCAGGCTCAGTGGGCTTCTTCCGCTGCTTATATTTAATTTTGGCTTATGTGCCGTTGATGTAAACTTTGACCATCAAGCCCATATTCAGTTAAATAAAGTTTGTCATTATGCTTGATATTTATCTTTGCTGTCCACTATGTGCACTTGCTGATCCTGGACTAGTGCGATTTACACAGAGGATCCAGGAGTTGATGCTCTGGGTTCCTACAAAGATGGTATCAGAGCTATGACGACTCTAAGACGTGACCGTAGGTAGATTAGAAAGGTCAGACCCTAAGGACTTATTTTACTAAACAGTAATGTCAAAAAAAAGGTTTGCTTACTCTTACCTCTGTATCTTTGCTTACCCTTATCTCTCCAATCTTTCTCATCTTTATGTCAGTTTTAAAAAACCTATTTCTGTCTCTTCCCTTGTTCCAAAGCAACTATAGATGGCAACGCTGGATTTCTTCGACTCTGTCACCACTTCAATCTTCACCTGGAAGGATAATGCTTTGTACCTCGATAGCTGCGAACGATCACACCAAGACAACCCTTATCTCTCTAGGATAAGTTGTCAAGCTAGAAAGTAGACGAGGTTATGAGCTACCAGTTTCCTCTTTGTTGGCAGCCGTAACTTGATATTTGCTTAATAAAGGTTTTGCTAGTTTGGTGTTTTGTTTTGGGTTGCGCAAAACGTCTGCTGTTCCTGCTTTGCCTTGAGTCTCATCTCTCCTAATCTTTGGAAGATCAAGATGGAGCATCAACTGCCAACAACCTCCAGACAACAAATAGAAGGCCACAGAAGTTTGGAAAAGGACGACTAAATCAAATCACCACTCAAGGCATACAGAGTAAGATCCAAACCTATTTCTCTGCTAGCCTGTGCAAATCTCAGAGACGAGATTCTTTTTAAGAGGGGTAGATTGTAACAGCCCAGATTTTTATAAAAAATAATAATAGTAAAAATAATTTAAATAAAATTAAGTGTTTTGGTTGCCTAAATTTTATTTTTGATTTGCCCTAATTATTCTGCTTTCAAAAACGCTGGATTTGAAAAGTTATTTACGTAAAAACATAAACAAAATATTATTAAAGAAAATGATATTTTTTATAAAAATCCTATTTCAAATTAATTATTTGGAAGCATTTGGCATTTATCTGGATTTTTTGTGCTTTTTTGGATTTTAAAAACCAACTTTAAGTTGGAAATATTTTTCCTAAGTCTAAATCATCTCCAGGAATTTCTGTGAATTTTTCTGGAATTTTTAGACTTTATTTTCTAAATCTCTCTTCTCGGGCTGACAAGTGTCACACCCAGATCCAATCTTCCGCACCCGATTAAATATCGACCCTCCATCTTTACTTAACCCACTCCATCTCCATCCGATGGCCTGGATACAATCTGTGCCGCCCGATTTGATCTCATCCTTAGTCCGTGAACCCAGTTCACCATGGACCCAGTCCACAAAAGCCACCAGTCAGCCAAATAAATTCATTTTTCCTTTTGAAAAATAAATTGGTAGAAAAATCAGTTTGCTTGCTGACGTCGCCCTGGCGTCATAAATCCCTTTTCCTGAAGAAAAATAATTCAATTTCTTGCTGATGTCATAATATTTCTTTTTCAGTACAAAAATAATTCAGAAAATCTCTTTTTTCCTTTTTCTTTACTTTAAAACTTCCAGAAGCCCGTTCTCCTTCATCCTAGCTCCGATTAAGCCGTTCAAATTTCTAAATTCTTCAAAAATTCTAATCTATCTATTTCTATCCTCCTTTTAAATTTTAGAGTCTGTTTGAAATTTATTTGGATTAAACTAAAGCTTAGAAAATAAAAAATATTTTAAATGGTTAAAATATACTTAAAATAAATCTGAAATTATTTTATTTGATATTTTTGGGTTCCATGTATTTTGGTGAAGTTGTCTTGAATTTTTTTAAATTTATTTTATTTTTTCGGAAAACAATAATTTTTTTCTATTCATTTTCTCTCTCCTCTCAGTATTCATCTTCTTCACGTAACGTTTCTAATCGTTCTCCAGAGCACGCATGCGCAGTGCCATGGCCGTTTCTTGAACCTTCCAGAACTTATGACATCAACGGTTTTTCGTGAAATCAAATGCATTCAAATCCTCTCATCAAGACATTTCCATTCCCTGCCTTAGCGCCCAATTTCATGCGCCCATTTCGCGGGAATATGCCATACCACCAAAAGACATTACCTCGTAGATCTCCTCATCCGGTCCACCACCTTGCCTATAAAAGGAAGCACCGGGTGCCCTCCTCATCCTCACCCAGCCCCAGAAATATCAAAGCCTCTCTCCCTTCCTCCTCGCCGTAGTCGGCATTTTTCTCTCGCCAACCAAACGGTGTTCTTCAGCCGTTTGCGCCGTCTACAGTGGAGTTCCGCCACCTTTGACCACACCATTAGCTTCGCCTTCGCGCGTTCTAAATGGTGCTTCCCTTGCCTTCACTGGGGCTTCGCCGGACCACCGTGGCGAAACCGTGCCGTCGCTTCTCTCTTCGCTGCAGGCCGCCCGTGCATGTTCCACCACAATCAAGGTGAGCACTACGTTTCCCATGTTCTCCTCTTCATTTCGCCACAAACCTCACCTATTAACTCCTCTCTGTTTTCCCGGAACGCCGATGTCAACCTACCGGTCACTATAGGTCTCCTCCACCGTGTTCCGCCACCATCCAATGTCTTTTGGCCGAGCCATTTATACCGTTGAGTTCGCCTCGATGCGTTCTATGACGTGCTCCCTTCCTTTTCCCCAAAAAACCTCCACAAAATTTCGCCTCCGACACCTCGCCACAGTGAGATGAGAGTATGATAGTGGAGATGTTAGATGAGCAATGCTTGGGGACTTCCCCATGGCCTGGATGGCTTTATATATATTCACATGGGGACTTCCCCTACAACAGGAGCCTCTCACAGTGAAGGGCTTCACGGGCCGAAGCCATGTTGCTGAGCCATTTGGCCCCCTCCGTCCCTGCGGCCTGTGGTCTTCTGTGATCTGGGGCAGAAATGCATTTGTCGGCGCAGCCCAACTTCGCACCGAAAATACGGAGTCGAACTGGCTGCCGAAGCTGTCTCTGGCCGCGAAGTCCTTTAGCCGCGAAGTCGAAGTTGCCGGCGGAGCCGCCTTGCCGAGTCGAAGCCGAGGAGAGGTTGGGCTCATCTTGCGGACATGTTGTCGAAGCGTGGGGCAGGTCCGCCCCGCGTGCGTGATGTTGGAGCCGAGGGCGGGCTCGTCCCGCATAGATGAGTCTGAAGCGGATGCATCGCCGAAGTGATTACCGAGGTTGTCCTGTAGACGCAAAATCGACGTACGGCCGGATGGCTCGTAGCCTGAAGACGATGTTGGAGCTGAGGATCGCGCCGACTCTGAGGTGTCAGGCGGTCACACGGCCGTGGTCGTGCGTTCCTTCCCGAGAGGGAGGACGCATGATAGGACATGATTGGCGAGTCGTGGGCTGTCAGGCGACCGCACGACTATGGTCGTGCATTCCTTCCTGAGAAGGCGGACGCGTGGCAGGACACGACTGGCAGGTCGTGGGCTGTCAGGCGGTGCGCGCGCGCACGCAACCTGGTGGCTTGGGCTTTCGTGGATGTGCACTCCCGATGGTAAGTCGAATTTCGAAGTCAGAGTCGAAGTCATAGTCGTTCCGCGGAGGCGGAGTTGACGTCGAAGAGACTGGCTACCGATAATGCATTAATGGCCCTGAGAATCGCGCCGACCACTAGTGCGTCATGGAAGGTGGACAATGTCATGCGGTCGCACGACTGCGGTCGTGCGTTCGTTCCCGAGGGAGCAGACGCGTGGCAGGACATGACTGGCGCGCCATGAGGTGTAAGGCGTCGTGCGCACACACCACCGCGATGCTTCACCTCCCACCGGTTGAACTTCCATGGGTTGGCGCTATCACCGGTTACACTTCCCGGCCGGGGGGGAGATGGGTATATATACGCTGCTACCATCGCAACATCATCCTTCCGCACCCTTGGTTATTCGCTTCGTTGCTTTCTGCTTGGGCGCGTGATGATCTTGTTCCTGCGTGTGATGCGTAGCCGGGTGTGGCTGGGATGATCTTGTTCTAAAAAATAGGCCTACCTCAGTTCATCTGCATTCTCTGAAAGCATTGTTTTATAGCAGGGTTAGCGCCAATCGACGCGATCGGAGAACGCTGATGAACTAAAGGAGGTCTATTTTTGGGTTCGGTCAAAACTTATCGCAGATCAGCGGTCACGCTTCCCGGTCATGGGGAAGGACGGTTGGATTTCCGCTGGTTGGCGCTTCCTGATCGTGGAAGGCGAGGGGGCTTTATATACCCCCTTTGGCATCGCGCCGGCGTTCCCCCTCACTCGCCCCGTGTCAGAGCTGATCCATCAAGACGAAGCTGAGTCTGCATCTGACTTCGCTCCGCGGACATGCAAGCGAAGCGGGATGCGGAGTCGTCCCTCGTATACGAGGCCGAATTAGAGGGCCGACATGGAGTCGAAGTGGTATCCAAAGTCGTCGTGCGGGCCTGAAGTCGGGGTGGACTCAGGATTCGCCGTACAGACTCAAAGTCAAGGCGCAGTCAGGTGGCTCGTGGCTCAGCGACAGTGCTTTAATGACGCCCAGCGTGTAGCGGGTACTGCATGACGTGGCAGTACGCGACCGGCGTGTCTTGCAGTGTCAGCGCTCACCCGGCTGCAGCCGCGCGCTTTTTTTCGATGGGGCAGGACGCGTGGGTACACGTGATTTCCACGTTGTGCGTTGTCCAGCGTTTGCACGACCGCGGTAGCACGTCCCTTCCCGAGAATGTGGGACGCGTCGAGGCACGTGATTTGCGCGTCGTGCGCTGTCAGGCGATCGCAAGACCGCAGCCTCGCGTTCCTTCCCGAGGGAGCGGGCCACGCGGTGAGACGTGATTAGCGTGTCATGCGCTGCCGGGTGGCTGGGTGACTACGCATCTTCGGCCTCTACTGGTCACGCTTCTCGATCGTGGGAAGGTGGACGGTCGGGCTCCCGCCGGTTGCACTTCCCGATCACGGGGGAGGCGAGCAGTTCGGCTTCCGCCGATTGTGCTTACCGGTGGTGTGGGAGGTGAAGGGGCTTTATTACCCCTTTGGCATCACGCTGGCGTTCTCCTTCACTTGCCTCCTATTCCCTTGCTCTCTTTAACTTGCGCACTGTGCTCTCGCCTCCTTTGCTGCCGCTATTCGCTACAGGCGCCGTACTTCTCGCCGTTTGGCTCCCAGAGGACAATGGCTCGCGGCGATGAACGTGTTCATCGAGCCGGCGGTGGCGCCTCATCTGGACGATCGTCGTCAATCGAGGTGGAATACGCGCTAGTAGGGCGCGAGCCATCGCTGGTGAACAAGCGGTGAGTAGCGGAGTAGAAGGTGGAGGGTTCGTGCTCCCGCGTCCTAGGCTAGACCCTCGCGACGGAGGAGACGATCCGAACTCTACTACGCGAAGGGAAGCTGACGGACCGCCGTGAGGTGCGCTTGCCCGCTAGTGACGAGACGAAGCCGCACCCTGAGGAGTCGAAGGCGATCGTCTTCGTCGCGTATTTTGAAGCCGGCCTTCAAATCCTAGCGGCCCCGATCGTCGGCGACGTCCTGCGGACCTTCGGGCTGGAGCTGGCGTAGGTGACCTCGAACGCAATAGCCCACCTGGCTGTTTATAGCTGGGCGCTGCGGACGGAGGCATGTTGGCCTAGCACCTCGCTGTTCGCGTTCCTGCATGACGCGCGATGCCAGCCGAAGAAGCTGGAAGTAGGGGCGTTTTCTAACTTCGGCAGTGTCAACTTCGTTCAGCGTCCCCAATGCGCAAAGTTCTTCCTTGCCAACTCAACCCGGACGAAGTGGGAGTCGAACTGGATGAGGCAGTGGTTCTACCACCGTGTGGTGAGCGCCAGCGGCCTCGAGTGCACAGGCTGGCCAATGTCGTTCAATACCTCACCAAGCATGACGATCGACGACGAGGACAAGCGGAGAGCGCGGAGGCTTGTGGAGATCACCCTGCGACTCAACATGCGTGACCTTACCGAGGAGTTTGTCATGTACGATGTGACACCACTTGCCGGTCGGTGGCACGTCCAGCCCGGAGGCCTCCAGCGCAACGGTGTTCAGCCGTCCGTGTCCTCGCTGCCGAGGCCCTCCAACCCTTGTAAGTTTTGCACTGAAGGTCTCCCTGGTTTTTTTGTATTGACTTCACTTCGCCTTGCTTGTAGGATTGCTCCTGGAAGATGCAGAGCACGCGGTGGTCGTGTTCCTCGGACCGCACGCGGCCAAGGAGCACGGCCTGCGCGAACCGCGACCGAGGCGGCGAAGCTGGGGCGGATAAACAGGGTGTGCGAAGCTCTGGGTATTCCCGTGCCGGAGTGCACCACTCCAACCTCGGGTCGGGCTTGCCACTGCGACAGCGACAATAAGAGGGAGGGGTCGCCTTTCCAGCGGAGGGCCTGGTCCCCCACAGCCGTATCTAGCCCGACGGCCGCCGCTCCCATCGATCCTGCTGGAGCCGAGGGTGCGACGGCTGCCGACTCCAACTCGGCGAAGTACGCCGATTCAGACCTTGAGGCGGGGGTGGCGCAGACGACTCCCGGCGAGGAGTCCTTGGGCGGCACCATGGACCAAGGGTGCGGCGCGGACAACCAGGAAGGCGAAGCGTCCTCGCCCGCACCAGTTGCCGAGGCTGAGGAGTCCTCACCCCGGTCTCCGAAAGCGAAGCGGCCTCGGACACGATCGCCCTCGCAGCCAGAGAGGGGGTTCGCTGTGGCGACCAGGATCAGGGGCATGTTGGAGTCTGACTCCGACACAGAGGTCGCTCGGCTCGAGGAGCCGGCTGCCCCAGGTGGCACTGGTGTTCCCGCGGTTCCTTCTAAGGCCGAGGGGACACCGCTACGGACCCCACCGGTTGACATCGAAGGTAAGCTTGACTCCCTCCATACGATCCTGCGAGGCTTGCCTTAAAGCTCTCTGACCACCGTATTTTACTATTAGTGGAGGCACGGTCCCCCAGCCATGAACAATCCTCAAGGGACGGAAACGTCCCAGGCGAAGCCACACGACCAACCTTGACGGACTTCGTCCCTCGGCCAGAGATGCTGTGGACTTGGCAAGGGGCTGGGGACAGTGCGGTCGCCAACATGGATCACCAGGCACTGCTGACGTGTGGGTCGGAGCTCCTGGAAGGCGTGCTAGAGGCCTCGGAGATGAGGGTGAGTGCTCGACTTCGATGATGTGTGCCATCACTTAGGAATTTGCTAACGACTGCGTTGCGCAAACCTGCGCCCGTGAGCGGGGGATGCTAGAAGGCTGGCTGCGTGATGCCGAAGAGGCCCTACGTGTAGCCGAAGAGGCCCACTTTGTTAAGGACGATCGCATCCAGTTCCTAGAGACAGAGGGCGCAAAGGCGATCTCGGACGCCCAGGCGCTCGCATTGGAGGCGCAACGTGTGGCCGCCGAGGAGCACGACGGCTTGCTCCAGCAAATCGCCGCACTGGAGGAGGAGAAGGGCTGCCTCACCGCGTCTCTTGGGGAAAGGACCGGGCTCTGGGCGATGCCTCGGTGGCGGCGTGGGACGCCATGCTGGCTCTGGAAGGCGCCCTCGAAGAACTCTCCGTCGATGTGCCACCTCGCACCTTTAGCCCCGAAGACCTGTCGTGGATGCTTTGTCAAGTCGGGGAAGCTTCCGGCCTCGTTCTCAACACTGCCAAGGCCTTCAGAAACCACTGCTCCTTCGTGACCTCGCGCTTAGCCTTCGCACTACTTTAGCACCGAGGCTGCCGACATGTCGACGAGCTGGCCGACCCCCAGCTGGAGATGCCAGCCGGAGCCGGGGTGATGTTGGGCACCGTGCACGCTGTCTGCCAGACCGTTCGAGCCTTCCATGACCAAATCTGGGACTACATCGGGGAGGCTGCGGCGAAGGTAGCGCTACGACGGACCCTGCATGGCGAGGGGAACTTCGGACAATGGCTTGATGAAGTTCCTCGGCGCAACGAAGACAGTGCCACTGTCCCGGAGCATGGCGCGGACCCACAGGTGTGATGCCCGTGTTCTGATTACTTGTACTGTTTTGCCCTGGGCAGATGCTTGATAGGGGCCGGATGCTAGTCTCAAACCTCATGGTTCGACGGCGCGTTTAGCATTGGGGGTGGGCGGAGGACTCGTTGAACTTCTGGGCGGCCCGGACTTCAGCGGGTGAGACTTCAGCGCGGGATTATATTAAGGTGGAGTCGGATGAGGAGCGACCGTAAATACTCGAGGGCACTTGTAAACATTAGCTCTTCACGAATGTAATTGCCGAAGCTCTGTAATCATTCTTTTATGAGTGCAATAAAGACTTTGGTCGGAGTACGTGCTTCTATCACTTTTCATGATCGCATCTGTCTTTGACCAACTCGTAGGACTTGGCACTCCGTCCCCATTCTCCCAAAGTAGACACTCGAGCGCTCCTTCCCCTACCCCTCGAAGTGGTGGCAGCGGAGCTGGCGCCTAGCCGAAGTAGATGCATGACCGCTCCGTCCCCTACCCTTCAAAGTGGTGGTAGCGGACCTGGTGCCTAGCCGAAGTAGACGCTCGAGTGCTCCGTCCCCTACCCCTCGAAGTGGTGGCAGCGGAGTTGGCACCTAGCCGAAGTAGATGCTCGAGCGCTCCGTCCCCTACCCTTCGAAGTGGTGGCAGTAGAGCTTGCTTATACTTCAGAGTGCATGCGGAGGCCGCGCGTCTTATTTATACTCACGTAGAGTGCACGCGGAGACCGCGCATCTTGTTTATACTCACGAGAGTGCACGTGGAGACCGCGCGTCTTGTTTATACTCATGGAGAGTGTGCGCGAAGACCGCGTGTCTTATTTATACTCACGAAGAGTGCGCGCGGAGATCACGTGTCTTATTTATACTCATGAAGAGTGCGTGCAAAGACCGGCCTCCACGCGTCTTTACATAGAATGAGACAAGTTTCGCAAACGATGGACTTTATTAATGTCTTGTTTGCACGGGCGAGCGATTACAAAAGGCAGGATACTAATCGCTGACCGTACGAGGACAAGGATGGCGCTGACCGCTATTGCTATGGCGGCGAGGTAGAGCGAGAGGGGAGCCTCTGGTGCTAAAGAGACCAATGTGGGAAGGCCTGCGAGGTGCTTCTTGTGGTCGTCAGAAGCCTTCGCACGGTCGTGTCTGCCTTAGGATTCTCGGTGGACCTTGCGGTGCGAGCCCCGAGCACCAAGCTCTATGCGCCAGGCGAGGTCCTGGTCACTGAAGGTGGTGATGATACCTTGTGGGCCGAGGAGCTTCATGCATAAGAAGCCATGGTGTGGGACTGCCCCGAAGGAGTTGAGGGTTGGGCGCCTCAATATGGCATTGTATGGGTACGGGATGTCGACGACATCGAAGGTGATGTCTTCGCTCCTCGCGTCGTCGCCCTGGTCAAAGGAGACTTGCAGGAGAATCTGGCTCAATGCCTTCAGCGGCTGACCCCCAAAGCCCTGTAATGGGATTCCCGAGGGGCCCAAGCGACTCCGGGGGATCCCCGTCTGGTCGAAGGCCACTGCGAAGAGGATGTTCACGGAGCTGCCTCCATCGACCAGGACACGTTTGACATCGCATCCTACGATGGCGACCTGGATGACCATGGGATCTTGGTGAGGGAACTCCATGCCCTCAGTGTCAGTGGGCGTGAAGGTAATTTCGTGCTACGCCCACTCCGGCGGTGCTTACACCAGGTACGCTGCCACATGGTGTAGCCTCCGCGCGCAGGCCTTTTTTTGCCGCGCCAAGGAGAACTTTAGTGAAGAGCCCCCGGAGATGACGTTTATAATCCGGTGCTAGGCTCCCTCTGGGGCCTAAATTCCCAATGGGCCTTCTTGGGGCTGCTGCATGTGGGCCTGAATCCGCAGAGGGCCCTCCTGGGGTTGTTGCTTGTGGGCTTGAATCCGTAGGGGGCCCTCTTAGGGCTGCTGCACGTGGGCCACAACGGGCGGCCCCGCTTCTAGGGCTCTATCCTTAGCGACAATCTGACGAAGCGCCACAATGGTGGTGCATGCCCGCGTGTTGTGGTCACCTCGGCTATGCACCTCACACCACATGCCGTAGTGCTGGTCTTCTTGTTCTGCACAGGGTCTATCATCACAACCCCGGCCGTGCCCTCGCCCCTAGCCTCGGCGGCCTCGCCCGCGACCGGCGGGGGCACTGTCTTCAGAGCCGCCCTCGATGTCGAAGACATAGCGGGCCCTCTGGGATCTACATTGGCTGCGCTTGGACTTGTCACCCGATGAGTCCATATGCTTCGCGTCCTTGCGCTTGAGGGCGTCCTTCAAAGACTCTTGCTTGTGCTTGCCCTTCAAGGAGCCCTCCTTCTTCGGTGAGTCTTCGTTCTTCGACGAGTCCTCCGCTTGATTAGTATCGGAGTCATCGCCTTTGCGCCATCGCGCGTCCTCCTCCGCCCTCGCATACTCTTCCATCTTATCGAAGAGCTTCGCGACCATCTTGATTGGCTTACGTGTGTTGTACTCGGCCAACAGCCCCGGGCGAAGGCCTTGTATCGCTGCGTTGATAATGGTTGTCTCGTTGATATCCTTGACCTGGCAGCGGACCTTAGCGAAGCGCTTGAAATACTCTCGGAGCTTCTCCAAGGGTTTTTGCTTGACGGCGAAGAGCTGATCCGCGTCGACGCGCTCGACGTAGTTCCCCTGGAAGTTGTTGTAGAGGCGGTCGCAGATCTGTTCCCATGCGTAGATGGAGTTTGGCTCTATGGTGAAAAACTAAGAGAGCGCCACTCCCTGCAACGCGAGGGGGAGCCCCTTCGCTTTGGTTGTGTCGTCTCCGCCTGCAACTTCAATGGCGGTCTTGTACACATGTATGAACTCCTGAGGGTCCATGTTGCCCTTGTACAGCTCGATGGCGTTGGGGAACTTGAAATCCTCCGGCCATACCGATTGCTGCAGGCCCGAGGAGAGGGGGGACTTCAGATCCACGCGCCGCAGCGGGACACGACTGGAGGTAGGGGCGTCGCGGCTGTCCGCCCGCTCTGTCGTGGGCTCCGGCGCGGCCACCGGCGGGACTTGTTGGCTCCGAGCCTCTTGTATATCCCGCACGGCTCCGCGGAGGTCCGCCAGCTCCCGTTGCAGCGTGCCGAGGGCCGTTAGTAGAGCGTTCTCCACCATCAACATGGTTGTGGTAGTTGGAGTAGCGGGTTGCACCGTCGGGCTAGCAACGACCATGGCTTGCGCTCCAGAACTGTTCAACGCATCGGTGCGGCGGGCTCCGAAGTCAGTGACGGGACCGGTGTTGCCACCAAGGCCACTTGTCGCTCCCGCACCGAGCGCGGTGGCAGCAACCGTGGTAGCACATGCATCGGTGTCACCACTCCCGACGGCCCGATCGGTACCCGCGCCGACCGCCGCGCCAGCAGTTGGGGCGACTGTCGCACCACGAGCGTCAAGGTCGGCAGTCGCAGCGTCGGCATTGTCGCCCGCACTCGTAGCCGACGCCGAAGCCCTCGCGTTGCCGAGCGCCTCTTTCGTACTCCTCTTCTTCTTTGCCGCCGCCGATGATGAAGCCTTCTTTGGTACCATCTTTCTTCAGATCTTGGAGCTTGCTCTTGTCTTCCCCACAGACGGTGCCAACTATTGTGGTTACAGACCAAACAGTGAGATGAGAGTATGGTAGTGCAGATGTTAGGTGAGCAATGCTTGGGGACTTCCCCATGGCCTGGATAGCTTTATATATATTCACATGGGGAGTATTTTACAATTATATCCTTACACCCAAGTATTCCTCTCAAGGACATTCATGTCATTATACATGTCCCATTTTGGGCTTTACAACCTTCTAACAGGCTGGCTGGGCTTAGGTGGGGGCCACCCCTACAACAAGTACCATTACATGTACACATGAGAGGTGATGAAGAACAAATTGTGACGTCACTTTGTACGTCCACCACCCATGGTCACAAGCGAGGTGCAACCTAAGGTAACTAAAAATGTTGACATTGTTTTGGCTCCTACTCCATCTACAGATACCGCTGAGATGCTTGAAGAGATTAAGGATGATCTGGCGCATCATATGTCATTAGAGAAGTTTGAGGTATCTATAGATCTAATGAGGATGAGAATGACAAAGGTACTGATTTAGTGCTACAGCAAGACAAGGCACTGATTTGGAGCTACAGCAAGACAAGGCACTGATTTGGAGCTACAGCAAGACATAGAGTAACCTTGTGAGTATATACTTGTTGTAGTGCAATCTTTTGATATTACTTGTGTTGACTTGAATAAACCATGTGCTGATTTGAATTATCATAATTTTGCACATGTCGAATTAATTACACATAAGGAAGTATTTGATAGAATATCCCCTACTGAAGCATTGTGCTATATCATATGCTTAATGGACCTATTAGTTTGGAATGTGCTATGGAGAAAGTTTCTGAAATTTCATCTACAAATTCTTTTTCTAGCACCAACATCTACTATTTTAAATTAATTGGAGATTATGGTGTAGACAATTAATTTCTGGTATATCGAAAATGCATAACTTCTGATCACATAATGAATTGAAGCTTGATGTTTTAAACAACAATGCTTGTATGATGAATAACGTAACTCCACTATATACTTCACTTATACTTGCAAATTGAGTTGCACACTGAATACTATGAGAAAATGTATCTTTGTTGATTTGATGCATGCACACTCATCTTTAATTTCCAAAGTGTTGTCAATTTTCTTGCCATCTATTGTTGCTAACATTTTGCAGAAAGATGAACATGTGTTGCTATAAGTTTTCAAGCTTTTCATGAAGCTGGACGATGAGGTTGAGTCAAGGACGACTCAAATGCAAGAAGGGGAGGATGACGAGGACACCAACCCTCTGGATACGACTGCTACTCCATATACCAAACAAGAGTTCAAGCTTGACATGATTTGGAATCCAATTCGGCCTCCAAAGATAGCACCACCCTCAACTGGGCATAACTTTCTCCTACGAAGTCCATTTGAGGTCCACGAGTACTTGATGGAAAGCTTACCTCTCCTCTTTCCAACGGATATAACGTCACTTCAAAAATTCTTCTGAACACACTATAATCACCAAAAGAAGATGATGCATCACTTGTTTGGACCAAATTGGGCCTTGTAATGCTTGGACCCAAGGGGAAGGCACCCCTCCTGGCCTATACTATTCACAGACGTACTGTTCATGTGAATAGTACCATGAATAGTAACACCCCCATATTTCTTAGTTATGTGTAGATTTTCCTCCCTTATTTAAGGAGACCGCACTCTTCTAGTTTCTTTGGATTTCGTTTATGTTTAGTTTGCCTTCGTTGCAACTTGTATCTTCTATGTGTGTCGACTAGACTACCTGATCAAGATCCTTATTCAGAATCCTAACTTATCAGTATTTCATAAATATTTGCAATACATCAGATTGCTTTTTACCTTGTTTTTTTTGTTCTTCAATTGCATGCTGAAATAGACCTTCATGGTCAGGTCAACCGCATTATTGGCACAGTTGATAACGACTCGGAGTGTGGTTTAGTGATTGCCTAGTGTTCTAGCCGTGACTGGTTAGAACTCTGCATTGTCAAAGTCATTCTTCTCCAAATCAAAATTATCATTCTATCAGAAGATTGGGACCCCATTGAGACTTTAAACTCTATTCCTTCTAGTTTAGATGAGGAAAGATGGTGAATCTCTCTACCACCTAAAACTGAAGTTACAAATGTGCCAAAAGACATGATTCATCAATGGCACCAAGAGAATCATAAGAAGTTATTTAATACACACAAAGAGAAAGAAGAATAAATGCACAAGATAAAACAATTGTGCTTATGCTGTTCTAGAATTGGAGATGAGTTATTCCACCATGACCAAAATCCAAGGATGATTTTTCTTGAAGGGAGGGAGGATGTTGGATCATAAGGGCCTTCTCTCCCCCAAAGCTAGCTAATAAGGTGAGAGATTCTCCCAGTTTTAAGTTAGGTCCCTTACCCTTCCACAACCAATGTGGGATTATTTCAACAATCTCCTCCTTCACACATTGGTGTTCCTCAGCCCTTCACCATACACCGACTGTCCCTCAGGGTCTATTCACCATACACCGATGGTCCCTCAGGGTCACAATCCATCAGACATTCACATACTAGTGTCCATTGGGCTAGAGATGTTAGAACTAGGCTATGATACCACTTGTTGGATCGTAAGGGCCTTCTTACCCCAAAAGCTAGCCAATAAGGTGAGGGACTCCCCCACTTTTAAGTTAGGTCCCTTGCCCTTCCACAACTAATGTGGGACTATTCCAACAGAGGATGATGCAGATATAACCAGCATTAATGTAACATCCCAAAATTTGCTTTCTGGAAAAATTTAATTTCAAATTAATTATTTTAAAGTATTTGAGTTTTATTTGGATTTGCCCTGATTTCTGTTTTTAAAAAGCTAGATTTTAAGAAAAACCTAAAATTATTATTAAATAAAAAGATATTTTGAATTTCTATAAAAATCCTAATTCAAATTAATTATTTGGAGTTATTTGGCTTTTATTTGGTTTCCTGGATTTTCTGGAGTTTAAAAATGTATTTTTGAAAATTAAAAGTATTTCAAGTATGAAAATTAAATACCAACATTAGTTGGGAATATTTTATTTAGTCCAAAATGTAACCAGGAGCTTCTGTGAATTTTCCTGGAATTTTTGAAATTTATTTCATATTTTTCTGAGGTTTATTGAATTTTCTGGGTTTCTGAAAATCTTAAATCTAAAATCCGAAAATAAAATCCCTCCCCCTCCTCCTCCGGCCGCCAAGTGGACGGCCGGGATCAACCCGCGTCACCACGCCCGGCCCATCCCCGCCACCCACTCCATTCCGCCTTGCCCCCTTCCCCGCTCGACACGTGGCTGGCCCGGATCGCCCGCGTGCGCCGCCTGAGCCCATGCACCCGTCCACCACCACTTACTCTCCTCGGCCGCCCGATCCGTCCCTTGGCCGCGTGGCATCATCACCGCCGCCCGCGCCTTACCCCTCTCTCCTCTCTCTGCCCGCGGGCCCCGCCAGTCAGCCGCCCCGCCTCTCTCTCTCGCCGACCGCCCGGGCCCGCCTGTCGGGATCGTCTTCCCCGCGCGCCCCTCTTCCCCGCGAGCGCCGTCGCCTCCCACAACGGGCGCCCGTCCTTCCCGCGCCCCGTCCCCCTTTCCTCCCCCGCAAGACCCGCGCCCTTCCATCCTTGCCCCCCCCGATCTCCTTCCTTATACGGCCGCGCCTTCCTTTTCTCCGCGCCCGAATCCCCGCCGCCCTGCGCCATCTCCGGCGGCAAATCCGTGCAGCCCGATCTGCCGTCCGCCCCTATAAATACCCTGCCCGAGCTCCGCCTCTCCTCGCCCATCCTTCCCCACCACTCCTCCCTCTCTCCCGTGCGCTCCACCGCCCCCCGCGCCGTGCGCACTCACCTCCGCAGCCGTTTGAGCTCCGGCGAGGAATCACCGCCGCCCCGAAGCCTCTCGCGCCTCGACGTTGCCTCCTGCGGCTTCCCCGCGTCGCTGCGAAGCCCGTGCACCCCTCGGCCGAGCCTCCTCGTCGCCGGAGCCCCCCTCGCCGCCGTGACCCGAACCGAGCCGCCGCATCTTCACGCCGCCGGCCAATTCCGGCCTTCTCCGGTAATCACCGACCTCACCGTCGGGCTCCCCGCCTCCTCCTCTCTCTCCTCGGCCACTCGCCGCCGGCAGCCGAGCCGCCGTTCGCCGGCGAGCTCCCAGGCCCGAGCGCCACTCCGGTCGGCATGCCACCGTGGCGGCAGACGTGGCGCCACGTCGGCGCCACCTCGGCAAACCCCTGCCCCGTCAGCGCCACGCCCACGCCAGTCCCCTCCCGTGCCACCTCAGCCATCTTTCCCCTCCATGGACCCGGTCTATAGACCTCGGGCCCACATGTCAGTCTCCTGCCCGAGAATCCCTCAGGGCTGACGTCATTGCTGACGTCATAAGCCCGATTTTCCAGTACAAAAATAAATCCGACCGAAAAGAAATTCCTCGCTGACGTCATAATTCAGAATTTCCTTTAGGAAAATAATTCCAGAAAATCTTTTTTTCCATTTTCTCTGAATTTAATCTTCCCGGAGCCCGTTCTTCTTCGTCCTAACTCCGTTTGAGCCCATTCAAATTTCTAAATTCATCAAAAATTCCAAACTATCCATTTCTTCCATCCTTTCAAATATTTGAAATTTATTTGATATTTCAAATATTTAAATTTCAAATTCCAATGCCGAGTTTCATTTCAAGCCTCAGTTCCATTCCAAATTTTCTGTGCACTTTCAAAATTCAAATTCCAATCTTGCCAAATCTCCATAAAATCCATTCTATTTTCCTTGGTCCAAATATTGTCTCAGTAATTTCAGTAATTTCTTTTCCCCACCAATCTTCCAGATATTCGATCTCCCTCATACGAACTCCGAATCCGTTGATCCTTTCTCCTAAATTCGTCTAAAATCAGAATCTATCCAACTATGGCCTCTGTTGAATTTTTGGATTTTATTGGAATTTTATTTGTATTTATTTGCTTTGTTGCCTCGTCTTTTCTCGCGTAGATTCCAACGTTGTCAACGAACCCTCTTCACAGCAGCAATAAGACCCAGAAACCCTGCAAGAAGGCAAGTCTCCTTTGATCATTTTGAGCCTATGCTTTCGAAATGTTTTTAAAGTATTTTAAATTATGTGCATTGCTATTTACATAAAGTCACTAGTTCAAGTCTTTAGGAATTAGTTACTCCAACTTTGTTATGCCCTCATTTGACATTGATTGCCATGTACCTTGTCACCCTAGAACTTCCTTTGTCTCAATAATGAGATTACTATTAATCTTTGTGAATATTAGAATGGTAGGTTAATGCTTAGTCTTGCTATCTAATAACTTTGGAAAATCTTGAAAATGGGAAATTATGATTTATTATTAATCCTTGTGTTTGAAAGTGAAGTGGCAATTGGAGTTGTCACTGTGATTTTAAAATAAAATAAAAATGTGAAAGTTGGTTTAGATTAGGGTGGATGGCTGTTTGGGTTGGTGCAGGAAGCACGAGAACTTGTTAAGTGTATGTTCCACCCTAGTCAATTAAGGACCGACGCTTGTGTTTGTCCAAACTGAGCATTAACCGTACAACCACAAGTCTATATGGGTACGACCTAGCTGACTAACTTATGATAGTCTAGTTTAGGTGCCACCAGTGGAAAGTGGGTGCCAGGGATGGACTGGTTATTCACAGTGAGGGACAGGGATTTACTGTACTCATATGGCGCAAGAGGGGACTTCAGATTGGGCGGATTTAACCCTTCTGCGGTGAAACCTCAGCGGGTGGTATCTAGCTAGATTAGAGTAAGGTAAATGCTTTGTGGTATTTTATCTGAGTCTCATGCCAAGGAAGCGTGTTGACTTTTAGGATAATTTATCTCTTGTGGGTAAAGTTGTACAACCTCTGCAGAGTGTAAAACTATTCGAATAGCCGTGCCCACGGTCAAGGGCGGGCAAGGAATGCATTCACTTGGTAGATTTCTGGTTTTGGATTTAAAATCAAAAGTTTTGTATTCCGAGAGTGGAGGGAACTCTCGGAAGGGAATCCTGGCGGATGGAGCCAGAGAGGGTGGATGGAACCCGCAGTTTAAAACTTGACCAATGGTAATTGGTTAGCTAGTGTTGGTAGTTGGAACCTTCACTAGAAAGTTAATTCTGTTAAAACATTTACTTCGTTAAAGTGATGCCTTCGAAAATAATTAGTAGTAATTGAATTTAAAATATTGATTTGTGCAAAAGAACCATATGGCCTTCCTTTGTTAAGCCTTGCATCTATGCATTTTTCCCAAGACTTGCGGAGTACTTTATGTACTCACGCGTTGCTCTCAAAAATAAATCTCAGAAGAATACGAAGCTCAGGAGGCAGACTACGACTACTTCGCGTGTGGCTGTGATGGATTCTTCCCGGAGGACTAGGTCGCGCTTCCCCAGTCAATTGCCTGTGGCGAATTGATGGGTCGTCCTCGAGTTTTATTTGCTTCCGCTTTATTTCTTGTGTGCGAGGTCTTAAACCTCCCTTGTAATAATGAGACCCGGTGGTCAGTACTCTTATTTATTGTAATAAATCGTTGATGGTGATGTTTTCCATTCTGTTTGACTGTGTGCACTAGCTTTGATCTGGGACTAGTGCTGTAATACACAGAGGGTCCGGGTTTGATAATCCGGGGTCCCGACAGAGGTGGTATGAGAGCCAATTTGACTGTAGGACGTGACCTAGTTAGAATGGTCGTTAGTAGAAGAACTTCAAAATTTATTTTATAAAATAAAAATTTAATAATGTGCTATTCTTATCTTTTCTTGTCTTTCTATCCTTACCTTCGTCATGGCATTCTTCCGTATCTATCTGCTTATTTCCTTTTTGGAATGGTAATTGTACCCCTTTCCTTTCTAATTTCTATAGACGGCTCAGTAAGGTTGCGTCTAAGAAGTACTTGGAGAAGCACGTCATCATGAAGGAGCGCGGACTAGTTCTTTAGTTGTAGTACCCAAGTAAAGTCCTACGATTTTAGAACGCTTATATATTACTTGCTTGTGTGTTAGGTGGACTGTACCAAGTCTTTGTATACTTGTAGTACAGTTATCCTTAAAAAAACTATTTTGATTTCAAGCTAAGTTTCTTCTAAGCTGTTGCTTGCTTCTTTTTGTGTTGGTTGGGATGTTATTAGTTTCCCCTAACCACTTACCTATGCTCGTTCCCTCTCACCTTTTGCTGTCCCCGGAAACCGCTTTAGATGGTGAACACAAGGAGCAACCCTGGCAGCAGCCGTGATGCCAATGCCCAGCAAGACAACAACATTCCACCACCTCCTGCTCAGGCCCCTAACTTGGAGCAGATGATGGCCATGCAACTGCAGCTTCTTCAAGCTCTTGCTCAGAACCAGGTGCAACAAGCCCCTCAGGCGCCAAACCAAGCACCGCAGTCCAAGCTAGGAGAGTTCATGAGGACCCAACCTCCCACTTTTGCTGGATCAGTGGATCCCCTGGAGGCAGACGATTGGATCAAGGATGTAGAGAGGAAGTTGGTCCTAGCTCAGTGCAACGACAACGAGAAGGTGTTGTATGCTGCTCACCAGCTCAAGGGAATCGCTGCTAACTGGTGGGATAACTACCGCGCCGCCCATCAAAATGCACAAGCCATCACTTGGGATGAGTTTGTGGAAGCTTTCCGCACTGCCCATATTCCTACGGGAGTAATGGAAATGAAGAAAAGGGAATTCTATCAACTGCAGCAAGGAAACCTCAGCGTCTCGGAATACCTGAACCAGTTCACCCAACTGTCCATGTATGCGTCAGAAGATGTTGCATCAGAGTCAACGAAGATTTGGAGGTTTATGCAAGGACTTGATCCCAACCTCACGGTGCAGTTGGTGTCCAAAGATTTTCCGACATTTCAGCATATGGTAAACAAGGCCCTTGTCCAGGAAGATGCTCAATATCAATTACAGGACTCTCGTAAGAGGAAGATGGCTTTTCAGACACAGTATAATGCAAGCAGTTCAAGACTCCGAATGAATCCACCCCAGTTCAACAAAACTCCAACTGCAACAGATGCACCAAGAACTCCAGGATCTGCGCCTCGATCAGAGATGCAAGAACCCCACATCTTTACCGGAGTCCGACCTCAGAAAAGCAACACCTCAGTCTTTGGAGTGCAATGTTTTCGATGTCACGAGATGGGGCATTATGCAAGCAATTGCCCACAGAAGCCTCAGATTAACACCCCAATTCCTTTCAATTTGGGAAATACACCAGCACGAACTCCAGTTGTAGGACAAGGACGGGGAGTATCTCCAACTACAGGAAAAGCTCCAATAACTTCGCAATCACAAGGAAGAGGACGAGTTAACCACATCACCACAAAAGGTGCCCCAGGTGCAGCAGTCATGCTTGGTAAGTTCCAATTTGGTTCAAAGAAAGAGGCAGCTTGAGAGCACAGCAAAGAATCAAGAGTTGCGTTTTCCTCTCCTTTCTTGTTCCCAGTCCGTCCGAATCTCGGGGTCGAGATTCTTTCTAAGGGGGGTAGATTTGTAACATCCCAAAATTTGCTTTCTGGAAAAATTTAATTTCAAATTAATTATTTTAAAGTATTTGAGTTTTATTTGGATTTGCCCTGATTTCTGTTTTTAAAAAGCTAGATTTTAAGAAAAACCTAAAATTATTATTAAATAAAAAGATATTTTGAATTTCTATAAAAATCCTAATTCAAATTAATTATTTGGAGTTATTTGGCTTTTATTTGGTTTCCTGGATTTTCTGGAGTTTAAAAATGTATTTTTGAAAATTAAAAGTATTTCAAGTATGAAAATTAAATAGCAACATTAGTTGGGAATATTTTATTTAGTCCAAAATGTAATCAAGAGGTTCTGTGAATTTTCCTGGAATTTTTGGAATTTATTTCATATTTTTCTGAGGTTTATTGAATTTTCTGGGTTTCTGAAAATCTTAAATCTAAAATCCGAAAATAAAATCCCTCCCCCTCCTCCTCCGGCCGCCAAGTGGACGGCCGGGATCAACCCGCGTCACCACGCCCGGCCCATCCCCGCCACCCACTCCATTCCGCCTTGCCCCCTTCCCCGCTCGACACGTGGCTGGCCCGGATCGCCCGCGTGCGCCGCCTGAGCCCATCCACCCGTCCACCGCCACTTACTCTCCTCGGCCGCCCGATCCGTCCCTTGGCCGCGTGGCATCATCACCGCCGCCCGCGCCTTACCCCTCTCTCCTCTCTCTGCCCGCGGGCCCCGCCAGTCAGCCGCCCCGCCTCTCTCTCTCGCCGACCGCCCGGGCCCGCCTGTCGGGATCGTCTTCCCCGCGCGCCCCTCTTCCCCACGAGCGCCGTCGCCTCCCGCAACGGGCGCCCGTCCTTCCCGCGCCCCGTCCCCCTTTCCTCCCCCGCAAGACCCGCGCCCTTCCATCCTTGCCCCCCCCGATCTCCTTCCTTATACGGCCGCGCCTTCCTTTTCTCCGCGCCCGAATCCCCGCCACCCCGCGCCATCTCCGGCGGCAAATCCGTGTAGCCCGATCCGCCGTCCGCCCCTATAAATACCCTGCCCGAGCTCCGCCTCTCCTCGCCCATCCTTCCCCACCACTCCTCCCTCTCTCCCGTGCGCTCCACCGCCCCCCCCCCCCCCCCCGCGCCGTGCGCACTCACCTCCGCAGCCGTTTGAGCTCCGGCGAGGAATCGCCGCCGCCCCGAAGCCTCTCGCGCCTCGACGTTGCCTCCTCCGGCTTCCCCGCGTCGCTGCGAAGCCCGTGCACCCCTCGGCCGAGCCTCCTCGTCGCCGGAGCCCCCCTCGCCGCCGTGACCCGAACCGAGCCGCCGCATCTTCACGCCGCCGGCCAATTCCGGCCTTCTCCGGTAATCACCGACCTCACCGTCGAGCTCCCCGCCTCCTCCTCTCTCTCCTCGGCCACTCGCCGCCGGCAGCCGAGCCGCCGTTCGCCGGCGAGCTCCCAGGCCCGAGCGCCACTCCGGTCGGCATGCCACCGTGGCGGCAGACGTGGCGCCACGTCGGCGCCACCTCGGCAAACCCCTGCCCCGTCAGCGCCACGCCCACGCCAGTCCCCTCCCGTGCCACCTCAGCCATCTTTCCCCTCCATGGACCCGGTCTATAGACCTCGGGCCCACATGTCAGTCTCCTGCCCGAGAATCCCTCAGGGCTGACGTCGTTGCTGACGTCATAAGCCCGATTTTCCAGTACAAAAATAAATCCGACCGAAAAGAAATTCCTCGCTGACGTCATAATTCAGAATTTCCTTTAGGAAAATAATTCCAGAAAATCTTTTTTCCATTTTCTCTGAATTTAATCTTCCCGGAGCCCGTTCTTCTTCGTCCTAACTCCGTTTGAGCCCATTCAAATTTCTAAATTCATCAAAAATTCCAAACTATCCATTTCTTCCATCCTTTCAAATATCTGAAATTTATTTGATATTTCAAATATTTAAATTTCAAATTCCAATGCCGAGTTTCATTTCAAGCCTCAGTTCCATTCCAAATTTTCTGTGCACTTTCAAAATTCAAATTCCAATCTTGCCAAATCTCCATAAAATCCATTCTATTTTCCTTGGTCCAAATATTGTCTCAGTAATTTCAGTAATTTCTTTTCCCCACCAATCTTCCAGATATTCGATCTCCCTCATACGAACTCCGAATCCGTTGATCCTTTCTCCTAAATTCGTCTAAAATCAGAATCTATCCAACTATGGCCTCTGTTGAATTTTTGGATTTTATTGGAATTTTATTTGTATTTATTTGCTTTGTTGCCTCGTCTTTTCTCGCGTAGATTCCAACGTTGTCAACGAACCCTCTTCACAGCAGCAAGAAGACCCAGAAACCCTGCAAGAAGGCAAGTCTCCTTTGATCATTTTGAGCCTATGCTTTCGAAATGTTTTTAAAGTATTTTAAATTATGTGCATTGCTATTTACATAAAGTCACTAGTTCAAGTCTTTAGGAATTAGTTACTCCAACTTTGTTATGCCCTCATTTGACATTGATTGCCATGTACCTTGTCACCCTAGAACTTCCTTTGTCTCAATAATGAGATTACTATTAATCTTTGTGAATATTAGAATGGTAGGTTAATGCTTAGTCTTGCTATCTAATAACTTTGGAAAATCTTGAAAATGAGAAATTATGATTTATTATTAATCCTTGTGTTTGAAAGTGAAGTGGCAATTGGAGTTGTCACTGTGATTTTAAAATAAAATAAAAATGTGAAAGTTGGTTTAGATTAGGGTGGATGGCTGTTTGGGTTGGTGCAGGAAGCTCGAGAACTTGTTAAGTGTATGTTCCACCCTAGTCAATTAAGGACCGACGCTTGTGTTTGTCCAAACTGAGCATTAACCGTACAACCACAAGTCTATATGGGTACGACCTAGCTGACTAACTTATGATAGTCTAGTTTAGGTGCCACCAGTGGAAAGTGGGTGCCAGGGATGGACTGGTTATTCACAGTGAGGGACAGGGATTTACTGTACTCATATGGCGCAAGAGGGGACTTCAGATTGGGCGGATTTAACCCTTCTGCGGTGAAACCTCAGCGGGTGGTATCTAGCTAGATTAGAGTAAGGTAAATGCTTTGTGGTATTTTATCTGAGTCTCATGCCAAGGAAGCGTGTTGACTTTTAGGATAATTTATCTCTTGTGGGTAAAGTTGTACAACCTCTGCAGAGTGTAAAACTATTCGAATAGCCGTGCCCACGGTCAAGGGCGGGCAAGGAATGCATTCACTTGGTAGATTTCTGGTTTTGGATTTAAAATCAAAAGTTTTGTATTCCGAGAGTGGAGGGAACTCTCGGAAGGGAATCCTGGCGGATGGAGCCAGAGAGGGTGGATGGAACCCGCAGTTTAAAACTTGACCAATGGTAATTGGTTAGCTAGTGTTGGTAGTTGGAACCTTCACTAGAAAGTTAATTCTGTTAAAACATTTACTTCGTTAAAGTGATGCCTTCGAAAATAATTAGTAGTAATTGAATTTAAAATATTGATTTGTGCAAAAGAACCATATGGCCTTCCTTTGTTAAGCCTTGCATCTATGCATTTTTCCCAAGACTTGCGGAGTACTTTATGTACTCACGCGTTGCTCTCAAAAATAAATCTCAGAAGAATACGAAGCTCAGGAGGCAGACTACGACTACTTCGCGTGTGGCTGTGATGGATTCTTCCCGGAGGACTAGGTCGCGCTTCCCCAGTCAATTGCCTGTGGCGAATTGATGGGTCGTCCTCGAGTTTTATTTGCTTCCGCTTTATTTCTTGTGTGCGAGGTCTTAAACCTCCCTTGTAATAATGAGACCCGGTGGTCAGTACTCTTATTTATTGTAATAAATCATTGATGGTGATGTTTTCCATTCTGTTTGACTGTGTGCACTAGCTTTGATCTGGGACTAGTGCTGTAATACACAGAGGGTCCGGGTTTGATAATCCGGGGTCCCGACAATTAATCATGCAATTTTGCTCGAGGCACTTGTCAACTTGAAATAGCTCTTAAGTCACATCACATTATCCAAGAGAAGGAGTTAAAAAACTTTAAGGCACCGGTTTAACCGCTAGCTCCATATTGGTCTAGCTGGTTTGATAAAAATTCCATAAAAAATATCTTAGTTACTTATAGTTCAAGTAAATCAAATTCAATTTGTATTTCAGTCTACTTTCTTGTTTCACAATGAAACCAAATAGTTTTTTGTTACTATAGCAACCGACTTAGAAAATCTACATAAGGAGGGGAATTCTCGCTTGTAATAGGTTTGTCAGTGATGAGGATAGAATAATCTTCAAATTATTACATCATCATATTCCTAGAATATACCCCTTATTGATAAGAGGTAATTATGGAAGGATGGTCGTAAGCACTTCTACGACCATATAGTCGTAAGTTCTTCTACGACTGTATAGTCATAAGTCTTACTGCGCCTACGCCTGGTCGTAAATCCTTTAAATCCTTCTATAACCACATAGTCATAAGTCTTACTGCGACTGTCCCATGGTCGTAAATCTTTCTACGACCATGTAGTCGTAAGTTTTACTGCGACCACTCTGTGGTCATGGGAATTCTTACGACGAGTCTATCTCTAATGACTATCTACGACAATGAACTACACTGTCAGTTCATCTGACAAGGTGGTTAGAACATGCGTTAGTCCACTAACCGCACACGATCTCTCTCTAACAACAACCGCTACACAGTGAACGGGCCTCTCATATCTCTCTGATAGTAACTTCCATCAGGCGGTTATCATCTGAAGTGTCAAGGCGTCTTCCGACATGGGACAACTGTCGTTGCTTCACTGGCTATTTAAAGGTTAACATCAAAGAGAGAGGAGGACGATTGGTGAATCATTCACACAAGATAGCACTAGTCATTTGTGTAATTATCTGTTGTAATCCACTTTCTAGCAATTAGCAATCACACTAAAAGTAGGGTTATTATTCTCTTAGGAGAAGGCCTGCACCAGGATAAAGTTTTCTATGTATCTACACCCCACGCACATACACTGGGTCTTCTAAGAGTTCCCCTGAATCCAAACAAATCATACGTAAGATCGATATTAAAACATCGATAGTTGGCATCGTCCATGGGGATTCTTCTTCCAAGACTCCGATAATTTCCTTATTGGCAAGTTTATCTTTTTTCCTCCTGATGTCCTCATGGCAGATGAATGGATTGAGGAGAACTGGTTCGACTTGGGCGACTACACGAGTATCGACATGGAGGCCTGCTACGACTATGAGAAGACCTTGCTTGCTTCCAATGGTTAATGTATCCCTAGAGATTCCTCCGGTGATACCAAAGATGACGTCGGTAGAAAAGGCTGATGAGGGATCAAAGTCCCCCACAACAGTACGCCCAATAGAGGACTCATCTCCCCAAGTAGCAAGGGTCAATCCGACCATGATGAGGGCTCGCAACATGATGATGGGTCTGTTCCCAAGTGGTCGAGTCCGACAGGGTTGCCCTATGTAGTTTTGTAGAGCCCTAGACTCTGTTGATTGGGTAGTGCATTGCCAGTTCCTAGTGGCGACTCTCCGGATGACCTGACGAAGGCCATGGGCTGGCACACTTCGTGTTCGTGTGCATTCTTGTAGGGAGCAAATTAGGCTAAGATGGTTATAATCCAGACTTTCCCTACCTGGCGGGGTTTGCTCCAAGCCACTAGATAGTTTCGTTCGATGATTCTTCGGATGAGGGGGCATCTCTCAAAAGTAGAGATTCTAGACAGGAGGTTTTTCCCCTGCCCTCAGATTCTCATCACCCTCTCACAGGAAGGCCTGAGGATGCTCCCCGGCGATCACACTCTCCCTCCTCTCGTGGGGATGGTGACGAGACCTCTAGTGATGAGCCTGATCAGTACTCTGATGAGCATGGGAGAAATCCTAGATATACTCACTCTCCTTTGAGGCAGCTCCATTTGCTTCAGGGGTTGAGGATCCTGAGACTGCTTGACAAAGGCCACTTGCTGCCTAAAATGCTTTGCCTGAGCGGGCCTAGTACCAGTCTGAAGAGGCATGGGAGCTTCAACGGATGAACGACTTGGTCAAGAACCCGACTCAAGAGCTTGCTTGAGTGCCAGGCTATGACCGCTTCAATGAAGACATTGCACAAAGGCTTCACGATGTGATGGCCTGACTTGAGCAACCTCGCCGATGTTAGTCATTCATGAAACTTGCCTTGTAGGAGTTGGTATGGTGACAGGGCACGTCGCACTCCCGATCGCAATACCAGCCAGAGGAGGATGCGCCAGACTGCTGTGGATCGGCAAGTTGACACTCGATCACCGGTTCGAGCAAGAAACCTACATTGGCAGATGGACTACAAGTGTCAACCCCGAGTGGATAAGACCTACTACAAGTCTGGTCCGCCTACTGTTGGGCATCGCCGAGTGTGTTCGCCTGACAATGCTAACTACCTATTTCCCTAGAGAAGACGGTAGGAGATCATTACTAGATGCCGAGCATTTGTGCTTGAGCTTCGAGCAGTGCACTGGCCATCGCAGCTTCGACTGGTGAGCATGGAGAAATTCGACGGGTCTCAGAATCCCATCAAATTCCTTCAAATTTATGTGATCGCAGTACAGGCAGAAGGAGGAGGCGAGCACATCATGGCCAACTATCTTCTGATGGTGCTCAAAGAATCTGCTCGATCCAGGTTGCTCAACCAGCCATTCGAGTCAATTTACTCGTGGCAGCACCTTTGTGACCTTCTAATAGCCAACTTTCAGTACACATACAATTGCCTTGGGAAGGAGGACGACCTGCAATGAATGCACCAAAGTAGCGATGAGATCTTACGGCAATTCATCCAGCAATTCAGTTAGGTTCAAAACTCTATTCTGGAGGTCTCTGATGCTTCCGTTATTAGAACATTCAGACAAGGAGTGCGCAATTGGAGGTTCACAGAGGACATCACCTTGAACCCTCCAACCATCATTGCTGAGCTCTTCGAGATGGCCGATCGGTATGCAACTATTGCTGAAGCAGTCAAATGGACTAGGACCATCGATCAGGCCGACCACTATTCCAAGGAGCAAGGTGATGGCGGCAACAGGAAGGGGAGGCCAAGAAATCTGGAGACAAGGCTAAGAGCCTCAAGCCTCCTACCATAGGATCGAAGGAGGTCTTGGTTATGGATGACAAAGAGCCACGTAACTCCAAACAATACTCCAACTGGGATAAAGGTAAAGCACCCACGAGGAAGGAAAACAAGCCTAGATTGTCCCCTCTTCACAAGAAATGGGGCATGATCTTTGCAACTGCCGAGTTTTCTAGTGGAAACTCGAGGATTACTACTCAAGCAAGGGCCCACTTCTAGCAATTGAGGAGTTGGGACAATCAAGCAGTCGAAAACACTTAGACGAGGATGAGAACATGCCATTCCAGGATCCAAAGCACACTATCGAGCACATCTATAGAGGTTCATCCGCATATGAGTCCAAGTGACAGTATAAGGCTATCGAGCACGAGTTGCCAGGTCCCAATGGAGTCATCATTGTCCACTGTGATAAGAAGATGGCACTGATGCGTGATCGTAAGTCTCTCGAGATGGTCGGATAGCTACCAACTCGAGAAGCCACCAAGGTGTGGCCCTCGAGCAAGCACTCGAAGCCTAAAGCTGCGCCGAAGCCGAATGAAGAAGTCAAAGAAGCCTCTCTGGGCACAGAGAAACCTTCAAAGACAATTTGAATCGGGGTTACATCCGACCTGCATAGGAAGATGCCCTCGTCGCTTTCCTCTGGGCAAATGCATATGTGTTCGCATGGTAGAGATCCGACATACCCAGGGTCTCCAAGGAAGTGATCAAGCACAAGCTAGCTCTATGGCCTAATAAGAAGCCTGTAAAACAAAAATTACAGAGATTTGCACCATATCGACGAGAAGCTATCAAGTTGGAATTAGACAAGCTACTTAAGGTAGGCTTCATAAGAGAAGTCAATCACTTAAAGTGGTTGTCTAACCTTGTAATGGTAAAAAAGTCTAATGATAAGTGGCGTATGTGTATAGACTATACCGATTTAAGTAAAACTTGTCCTAAAGATAACTTTTTGTTTCCTCGTTTTGATCAATTGGTAGATTTGACTACTAGTTATGAAATGCTAAGCTTTCTAGACGCATACATCAGTCATCACTAGATCAGTATGTCTTTACAAGATGAAGAGAAGACTGCGTTTGTCACTCTATTTGGAGTATTTTGCTACATCAAAATGCCATTCGGTTTGAAAAATGATGGTCTAACGTTTCAACATTTGATGCAATTAACCTTCATACATCAAATGGGCTGAAACTTGGAAGCCTGTGTCGATGATGTGGTCGTAAAAAGTATCAAATGACTTAATTACATTTCAGACCTGCAAGAGACCTTCGATAATCTGAGAAAGCATCACTTGAAACTCAATCCTAAAAGTGCGTGTTCAGAGTTTCCTCAGGAAAACTGCTCGGATTCCTTGTTTCGGCAAGAGGTATCGAAGCAAATCCTAAGAAGATCAAGGCCATTGACCAGAAAGAGGTCTAGAAATGCACTGGGTGCATGGCAGCTTTAAGTCATTTCATCGCACGACTAGAAGAAAAATGCATTCCTTCTTTAAGCTTCTAAGGAAACATGAGGGTTTCAAGTGGTCGAAAGAGGCCAATGATGCTTTCAAAGATGTCAGGGGGTACCTTACGAGTGCTCTTGTCCTGGTTTCTCTGAAAACAGGCAAGAAACTCTTAGTGTATCTATCTACCACACCACAGGTAGTAAGTGTTGTACTGTTCGCTAAGCACGAGGGCATTCAAAGACCAGTATACTACGTAAGTGAAGTTTTACACAGTCCTAAGGAGTGCAACCCTCATGTCCAAAAACTTCCCTATGCCCTCCTCATGGCTATGAGGAAGTTGAGGCATTATTTTTAGGTGCACAAGATAATTGTGCCGTCTGAGTTTCCTTTATGAGAGATCCTCCAAAATAAGGAAATAGCGGGGCGTATGGCCAAATGGTCGGTCGAACTTGGGGCGTTTAACCTCCATTTTGTGTCCCAAATGGCCATTAAATCTCAAATCTTGACAGACTTTGTCGCCAAATGGACAAATCCTGACCTGTTCAGGATACCCAATAGTGTGATTCCCACGACTTGTGGACGATGTACTTCGATGGGTCGCTTACGTTAAGTGACTTGGGGGCTGGGGTGGTCCTGGAATCTCCTGTGGGGAGGACCTTAAAGTATGTCATCCAATTGCTCTTTCTAGTAACTAACAATGTTGTTGAGTATGAAGGTTTGTTGGCTGGCATACGAGCCACTAAAGCGCTTAGGATTCGATGACTAATCGTGAGAGGAGACTCTCAACTAATCGTGAATTAGGTCGGAAAAGAGTATTAATGCTCGAGTATGACCATGTCTCAGTACCTGTCGGAAGTACGCAAGCTTGAAAAGCATTTTTTTGGTTTTGAGTTTCATATATACCTCGAAAGGATAACTTTCTCACAGACCAGTTGGCTTGGATAGCTTCTTCCCGATCACTGGGGTCTTCTTGGAACAGCTCCAAAAGCCATCTCTGGTCGAAGAACTAGAGACAACCCCTAACGAGATAATCTCTCTAGTATGAAGAGATGTGGATGGCTCCCATCTATGACTACCTTCAGAAGGGTTCAATACCTGATGACGATCTCGCAGCAGATCGTCTTGCCTGCAAGGTCAGGATATATACCTTGGTCAACGAAGTACTCTATAAAAGGAGTACTCTTGGAGTTCTCATGTGATGTATATTGTAGAAAGAAGGATTAAAATTCCTTCAGGATATACATGGGGGCATCTGTGGAGCACATGCTTCCTACAGAACGCTGCTCAGTAAGGCCTTTTGACAAGGTTTCTATTGGCCAACAACCCTTAATGATGCTAGAGATCTGGTTAAAAAATGTGTACAATGCCAGTTTCATAGTTGACAAATACACCAACAAACTCGGGCTCTTTAGACCATTCCTTTGTCTTGGCCTTTTGCAACTTGGAGTCTTGATATCCTGGGGCTGTTCCCAAGAGCGCCCGGGGGCATTGAATTCCTCTTCGTAGCTATTGATACGTTCACAAAGTGGATCGAAGCTGAACCAGTAGCTGGGATAACAACAGAAGCCGCAAGAAGGTTTTGGATGAAAAGTGTAATTACTCGATTTGGGGTCCCAAGTCGAATAATTACAGATAACGGTAAGTAATTTTCAAGCACAAAATTCTAAGAATTTTGCGACGAATTAGGCACCAAGTTATGTTTCACTTTGGTTGCCCATCCTTAGAGTATGGGGTAGTCAAGCGTGCAAATGGCCAAATAATGTAAGGAATTAAAACCCGAGTCTTCGACCAGTTAGTAAAGTGCTTGGGGGCTTGAGTTCAAGAATTACCTTCTGTATTATGGGCAATTCGCACAACTCCGAGTTGGGCAACAGGTGAGACTCTGTTTTTCCTAGTTTTTGGGGCTGAAGCCATGCTTTCTCCAGAAATAAATATCCGGTCGACATGAATTAAGAACTTCAATGGCTCTAACCAAGAACAGCTTTGAGAGGATGATATCAACTTGCTCAAAGAAAAGAGGAATCAAGCCTTAACCTGTTTAGCAGTCTATCAGCAAGCCATGCGTAAGTACTACAATCGTAAAGTCCAGCCTCACAGCCTTGCTGTAGGCAACATGGTATTGAGCAAAATCTAATCTCAGTCTAATTGGAACAAACTTCCCCCAAGTGGGAAGGTCCTTACACCGTGGTCAAAGTCACATGCCCTGGCTCTGTACGACTTGCTATGGAAGATGGCCAAATTCTCTCAAACTCTTAGAATATCTACCAATTATGCAAGGTCTATGTGTAAATATTTCTACCCCTTTCTTCAATAATAAATTCAGTTTATACAGATTTTTATTGTCGTATGTCTTGTAGAGCTTCTCTTATGTTAGTTCGACTACTTCTTGTGCATCCAATTTGTTTAACTGGTTGGATATAGGAATGCCACTAGCCGAAGTCTCTCCTCTCTACATGTGGTCCTGCCCACTAGAAGGAGCCTTCCTAGTGTCAGTCTATTCCTAACTCTTACTATCAGCATACAATAATTGTGTTACCTACGAATACGTTGAATGAATATAATAGAAGGTAATCTGAGTATTTATCCTTTAATCGTTTTGTTTAAACCTAGTTGAAAGGATGTAACATCACCTAGTCGGAGTCACTCCTCTCTGCATGCGGTCCTGCCCACTAGAAGGAGCTCCCTAGCTTCGACTCGTTCATCACTTTTGCCACCAGTATGTGACAAATCGAATTCGACAATGATGGTCGGATACATTACTCTGCTCTCAGCATACTTCACTCTGTACTATTTGCTTAGTTTGTTTGTATAAACTAAGTAAATAGTCGGGGGCTAGGATAGATTTATTCATATAACTTTATTTCTTAATCATAATTTCGTTTCTTTTTTCATTTTGTTTTTTTATCTTACGAGTATTGATTGCTCAACAAGATGAATTGCAAGAGAAACAAAGTTAAATTGTCACCTAAAGGTGAGTCTTTACAAAATTGTTATTTACAAATTACTCTATTTTGGAGGAGAGAAAGAGCCAAATTGCATTTCTTCTGACATCTTTCGTCCAATTGGCTCTACTTCTTCGATCAGGCAAGATGCCTCCTCCAAAGAATAGGCGAAGTCATGCTCAATGGGATGTAGTTTTAGGTTTCGGTCGCATGCCTTATGTTTTACCAATGCATAACTTACAGCGCCTTAGACTGCATCCCTGATTGACTCCGTCTGATTAGCCTTCAGATTAGCCAGATGCTTTTGCAAAGTCTTGGCTTGTAGTAAGATCGTACTCGTATGAGCAAATGTGGTCTTCTTAGTGGCAATCATCTTTTTAGTATCGAACTCATCGAGTAGATTGTTCAGAAGAAGGTCATAGTCTTGAAGGTTTGCCTTTATTGACTTTGTTTCTTCCTCACCATGAGTCATCGCTTCAGAAAGGTGTTTTTTTCGACCATGGACTCTGCGAAAGGGTTAAAATTGATCAAGGAAATATTCGTTGCAGTCGTAAGCTTTTCTATGACTATATGATCATAAGCTCTTCTATGACTACGTAGTCGTAAGTCTACTGCGACTACCCTTTAGTCGTAAGTCTTTCTATGACCACGTAGTTGTAAATCCTACAAGACTAGTTTCAAAAACTAGTCAAAAGTGAAAATTTTCTTACTTGATAGCTGAGTTTCAAGCAGCTTTATCCTCTCGCCTTTTTTTTTTGCTGATACGAGTAAGCTCTCCAATCACTTTAGTCTTCTCTTCAACTTCAATGACTAGCTCACTCGATTCAATATTTATTTCTATTAAAAAGAGAAAGATAAAAGAAAGGCTAGAAAGATACATAGATAAACAAACTTAAAGTTCAGGGCTTACCATTTATTTTCTCTTCCAAGGTTCTGGTAGTGAAGTTGGCTTTTATGAGGCTTATTGACAAGTTGGCATTTTCTTCCTTTAGCCTCTATGCATCAGCCTTCTCATTTTCGAGTAGAGAAGCCAAGACCTCTGCATCTAGCCAAGACCTATAAAGATTAAAGGTAGACCTAAATTTTTGATTGTGTAGTCAAGACATAATTCGACTACATAAGTTAAAAACTTACGATGCCGCTGCCTTCTTGGAGAGTTCGACATTCGCTTCTCGTAGGAGTACTAGCTACCCGTGGTATTCAGCCACAGTCGTCATGTCTTCTAAGGCTCTCTAGATAAGGAAAGGGAGTGAGAAATAAGAAGAGATAAAGTATGAATATTCGAGTTATCAATACTCACATTCATACTCCTATGAGCAAAATTTCCGAGCACCTGCCTAGAATCTCTCAGCTGGTCGAGCTCTTTGACCCTAGTCTGCCACACCTTCTCGAGACGTTTGTCACCGAAGATGTAGTCCATGTTGGGAAGATCGTTGAGATGTGTGACTAGGTTCTGAGCATGACCAGAAGATCCTGCCACAAAGGGAGGATTAAAAAATGAAGAGGAATTAAGATGTTCTTCTCCTCCAGCACCATCTTTCACTACAACCACTCCAATGGTCGTAGTCTTTGCAGTTTCGGCTGCAGCTTTTGTCACTGCAGTGTTCATTTCTTTGACCACCTTCTCCACCATCTTTTTGATGGCAGGCGAAGCCGCAGGAAGCTTAGGTGATGGAGAGGCCAAACTACAATCGCAAGAAGTGAATCAGCAGTTGAAAAGTCAAAGGTAAAATACAGTATACATACTTGCATTTTCATACCTTTGAGTCATTGCTTTTACCGTAAATATGGACGAAACCCTCCTAGAGAGTGCTTTCTTCAACTTTTTTTTCCACAACCACGTCTGGTTATGAGAGAATGAGGACCTTCTCGACCTCCACTGGTCGAGAATCTTTAGCCCCTTCGATCATGTCTGGTCGAAGGTCTACAAAAAGGGTTGATGTTGTTTCTTTCCCTTGTCCCTCCTGATGGTCAAAACCACCTTCGATCATCAGGACGATCTCCTTCTCGATCACTGATTCTACCATCACGGCAGTTTCCTTCACAAAAAGACATAAAACTCTTCTAGTTTAACTTTTCAAGATGCTCGATAAAGCTTTTAGAAAGGTCAACTAAGTTAGTTTTGATTTTATAATAGAAGAGTACCTTGATTATAGGAGATGATTGCTTCAATACGGCTGCCTCAATTTCACTTGACATACCTATATCCACAATAAATATCTGAATAGGAGCACTCAAGGTAGCCGGAGGAAGAATTTTAAGGGCAGTAGAAACTGTGCTCCTCTTTTCTTATCAATTAACTTAACCAATCGACGCTTTTTGGCTGTAGGAGTTTTCACTTTTTCTACCTCTCCTACCACCATCAATTTGACCCCTTAGTCATCTTGACGAGAGTCCATACAAACGCTCTGGAGAATAGGAAGGTACCACTTGATCATGCTCTATGACTAAAAAGTCTTAAAGATGAAGTTGATTTTTCGATTACCTTTAAGCGTTCCTTCCTCTCTTCAGCAGAAACATCTACCAAAATACGAGGAGCCTCCACCTCGAGCGATGGAGCCTTCTCGCAAATAGCCTTGACTCGAGAATTGATTTCCTCAAAATCAATGTTTGAACAAATAAACATGGTAGTCGATAAGAAGTACTCAGAAAATGTTACTTGGTTACGAATACGAGTACTAATATCACTTACCATTCTCGTTGTCCCGAGTTGAGTCCGAGACTCCCGAGTACATCCACATAGGATGTGCTTGACACCTCAAGGGACTAATGCGGTGTGTGAAGTCCTTCACCACATGCCAGCTCGTAAGCCCCTTGTTCCTCAGCTCTTTGATGGCTGAGATGTAGGTGGCTATTTTTGTATTGTCTTTAGGGGCTGCGTTCCAAAGATTATTCTTCTCTGTGGCCTTTCTGATGAAGGAGAGGCTGTCCTCACTGATCGTCTCCCAGTAGAACCACCACTTTTTCCACCCCGGCCACGAAGATTGGGTAAACATGGGGATGTAAAGCTCCATCTTCCCATCATGGAGCTTCAATATGCAACTCCCAGCAATCCCTACTTGTCGGGTCATCTCGTAGATATATATATGAAGACACGGATATATATGAAGATATATGAAGACACTACCGGAATACCCAAATATGCCTCATAGAGATATATGAAGACACTGAGCATTGTGATCGAATTGGGAACCAAGTTCACCAACTCGACCCCAAAATACTCGAGAACGACCGTCAAGAAGGGATGAGCAGGAAGACGAAGGCCACACTCACAATACACCTGGAACAACGGAATCTCTCCGATCTGTCTAGATGGCCAACGTTGCCTGACGACTTCAATCCATCTGACAAATGCCACAGCGGGATCTTCTCTGCTATCTCTAATACCTTCATCTTGGTATGATCCATCTCCGATTCAGTCCAGGCTGATGAAGACTTCGTAATTCTTTCGGGAGATTGGAAGGATTTCGTGCGAGATTAGAGATTAATTGGAGGCAGAGAGCTTGAACAAGTCGGAGCAAGTGGGGAAAGTGCAAAACCAAAAGTCACCCCCGATAAGTCTTTATATCCAATGCGTCAGTTGCTTCTCTCAGGAACTGAATGTTTGCTTCGGGAACCGAATGTTTGCTTTGGGAACCAATTTGACGAATAGCTTGAGAGAAATCGATTGTATTTCTTCTATCCGATGTCTTTCTGTCTTCATAACTCAAGTAAAATTACCAAGGCACGATCCGTTTACTCTCGTTGCCAACCGGTTCGATGTGCCGCCTTCTCAGCCTAAGCATGATGTGGTCCAACGGGCCATACCAGTACGATCCATAAGTTAAATAAATTATATCATATTTAGATCAGATCAATAGTAGCATACCGATGGACTGGCACCGGCCCATGGGCAACTCTATCGATGCTCGTGCTCGTGCGGCTGAGAAAAAAATAATGGTGCGTCTTGGATTGCACGCCGGAACAAGCGCCTCCACCCACTGTTTTCTTTCCGCGTGCGTATGGCCGTATGGGGGTGTGTTTCCTCGATCGCCGCACCACAGGCTCACTGGTTTCTTTCCGCGCGCGTATAGGGGAGTGTTCCCCTCCTCGATCGCCACACCATAGGCCCGCTAGTACCTGTTCTCGATCCGTGCCGTGAAGAAAAACAATCATGCAAGGGAGCATCGTGCGTCTGCTTCGATCGCCTGGAATCCTCCGCTGCCATGAAGACTTTCGAGGCTCCAATACCAATATTGGATTTTTATTAATACTTAAATTAATTCTCCTATCTCTCGACTTTCGTAGTACCGTTCATAATTACATCTGAAGAGGATAAAGACTTAGTTATAAACTTCATATCTATGTGTTACATAGAAACTTATCTATTTTCGGTACACCGTGAGACCTAAACTATCAACCACGATTATATAGACCAGTTTTATAAGTCTAAAATATATTATGCCCTAGTACACATATGAGTCATACGCTTGATCAGATTGTTTATAAGATTAATTTGAATCTGATTATGTGAGTGCATAGTCTGTAGGGTTGATCCTACAAAACAAATGCAGCTATTCCACCATATGCTTTATCCGGTTTAATCGTATACATGCATATTAAATTTTAGTAAACTCGATCTCAATAAATATGTCGATCATATTCTAACATAGCCATCATCGGCATCTCGAGTTTTAATTCATCAAGTTAAATACTGCATCAAACTATTTCATATCACATACATCAATAATATGAACAATTCTATATTAAGTTAAATAGACAATAACCACAATAAATATTGAAAGCCACATAAAAAATTCCGACACATATGATGTAGGTCTCGTTCTTTTGAGCTACGGCTAATAGTTTTTTTGTTACAATTGGCAGATCTAATGAATAGTACCAGCTGATAAAAGCAGAAGCTAAAAATTGACCGAAAAGCTTAAAAGAATAGGATAGGAAGACTTTGCCACAGTTCTAAACTTGTCCCGGCACCAATGCTACTGCAGAAGTCCATTCTCTACTGTAGCGATCCGACATCCTTGTCCTCTAACCAGATTGCTGAGGATTTGAGTTCGCAGTGTGTAGACCCTCAATTAGACTTTTTATTATTTGTGTCAAAGAGAGGCTAGTCAGCGTTTATGACCATTGAATGAGTCGAGTTATATAGGTTGAGTTGGTGCCTAACGATGCTATTTTGAGTACAGGCTTATAAACTGGGGCTATAGGTTAAGGAACTCAAATCTCCTGTGTACCGATCGATATCCATCAAGATGTGTGGTTCAGCTCATTGTTCAATGAAATTTTTGATCATTTGCCACATTTTTCATTGAGAATAGTCTGATGTTTAGGATGTTTGTGCTCGTCTGGTCTTGATCAATGTATATTGAAGGCTTTGAGTTTATCCACCTTTCTAATACCTCCTTAGAGCACACTCAAAAGTAGAACTCACGGAGGATTCTTTTGGTATTAAAATAGTAACTAGCTTTTAAGCGAATCTTTTTAAAACTATTCAGAAGTTGATTATAGTAAACATTATACTGAATTCATCTATATCGGCTAAAATTACATACGAATATCTCTCTTCACGCTCTCTTGTGAACAGCCAGAATTCAAAATTTTAAACAAAAATCATAAGCTAGAAAGTTGCACATTATCTTTTTCCGGTGAAGGTTTGGCATGAACAACCGTGGTATAATTTACAAGACTATTCCAGGCCAAGCAACGCAACTGGCAAATCATTCTGTTTAATCTCTGCATTCCTTTGATTTGTTCATACAAAGAGATCTCCTCAACCTCAAGGCAAATAATCTTCTGTTCTTGTATTGTCCTTACATTGATATTACATGTTCTACAACAGCACCAAGCAGGAACAAATTATGTGACCGCTTCTGGAGCTGAATTGCAGTAAGGAGTGTGCAAGCAAATGAATCTGGTTGACATCAAGCACACAGAGGCAAAAGCAAAACCTATCAGAAGCCCACAAATGCTCTTCCGCATGTCCAGTCGCAGCGAGCGTCTGAAGACACGGCCAAAGCTCGGAATCAAAGCCCCGCATGCAATGACCATCCAATAGTCAAGTCCATTGTAGTCAATCTTTGCAAGAATTGCACCGATGGCGGCGCTTGGTCCTGCAAACCCGGTCAAAGCTGCAGCTGCCAAAGCTCCACGCCAGCTATCAGTGGCACCATATACGCAGCTTGCAACAGCAGCACCTCGCGGTAGACCGTGAAGGGAGACTGGAAGAACCATGTAACGGCCTAGACCATAAGCCTTGCGTGCCGCCACACCAAGTGCAAGCCCTTCAGCATATGCATGGAGGAAGACGGCACCACAAGCAAGGAGCGATTGCAGAGTGAGGACACTGAGAGAGAAGGCAGAGGACGATGTAATGACATTAACAGAAGATTTCTTGCGATTAACCACCCTAAGGATGCTTGATGTGGCGACATGGTAGATGAGGGAACCTCCTATGAGGAGGAATAAGGTAGTAAAGAGACCCATCTTTGAGGACATTAGAAGTTGTAGTGGTCTCCATGCTGCGAGACGAAAGGCAATGCCAGATGCTACACCAGTAAGAAGAGGGTGTGGCATGCTGAAGGCAAGAGAGAACGTGACAAGTATAATTCCTCCAAAGAGTGGACCAAGTCCGAATACAAGTGATACCAAAAAGCCTGATGTATCTTCCGAGCTGCAGGTCAGAAGAAATCAATAACATCATTTGACAGTTATAGTTACGCAAGTAAGATCCTGAAAATGTTAAAAGGAAACTTACTTGTGGCCATCAGTAAATCCCTGAAGCACAGTACTTAATGTTTCCATGAAAGCAACAGCGAGTGTTCCAGCAGAGGCAACTTGAGATGGATTGGCTTCCTGCATGTAATGGAGAACTAGTTACGTACCCGTGCGTTGCAACGGAACTCATTGAATGTATAGAGAATCGTGCTATAGAAGAGAGTTGCTTTGATCGATTGAAAATTGAAGAATGGTGAGAAGTTAAGGAGATAGAGCGATTGGAGGAGAATGGACATACAACCACCAATTCATTCTTTTATAATAGTAAAAATTAGTCAAAAAAGCATTATCAAATCATTGAAACAGCCTCTTCAGTCATTTACAGTTTCTTGATGACCAAATGAATAGGGTAGTCACCTTAAAAGCATCAGGTAGAACCTCTGCAATAACAATCCATATCATACATCCTGCAGCAAAACCAGTGCAGAAGGGAAGCACCTTTTGAAATGCATCGGCACAAAGGAATGCAGGAACAGCAACAATTGGCTATATTTACCAAGGAACATAAAAGCAGGGTCAGAGTGGAAAGCAAAGAATGTCAACCAAAGTGTAACATGAAACCAAGTTGGAATGCTGTTGCATATAAGCAGATGAACATTTTGTTCACAATATAATACTGAGGGGAAGCTGCACTTGTACATGTTCAAGAAAAAAGTAATACAGTAGTGGCAGTCCTCAATAACAGAATATTCAATGGCAATGTTGTTTCAATAATAAATGGCGACTCTGATGCTATTTAGCAGTCGAGATCCTTTGAGATGTCATGTATCTAATTTCGCTTATTTGGCGCTGATTGATGATTGCTTATAGCCTAGTAGAGAGCTCTGTTGTAAAAGTTCTTCAGTATTAGCACTGATTTTTCTCAGACAAATGTTATTGTCAGTTTGTAACTTATCACGTCAGGAGCTTGGAGAAACATTTTCAGCTTCACAGATGGTCACCAAAGCTAATACATAACACACTTGCCCCAGGAACCACAAAATCAGCAGGAAAGATAGGAAATTGCAAATAATATGACATGGCGAAGAAAGCAGCCATGCTGCCAATATTAAAATCATAGTACTGAACAATGAGCCTACCACTGTGATTTGCTTTGGTATTTCTCCAAGTCAGCGAACAAAGAAATAAGTCAATAAAAACCTCACAGGACAAAGCTAAATGATTCACAAAAGTATGCAACCTCACAGGGCATTAGTATTCCACCACTTTGCAAGCACACATGCATACACCAACACACTCACTTGCACAAACACATGAGCATGTGTACACACACGCAGACACAAAAACAAAGGGAGTACAGTAGTTAATTTTTACCTCGCAAAAAATAGTTAATTTTACAAACAGACATTTCTCATCCTAGCTCCTTAAGTATTGAAAGTGAACAAAACAAATAATTTTTATGTCACTTTTCTGGTTACGAAACAAGAATCGGTATAACTCAAAAGTTGATATACTTGTCATGACTGACGCTAGAATGAGGATAAAATAGCTATCAGGTATTTCAAATTTCAATTCGATGATTTTAAATAAGTGCACCTGTGGTAAAGATGTTATGATACTCCATATCATTGCCTTTTGAGGAGACACACCCCTAGATGACAGTACCATGCTCACAGCGAGGCCTTCGGGTATGTTGTGCACTGCTATAGCTATAGTAACTAGAAGACCTTGAGAGAATCCTTTTGAGCCAGCAAAGGAAACACCCACACCAGAGCCCTCCCCAAAAGAATGGAGCGTCATTATTCCGACAACAAGGATAACTTTACTTGCATCTGCACCTTTGATATCCAGCATGCTTACTTCTCCATATTGCTCAAGAAACTGTGGTCAATGAAATGATATAAGCCAATCTACCATATATGAGAAATATATTGATTAATTCCGATTGATGCTGAATGCACTTATCATGCAAGTTTACTCAAGTGGAATTCAGACTGTTGAACTGGCCCACCAAAAATCCAATTCATATTATTCATGCATTGATGTTTAAGTTTTCAGGTAACCTGAACAATACTCCTATAGGCCTACATATGAGGGTAAGTACAGGTGTAGGCTCACATAATGGGGTACTGTGTTCACATGAACCTATTGATTTTGTTCAATCTTTCGTTAACTTGAGTATTGCACTTTCTTCAATTGTCTGAACCTGAGATTTTTGAGCAGCTACATATTCTTGGGTTCAAGACTATATAAGTAGGTTGCATACTTGCATGACAGAGGAAAGCCTTTTGAAAGTAATCTGAGGTGTTTTCTGTTTTGCTCTGCTACAGCTCACAAGTTTAGAGATATAGGCCTATAACTAGATTCAAGATATGCCAAGCATTGCATCTAGAATTCTGTTAATGCAAAGTGGTGTACGTCATAGGTGCCATATAAATGAACATATGAATTGAATAAATTTCCATGACATTCATTAATAGTTCTTTCAAGTTTAAAGCCATTGAATTGTGGTTGGAAACAGAAAGTACCTTTTTACAAAGCCAAATAAAAATCCCTCCGCCCAAAATCCCGAAAACAACCCAGCTCCCACTGCCATACACCTGCCCTTCCTGCACAAGGTCAAAGCTCGCCGCCAACATCACCCCGGCCGCCAGCCCATTGCAAATACCTGCCCACTGGGCTTCTAGCTCCAGGAAAAAGAATGGCACTGCACCCAACCCAGTTGCCGCGGCCATCGCAAGTGTAGACCATGCAACTGTAGACACCGACACCCTCCCAGCCTTGAACCCATCCTGTCTACCTGCACCCTCTAGCTTCCCATGGGGTGCCTCCTGTACTATGCGCACATCACCGATCTCGGTCTCGGCAACCGCCGAGACGTCCCGGATGAGGACGAAGAGCAGGCAGACTAGAACCGCTCCGACTCTTCTGTCCATGGTTACTATTGCAGATATTCAGCAAGTTTGCATGCCACGGGCCGAACCAGGGCATTGGCGAGAATGCCAGTTCACGAAGCAATCATCTCACCATCCGCCTCAGTCCAGCAACAAACTAATCACGATTCCTGCATGGCACCGCAGGAAAGCTCCAACCCTGCGGCACAAAGAAGCCACATTTAACACGGTTTCCCCACATCAGTTGACAGATTAAGCAAACAAACCAAGAAGAAACCAAAGCTTTTCCCCCATAAGCAACAAGCTAAGGACACCAAGATAAGATCCAAACCAACATCCACCCGCACAGCGACCAATCCCGCGGCTAGTCCAGGAAAGATCCAACCTTAACGCAAGAAATCAATGCCAGGGAACCTGGAGCACGAGCCAATTACCTCGATCCGTCGTCGGCCGAAGCGGTCCCAAGAAGCCGCCCAATTCGACCGACGGGGAGGAACCCGATCGGAAGAGGCGACCCGCACAAGCGGCGGGATCAGGGAGGAGCTTGAGTCGTTGGGATCTAATGGAGGGGAGGAATCCAGGAGCCGCGGAGGAGGAGGAGGAGATATAGGCAGCCGCGGCGCACACGGGTTTGGGGTCGCGAAACCGGCGACTCCAGGGACGGTCACGGGAGGGGGGAAGATGTCAGATGTGCTGTGCCGTGCTGTCCGGTGCGTGCCGCTTCGGTTCCCAGTTCCCACGGAAGATGGGCACGGCCCTTCTCCGGAAATCTATAGCGGCGTGTCGTACGGTGTGGTGTGGTATGGGCCGTGCGGTATGGTGTGGTGTGATCGGCAGCTACTTAATAGAGGATTTTAGTGATTTGAGAGCAACTCTATCCTATTAGTCATTTCTCCCTCTCTATTTTCTAGGATGAAGAGGCTAGCTATTATTTTCAGCTCTCTATTTGAGTTAGCATTCCAATGGCCTAGCTATTTGAGAAGCGAGTGAGGAGGCGCTCGCCAAATCTAGCTAGCGGCCGGGAGAAAATAGCGACTCGATAAAAATGAAGAGGAGGATAAAGAACCGGTTGGAGTCCATTTCTTGAGTCATATTAGGTAAATATACAATGAAGAGCATGATAAAGAACCGGTTGGGGATGCCGTGAGGGGAAGCTGGCATCGATGACGTGGGAGGAGGTGGCGTGGCGTTGGAGCACTACCAGATCTAGGTATCGACATCTCGTAGATATCACCTCCCTCCCCTCCTCCCATTCCCATTTGATCCACACCTCCTCCTCTCTCAAATCTCTCCAACCTCCAATGACCACGACTATAATGGCAACATCAGCAAGAACAAGTTCCACGAAATCATCCAACAGCTAACCACCGGATCCCCTTCCCCTCCACCACCCCAGCAGCATCCGAAGCTCCCCTCCATGCTGATGCGGATCTACTAGCAAGCTAGTTGAACCCCGTTGCTTTGCCCCTGATCTTTCACGATACGCCTTGTTGGATGCCCTCTCCAAGATAAGCCTTCTCCCACGCACACCGCAGCACGTGAACAAAGGGTAGAGAAACCGAAGTTTCAGCGAGTAGAATCCAACACCACAATTGGATTCAACACACCAAGAGCAATTCCTCGATGGAAATCTCAAGAACACGCCAACAATGGCCACCAAACCATGATGATTTTCTGGTTTCTATTTCTCAAATCAAAGTCTAAGTTACAATGGGGCTATGGCCCTGGCCTTATATTGGTGCACAATGCACGGCCTTGATTACAACTCACGCACTACTTGGCCTAAGGCCGAAACAAACTCCAATACGAACTAAAAAGGAAATACCTAAACTGCTACCTCTGGATTCTCTCTTAATTTGCGATCTGACTATGAGAATTTCGTGGCTGGCACCTTGTCCATTATGTGGGGCTTCAAAATAGCTTTCCAACGAGTCCAAGAACGCCCAAATCGGACTCCGTTTGTGAAAGTTATGGACGTTTTAGTATCGGTCTTGCCAGCTGTCCCAATCCGAGTCCGAATCGGTTTCAAATCTTTATATGTTTTGTTTTCTGGTTCAAGGGGCTTCCAAATCCGTTTGGAACCTGAAAAGGAATCCTTCTCAACCTTTAGAAAGTTATGGTGTGGTCGGATTTTACCCTTACTTGCATTGCAATACTCGAACTCTTTATGTTTTGCAAGTCTCGCGCGTCTCTCCGGACAGCTCGTGCAGCATCCAATGAAATTGCCATAACTTTGTGTAGGAAGCTCCAAATCAAGTGCCGTTTGATTCGTTGGAAAATAGACTTCATTAGCTTTCCAAATATGTCTTTTGTGCACGTTAGAAACCTCAGAATTAGTATTCAAAGCTTCTTGAACATTGTGCACAGAACTGCAAGCACTAACCAAAGTTGTAGTGCTACTTGGTGCCACATCATCCTCCCCTCCTTGAAGCAAAGCCGTCCTCGGCTTTGGGGTAATCTTGGGAGCTTGCTTCTTCTTGGCTGTAATTTCTTCATCAACATGAATAGCACTCTCCAATTTTGGTTTCAACACATGCTTCTTTCCCTCATGTACAAATGTATATGTGTTGGATCGGCCCTCATGCGTAGCATTGCGATCATATTGTCATGGTCTTCCCAACAATAACCCACATGCATCCATTGGAACTACGTCGCAATCCACCTTGTCAACATAGTCACCAACAACAAACGGAACACGCACCTTGTGAGTTATCTTTAGATTTCCGGAGTTGTGTAGCCACTCCACATGATGTGGTTGAGGATGCCTCCACGTGGACAGCCCTAAAGCGTACACCAAATCTTTGCTAATCACATTGGTATAACTTCCACCATCTATGATCAACTTGCATGCTTTATTTTTGATTTTGCACTCCGCTTGAAAAACACTCCACCGCTGTCCTTTTGTTTCAGTTTCTTTACTTTGCACCTTTCGGACCAAAAGATTAACATCATTCAACTCTGGATAACAATAGACAACATCTTCCTTGGAATCATCGGATTTGTCACTTTCAGAATCACTACTAGAACTTGTTGAAGCATAGTCATCTTTATTGAGAAGCACTCTTCGTTGATTTGGACAATCACGCATCATATGACCTCTTCCCTTGCACTTGAAACACTCAATTTCTCTAACACAAGTATTAGAAGGCAAACTAGAATCAGTTTTAGTTGCTTCTTTACCTCTATTGCTTGCCTCCCTTGAAAGAGCACCATTTGAACGGATTGATGCCGCCACTTTGGAGTGTGAACCCACATCATCGCCTTGCTGTAATGAACGCCTCCATGACTTTGTTTGAGTGTTAGCATGTCCACCCTTGGCTTGTTTGCGCTTCAATTGTTGTTCAGCACGTTCAGCTTGATGCACCAAGTCTTGAATGTTGTAGTAATGGACCATCTCCACCCTATCTTGCACATCCTCATTCAACCCATTAAAGAAACGTGCCATAGTAGCCTCATCAAGCTCCTCTGTCCCTGTACGGATCATCAACATCTCCATCTCTTTATAATATTCATCAACACTAGAATTACCTTGACGTAGTTGTTGTAGCCGGTTGTACAAGGTCCTCGTGTAGTGTGCTGGGACAAAACGTCGCCTCAAAATATTCTTCAGTTGTGCCCAAGTATCTGGATGAGCTCCTACACGACACAATTGGTTCCACCAAACAAGAGCATATCCAGTGAACTCAATTGTCGCCAACCGAATCTTCTTATCCTCAGTATAGTGATGGCTGTCAAAAATTTGTTCGACACGCATCTCCCAATCCAAGTACTCCTCCGATTCAGCTTTACCATTAAATGATGGGATAGAAATTTTTATCCGCTCAATTCCATCATCCACGGCAACACGCTGAGCAAACCCGACACCACCTCTGCCACGCATGTCCCTACCACGGTCAGCACCACGGTAGTCCCGAGCATGGCGCAGTTGTGGAGCAAAACCCGCTGCACCATCAAAGATCTCCTCGTGTTCGTCGTCTTCATATGGTGTACGCCGTTCGGGATATTGAGGTTCCCGTTTAGCATGCTGAAATTGTGGTGGCTGGTTGCGTATCTCCTCCGTCAAAGCATCAATTCGCGCCCCCAAATCATCAACCTTGCCTTCAAACTTCTGGTGACAACTTAAGAAGTAGTCACGTGTCACTTCAAATCCAATTCGTACCTCGGGCGGCAAAGACGCCGCATATTGGGGCACCTCCCCGATTGGCTCGGCACGATTATGTCGCGCCTTGCCATCTTCAATCTTCATAGAACCCGCCATCAAGAAAAAAAATTCAGCAACCTCGTACCGTGATCAACCACGCTCTGATACCATGATGATGCGGATCCACTAGCAAGCTAGTTGAACCCCATTGCTTTGGCCCTGATCTTTCACGATACGCCTTGTTGGATGCTCTCTCCAAGATAAGCCTTCTTCCACGCACACCGCAGCACGTGAACAAAGGGTAGAGAAATCGAAGTTTCAGCGAGTAGAATCCAACACCACAATTGGATTCAACACACCAAGAGCAATTCCTCGATGGAAATCTCAAGAACACGCCAACAATGGCCACCAAACCATGGTGATTTTCTGCTTTCTATTTCTCAAATCAAAGTCTAAGTTACAATGGGGCTATGGCCCTGGCCTTATATTGGTGCACAATGCACGGCCTTGATTACAACTCACGCACTACTTGGCCTAAGGCCGAAACAAACTCCAATACGAACTAAAAAGGAAATACCTAAACTGCTACCTCTGGATTCTCTCTTAATTTGCGATCTGACTATGAGGATTTCGTGGCTGGCACCTTGTCCATTATGTGGGGCTTCAAAATAGCTTTCCAACGAGTCCAAGAACTCCCAAATCGGACTCCGTTTGTGAAAGTTATGGACGTTTTAGTATCGGTCTTGCCAGCTGTCCCAATCCGAGTCCGAATCGGTTTCAAATCTTTATATGTTTTGTTTTCTGGTTCAAGGGGCTTCCAAATCCGTTTGGAACCTGAAAAGGAATCCTTCTCAACCTTTAGAAAGTCATGGTGTGGTCGGATTTTACCCTTACTTGCATTGCAATACTCGAACTCTTTATGTTTTGCAAGTCTCGCGCGTCTCTCCGGACAGCTCGTGCAGCATCCAATGAAATTGCCATAACTTTGTGTAGGAAGCTCCAAATCGAGTGCCGTTTGATTCGTTGGAAAATAGACTTCATTAGCTTTCCAAATATGTCTTTTGTGCACGTTAGAAACCTCAGAATTGGTATTCAAAGCTTCTTGAACATTGTGCACAGAACTGCAAGCACTAACTAAAGTTGTAGTACTACTTGGTGCCACATCACATGCGCCTCCAGAAGATCCGCCCACTACCATCGCCTCACCAATTGCCTACCGCCAACTCATCCACAACCACCAGATTCCCAACCCTAACCACAACCCTGTCTTACACCGCTCCCCCGCCATCGTAGCCCATGCCCATGCCAGGACCCGCATCAGTCGACTCTCCCATCTCTGCCTATATGCGCATCCTTGAGAACTCCATCTTTAGTGCCACACCCTCGGGCGCTATGGCTGGGGCAATTGTAGTCGCATCCACATCCCCCGTCTCTGCCACCGGTTCTATTGCCCAAATACTCCCCTAACCGAGCGGATTTTTCAATCTGCTCTGGCCGACAACCAGGTCGTTGTACCCCTCTACTCTCATGAGTGTTCCAGCACCCGCCGCCTCTAACACCCAACTTCACTGTGCTATCGCCACTGCTCAAGATGGGGATCCTAGGGCCAGGGCCTATGGCACCACCGTTGTCGGGGCTCTAGTTCTCGTAGTTGCCATCAGGGCTGCTCTCGCCATTAGGCTTCTTGCCGATCTTGAGCCCACGGTGGAGAGATATGTAGCACGAGTCGCTCTCCCCAGTAGTTGCCCGATGGATCTGTTGATCTCCTTACTAGATTGTAGTGGCATGGAGGCACGATGTAGTGTGCACTGATCGCGGAGGAACAAAGGAGGAGGAGGCGAGGGAGAGGGGGAAGGCAGTGAAGGGGAGGTGGAGTGCAGGGAAGAGGCGACGATGTAGGCGCAGGAGGGGGCAATGAAGGAGGAGGAAGAGGCAGGGAGAGCAGGAAGGCAGTGGGTGTGAGAGGGGAGGGGGCTGAGGTGGTGAAAGAAAGATGGAGCATGAGGGGCGATGTCAACATAGGAAGGTGTGACGAAGGAGGAGGAGGTTGGGAGAGAGGAAAGGTTGTAGGTGTGGGAGGGGAGGGGCAAGGCGACAGGGAAAAGGAGAATGGGGAGGCGGGGCGTGGGGAAGAGGTGGCGACATCGTCGTAAGAGGGACAACGATGAAGGAGGAGCCGGAGTGGGAGGGGAGGGGGTGAAACAACAAAGAGGAGGGGTGAAAGGTGGAGGGGAAGAAGGTGGATGGGCTCACATAGTCACATGTGAGAAGGAGAGGAAGCACGATTTGTATTTTTAAATAGTAGACATATGTATGTTTGGTTTCTTACATCTAATACAAATTCATAGTCCCCTTCCTGTACGGCATGAGGATGCTACCGACCACCCCGCCGTCTAGTGGCTGAGTCAGGATTTGGTTACGCCCCGGGCTCAGTGGTGGAATGATGTAGGCTATCTAGACTGAACTATGAAAATGTTACCTAGGCTGGACTAAATTTAACCGGGCTATACACTAGATATTTTTTTCACACCCTGAGCTAAAACCTACCCTGCCCGAGGTGTGGCTCCACCCCTGCCGCCATCTCTGCGTGAGGTCACCGTTGACCACCGCACCACCACCATCGCCATGTCCTACCAGCTACCATGGGGGAGAGCGTAAATCTTGTGCCCTTCACACTGCACTCCTACCGATGCCAGCGACGAGAAAGCACAGGCAATCGAACCCTGGCTGTGGTGGAAGATGGCATCAAGTATCCTGTGTGTTCGCCTCAAGAGGAGAAAGACAACGGTGCCGGAAAAAAAGGAGGTGGTTCTTTGGCCAGGCGGGGGTGGCTCAGGGAGTGTGCCTCTCGGGCTCGACAGCTATTGCAATGTGGTAGTGGTTCAGTGGGCATTGTGGTGGTGGCTGTTGCGTGAAGAGGCTTGGTAGGCATGGAGGGCTTCAGCCATCACTATAGGCGAGATTGCCAGGCAAAGTCGGCCGTGGCCGGCAGAGGCGACGCAACGCGGTTTTGAATGTAGCGACCAGTGTCTTCTTGGACAACAACATGCCTTCCAACCTTTTCTGGTGGGCTTCAATAATTCATTTTTTTTCAACTTGTAGATTGTGGAGAGATGATGTTTAACTCATATCATCAATGTTGTGCTCTGCAGGCTGTTGTTAGGAAGCCAAGAAAAGGAGCAATGAGGCGAGGATCCACCATTTTTGGCAGTAAGTAAAAAATTTGATTCCAAATCGAGTTTCTCAAATTCGGTTATCTTATTATAATATTTGCTGTGCATTAGGAAAATGTGCAGAGGTTTTGCATGATATGAGGAGCTTGACAGCTAGAGCTAGCAGTCTGCCGATCGGAATTGCGAGGTATAATATGTTAGACTCCTTGCATGTACTTGCGCCTAATGAAAGCATTCCCTTTTCCTGCGCTATCTCGCTATGCTATGTTGAATTGTTTCTCAGCGGCTTCATGATCTAGATTATGCTAAATGAGGGGATAAATTGGTGCATCCAAACTCTTCCAATCGGATAGATTTACTAGATTGATACTTCCTCTGATTGAAATTAACTGCACGATGCCACGTCCCTGTTGCTTGGTGCTTCCCCATGCCCTTCTTTCCTGCCATCTCCTCTAATTTTTAAGGTTTATTATGAGGTAAATTCTGATTCCTTCCTACAGTTATTCGTCTCTCAATTTGAAAATGTGACATTGATCAGTTATTATATAAAATTTCAAGAATGAAGTCTTCAATATGAAAAATTTATGTTGGTACTGTAAGGGATATACCTCACGGAGATAATTGTATCACTTCTATATTTATAATCTTTTGAATAACAGAAATTCTAATGAACGGTATACCGTTCATCTCGACTGCAACGGAATAGCGTTTCGTCGTTTGTTTCTTTGAGCACATTAAAGCATATCATCCCTGTTGGAGTTGGTAATCTTGTTTTCAGAGTTGGTAGTCGTAGTCGAGTATTGGTGGTCGTGTACGAGTACGCTTGTAGTCGTGTTCAAGTCTGCGTACGAGTACGAGTCAACTTATCAAGTTCGTGTTGGAGTTGTAGAAGTTGTAGTCGTCGTTGAAGTCGAGTCCGTCTTAGAGTTGTAACAAGTCTCCAAGACGTAGTCATAGAGCTGGGTATAAAAAAGCAGAGCAATGTAGCAAGAGAGAAAGCGAACGGTGTGATCGGAGCGATCGGTGTGATCGAACATAGAGGAATAAAAAAGAAAAGAAGGAGCGGTTTTGGCTCCAAGAAATCTATTGAGTATCGGGTTCTACGTGTTCGCGGACATGGTCGTAAACGAAGTTACGACCACGGCGATCGAGCGGAGGTGTCCGCAGGAACTGAAGACATGGTCGTAAACGAGTTACGACCACGGTCATCGAGCAGAAGATGTGGTCATAAGGGTTACAACAACGGCAATCGATAGAGCTTTCAACGTGGTTGACAGAACCACAGCGTGGTCGTAATCAAGTTACGACTATGGTGATTGAGCCGACTACGTGGTTGAAGGAAGCACAGCGCATCAACAGAAGACGTGGTCATAACTTTCTCAGCTGAAGTTACGCGTACGCAGTTAGAGCTGGGAGGCTTGATCGGAGTGGTCACAACGTGGTCGTAGCCAGACTCAGAGTGGTTGTAACGATTCTAGATGTGGTCATACAACTACAGTGAGTGGTCGTAAAGGCTACAGAGTGGTCGTAGGCTACAACAAGTGGTATCAGAGCTTGCTGATCTTAGTGGTACCTGAAGAACATGGGAGAAGTGTCAACTTCAAGCACCTGGAGTAGGCTGATCTCCCTCTAGTACCCTCTCCTGACAACTAACAATTATCCGGTGTGGGCAATAAAGATGAAGGCGAACATGTGTGCCTAGGGTGTCTGGGGCGCAGTCGATTCGAAGGGAAAGGACAAGGAGGTGGATGATAAGGTGGATCAGGCGGCTTTAGCCATCATCTACTAGGTGGTGCCAGATGCGATAATGCATCAGATGATGCACGAGAGTGTTGATCGTGTCAAGGAGGTGCGGCTCCAGAATTTGCAGAGTGAGTTCGAGAATCTGAAGATGGGAGAGACCCAGTCGGTGGATGAGTTTGTCGGCAAGCTGAGTTCATTGTACAATTAGATTAACTCTCTTGGCGACAAGATAAAGGAATCTATGGCGGTGAAGAATTACCTGCGCGTACCTCTGGAGAAGTACCTGCGCGTACTTCATACCTGTTATTGCACACTTATGTACTCCTCCGATCTGGACAAGAAGTGGATAGAAGAGATCACCGGCTTTCTCAAGGCACATGAGGAGTTACTGAAGGGGTTTCAGTTGCGTAACAAGCAGAGGTCTCAGACTCATAACGAGCAGGCATTGCTAGTAAAGGGAGATCCGAGAGACGGTTGTGGCTCATCAAACAACCGTGGGAGGTGGTGCAGTCAAGGCGGCAGAGGTGGCCATAGAGACAAGGCTGGGCAAGGCGGTGGTGAAAGATCCCGTGATAAGTCACATGTCAAGTGTTTTGAATGTGGTGAATACAGGCACTACGCGTCAGGATGTCGCAGCCATGTAAAGTGTTTCAACTGTAATGAGTACGGGCATTATGCTTTGGATTGCAGAAGCAAGAAGAAGGATGGGGAGGTGAACCTCACCAAAAACAAAGAAGAAGATGAAGAACCGGGACTACTTCTCTCCTCATATGTTGAAAAGGAGCCGGTCATGATGATACTAAATGAGGAGAACGTAGTTCCAAAACTATGCACGAAAGAAGGTAGCTACGATCACATGGATCAGTGATACTTGGACAATGGAGCAAGCAACCATATGACGAGAGATCGCTCTATGTTTCATAAGCTCAACGAGAAGGTTTAGGGCAAGGTCAAGTTTGGCAACGACTCCACGGTGGAGATAAAAGGCAAAGGGATGATATGTTACAATGCAAGAACGGAGATAAGAAGTTGTTGACAGGGATTTACTATATACCAAGTCTGTCCAACAACATACTTAGTCTCGGATAGATGATAGAAAGAGGGTGCAGGGTGGTGCTGCAGGATGAGTTCTTACATGCGTATGACAAGAATAGAGATTTTGTTGATGAAGGTGAAAAGATGTCCAAATCTTTTGTACAAGATTTCTTTGAAAATTGGTAAATCGGTTTGTCTGAAGAATAGCCTGGAGGAGCTAGGTTTTGGCGAAGATGCAGACGCAGCAGCATGCAACAGCTCCGAAGGCATGCAGGGGCGCACTCACGTACACATCTAGTCGGTGCAGAGGGAGGTAGAGGCTTTGAGGGTGGTGAACCTCATGCTGGCACAGCAAGCGGTGGCTTGGGCAACAAGGCGGCGAGACCCGAACGCAGCACACAATAGGTGTAGCAGGCATGTGCACAACTGACGTAGAGGGATGTTGAAGCGGTGTTAGCTCGAGTGGTCAACATAGGCCATATGCAGGAGGCATAGGAGTGCATGTAGCTATGGACGGTGGAGCACATGCACATGCAATGGCTCAGGTCATGGGAAGGGGCCCCACGGCCAATGTGAACAAGAAGCTAGCGATAGGCGATTGGCATGGACCACACATGGATGCATGGAGATAGCATAGTCATAGTCCATCTCTAAAAGGCATTTGGAATAGGCTACACAGAAACACAAGCTACACCAGAGTTGGAAGTTGGTCCAAGAGAAAGGAGCAACAAGGCTCAGGAAGGAATGGCGCAAGAGAGAAGATCGGCATAATCAAGATGGAGAAACAAGATTAAGGAGGTGATTATTAGAGTTGGTAGTCGTAGTCAAGTATTGGTGGTCATGTACGTGTACGCTCGTAGTTGTGTTCGAGTTTGTGTACGAGTACGAGTCAATTCATCGAGTTCGTGTTGGAGTCGTAGAAGTTGTAGTCATAGTCAAAGTCGAGTCCATCTTAGAGTCATAGCAAGTCTCTGAGATGTAGTCGTAAAGCTGGGTATAAAAGGGCAGAGCAATGTGAGAGAGAGCAAGCAAGAGAGAAAGTGATCGGTGTGATCGAACAGAGAGGAATAAAGAAGAAAAGAAGGAGCGGTTTTGGCTCCAGGAAATCTATTGAGCATCGAGTTCTACGTGTTCATACAACCACGTTGATCGAGCAGAAGTGTCTGCAGGAGCTGAAGATGTGGTCATAAATGAGTTATGACCACGGTCGTGGAGTAGAAGACGTGGTCGTAAGGGTTATAACAACGGCAGTCGATAGGGTCTTCAACGTGGTCGACAGAGTCACAGTGTGGTCATAATTGAGTTATGACTACAGTGATCGAACCTACTACGTGATCGAAGGAAGCACAGCACAACGGCGGAAGACGTGGTCGTAACTTTCTCAGCTGAAGTTACGAGTACACAGTTGGAACTAGGAGGCGTGATCAGAGCGGTCACAACATGGTCGTAGTCAGACTCAGAGTGGTCATAACAATTCCAAATGTGGTCGTATGACTACAGTGAGTGGTCTTAAAGGCTACAGAGTGGTCGTAGGCTGCAACAATCCCCGTACAGCACTGAACTTATTTAAAAATTTGAAGGCCACCCATCTCACCCGTCTCCAAGACCAACCACACACTCCCCCATGGCACTTGTTGCGCTGCCTCGTCACCTTGTCATCGCCTGCCAAGACCCCTTCCTACCCTCCTCCTCCCCATCGGCCAGGCTCCTAAGGAGGCCAGCCACCAGCTGTAGGTGCTACTACTACCATCACGACGACGGCGGCGCCTTATGCAAGAACTACAACCACATCCCCGAGCAGTTCCACGTGGAGAACCTCAAAGATGGCCATGAGCTCGCTCCCCGGTACCTTTTCCCCATCACCTATTTACTATGTCTATCTATCGATAACATCTTGGTAGGTTATGTGGTGTAGAGTACGGGGATCACGCGGTGAAAACCCGAATCTTGTTCTTTGTTTGTGTTTCCTTTGTTTACACCATGACACAACATTTGAGCTACCACTTTTGCTAGAGCACAACACCACAACCTAATCAAACCACCGCTAGTACTCAACAACAAAAACTAATAACAATATTAGTGAATAATGATGTAACAGTTGATGGCTTATGGACTTCTAAGGATATAGGCCAAACTATGACATTTGGTTCGTTAATAATTTTGGGCTCAACTTCAATGTTTAGAAATGAATGATCCGATGTGTAGAACCATATGAAACCATGTAAAGTAAGCAATGACTTAGGCATGAATAGTTTTATGGTGTTTTATAATGTTTCAGAAGGTTTTTATGCCTAAATTGACTAAGTTGTATGAGGTTTCATGACTAGTTCCATGGTATTTCATAAGGTTTCATAATTAAGTTTCATGTTGTTTCAAAAGGGCTCATGTCTTAGTTGACTAAGTTTCATGACTAGTGTCATAGTGTTTCATAAAGTTTTAGGAGGTTTCATGCCTAAATTGACTGGATTTCATGATTAAATTTCATGGTGTTTCATAAGGTTTTATACCTAAGTTGACTAGATTTCATGATTAAATTTTATAGTGTTTTACGAGGTTTCATGAAGTTTTAGAAGGTTTCATGATTAAGTTGACTATGTTTCATGAAGTTTCATGGTGTTTCATGATGTTTCTTTAAGTTTTAGGAGGTTTCATGTCTAAATTGACTAGTGTTCATGTTTAAGTTTCATAGTGCTTATGAGGTTTCATAAAGTTTTAGGAGTTTTCATGCCTAATTTGATTAAGTTCAAGAGGTTTTATGCTTAAATTGACTAAGTTTCATAAGGTTTCGTATATAAGTTTCATGGTGTTTTATAAGGTTTCATAAAGTTTTAGGAGGCTTCATGCTTTGACTAGGTTTCATGGCTAAAATTTGTGAAGTTTCGTGTAGTCCTATATCTAAGTCTCATGATTACGGTTCATAAATTTTTTATAAAGTTTGGTTCATAAATTTTTATAAACTTTAATGGGGTTTGATGACCAAGTTTCATAAGGTTTCATGACTAGTTTCATGGTGTTCTATAAAGTTCTAGGAGGTTTCTATGCCTAAATTAACTAAGTTGTATGAGGTTTCATGACTAATTTCATGGTGTTTTATGAGGTTTCATAAAATTTTAGGAGATTTCATGATTAAGTTTCATGTTATTTCAAGAAGTTTCATACCTTTGTTGACTAAGCTTTATGATTAGTTTTATGGTGTTTCATAAAGTTTTAGGAGATTTCATGCCTAAATTGACTAGGTTTCATGATTAAATTTTTATAGTGTTTTATGCCTAAGTTGACTATATTTCATGATTAAGTTTCATAGTGTTTCATAAGATTTCATGCCTAACTTGACTATGTTTCAGAGATTTCATGATGTTTCTTGAAGTTTCAGGAGGTTTCATGCCTAAATTGACTAGTGTTAATGTTTAAGTGTCATGATGTTTATGAGGTTTCATGAAGTTTTAGCAGGTTTCATACCTAATCTGACCTAAGTTTCATGGTGTTTTATAAAGTTTTAGAAGTTTCATGCTTAAGTTGACTAAGTTTCATAGTGTTTTATAAGGTTTCGGCCGGTTTCGTACATAAATTGACTAGGTTTCATAGCTAAATTTTATAAAGTTTCACGAGGTCCTATGTTTAAGTCTCATGATTAAGATTCACGAATTGTTATGAAGTTTCATGAGATTTGATGATTAAGTTTCGTAATGTTTTACGAGGTTTCAAAGTTTTATAAGGTTTCATGTGAGCTCGATGCCCACCGAGCCACCCAGCATGAGGCCAAAGTTGTAATTTTTGGGCGTGGATAAACAAGAGTAGAGCAGAACAGTGCTTGTCCAGCTGCCCCCTCTTTGGGGCTTAGAATACTAATCTCTCCCGGCTTAGGTGTGTGCGGACCACAATTGACGGATGGGGCACATGCCATGTGCCCACCTATTGCTTCCTTCTTCGCCTCTCTCCATCTCCCATCTGCTCTTCACTTCCCACTCCTCTCTTTGCCCCTCTCCTCCCACTTCTATAGACCTGCTTCTTTAATGGTCTTGAGGTAGGGTGCTCGTACATAGATTCCTTGTGGCTGGCTATAGCGGCAATGCTATTTGTGGCAGCTGCGGCGACTGCCACTGATGATGCCCAGTTACTGGACTAGTTCAAGGCGACGGTGTAGAACTAGGGGCATTTTATGGGTGGAGCGCAAGCGATGGGGCAGGCAGGTTCCCCGGTGTAGGGTGCAGGGGTGGGAGGCTTACGTCACTGTCTGTAACATCCCGAATTTTGAATGTTCGAAAATATGGAATTGTTTTTTAAAAAAACCTTTCTTGCATTTTGCTGGCATTCAAATCTTTTCTGAATATTTATTTGAAATTATCTGAGCTCATGCTATGCAAATTAATACCCCAAGAATAATCCAAGTGCAAATGATGACCCTGAAAATAATAAAAAAAAATAGAAAATGATATTACATATCATTAATTCAAAGTATTCAAATATACCAGAATTCAAATCCCAGTCAATAAAATGAATCCAAAAAGAATATTATAATGTATCCCTAAATAATTACACTCTTTTAATTCAATTAGCAAACCAAAATCCAAGATTGAACATCCAAAACTTTTAAATACAAATTTAGAACAAAATAAAAGTCAAAAATAGTGGGATGATAGTTTTGTATCTAGATATTTGAATCAAGACTTGAAATGAAAATCCAAAAGTTGGATGCAAAATTTAAATGAAAATTTAAACTTTGAATGTCATGCAAAGATTGAAATCCGTAAATCTTAATATAAAGTTTAAAATGTAAATTAAAATTTAAAATCCCAATTCTCAGATCTTCCTCTCACTCACTCTCTTACATGTGGGCCCCAACCCATTTTCTTTTTTTCTTCCTCCCTCCCTCTTTTTCCTACTCTGCTGCTAGCCCCGTTCTTTCTCTGCCCGTGGCCCGCTCTCCCGGTCGCTCTACTCTTTCTCTCCTTCTCCTCGCTGACTTCGTCCTCCTCTTGTTCCTCATTCTTTTCCCCGTCTCTTCACGCGCGTCAGCCACAGTGCCATCCCACGCCCTGCGGCAGTCGTCGCCTCGCCATCACTGGCTCCTGCGCCTGCACGATCGCCCGCTCCCGCGCCAGGCTACTGCTCCCTCACCGCCGCGTGCGTCACCGCTGACCGGCCGGCAGTTTTCTTCCCCCGTCCGCACGTCGCCTGCGCCCACGCCGCTGCCCATATCCTGCGCCACTTGCTCCCATCGCCTCGCCATCGCTTCGCTAGGCCCTGCGCGCGCACGTCGCCCGGTCTGCGCCGCTTGCGTCGACTCCAGTCGTCGCAGTCCCATTACGCGTACTGTGCTCCGGTCGTCGGCCATAGTACCCCTACAGCGCTTCCCTCCGCTCCTATAAATAGCAGCCGGGCTCCCCCCTAGCTCTTCCCCTTCCTCCCCACGTTATTCTTCCTCTGTCGCCGTGAGCTTCCCGACCGCCTCCTCGCCATTCCGGAGCTCCGGTGCATCTCCCTTCAATCCAAGTACACCGCCTTGTTCTCCCGAGCCTCTAGTCCCTCCCCTCCGTCCTAATTGAAAAGCGCCTCACCGAGCTGGTCGGAAGGCCTCTCTTCCTCACCGCCGGCCAAATGCGCCTCCACCGCCTCCATTTCTTCCTCGGAGCGCCCCCGTCCGATTCCTCGCCTTGAGAGCTGCTACTCGGCGCCCTGAGGCGTCCCCAATCACCGGCCGTGGATTTCCTCCACCCCAGCCCGCCGGCACCGTGTGCCACCGTCGCCAGACACCATCTCACGCCGCCAGTCCACCACAGACCCTCCCCGGCTTAATTAACTGCACGGTAAGCATGGCTCTACCTCCTACATGCTCGGGCGCGCACAAATTTTCCTCTTCTTCCTCCCGGCCGCCGCCGCCCCGTTCCACGTCCGCCTCCGGCCGCTGAGCCTCGCCGCCGGCCCATCTTGAAGCCTTTCGGCTCACGCCGGTGCCTCCCTCGGGTCCCTTGTGCCCCCAGGATTCCATTTCACCGGTGGCCGCCTCCCTCCAGCTACCCTCTCACCGGCGACGTCACCTTCTGTCCAGCGCCGCCGCTTCCCCTGTCTTGGCCGACTGAGCACTCTGTTTTGGCTCTACTGTGCACTTGCTTCATCTAATGTAACCCCCACCCTTTATCACGAAGCGGGCATTGCCCAATTGGTCATCAGCATCGCTGCTTAATGCCCTCCCCGTGAGGTCTCGTGTTCAAACCCCGCTCTGCGCATCCTTTTTCTCGTTTTTATTTTCATCTTCATTAACCCATTTCAATTAGAAAATAAATCCAGAAAAATGAGGGAATAATCTAGGGAAGATAATAAATTTTATTAGGATATAAAATAAGGTTATTTGAGATTTAATAATAGATTAAATGTTATATCCAATTAACTAATGTAGTTTGGAACATTTAACTCAAATCTAAATTTTAATTAAAGGTATTAATAAAAGATGACATTGGTTAATTATCCAAAAATTTCATGAAGATATTGGATATCATGTTTAACTATAAAAGCAAGGCTTTAATTTAAAGATTACCCTTAATTGTAATTGAAATATATGTCCTAAAATTTAAATTAGAGACTTTTCTAAGCAAATATATATATATATATATATATATATATATATATATATATATATATATATATATATATATATATATATATATATATATATATATATATATATATATATATATATATATATGAATAGTTAGAAAAGCGCGGATGACATGTATGTAGCCCACTAGTAAATATATTAGTACAAATTTTTGTATTCACCATAGACCCTACTAAAAATATAGGCACTATCATTAACCTACTGCCGATCATAAAATCTTAGCTCTAAATTAGTAACATAGCGAAATAAAAATCATGTGTAGCAGGCTCAAGAAGTCATAAATAAATTAAGATTAAAATATGTCATATGCTAAATAAAAGAATAAAATATAAATGTTAGTTGATTCTCAAAATTACCTTCAGTTAGAATATCATAATTAAGTATTAAGATATAATGGCTTTGGAACATCGGGCGTTGGAATAATTTCGCCTATGAATAATCTGAAGAACAATGTAATATTATGACCAACAGTCGCAGATGAGTAGTAAATAGATATACTAAAACTTTTACTATTAAACATCAAAGAGGTAAATAAATACCCACGTGCCTCCATGAATTATTGAACTACCCATTCAGTAAATAAATGGAATAATTGGTAAATAGAAGCCCATAAAATACCACCGCTTAAATTGCTACGAATATAAACTCTAAAGATTAATTCAATAAACCAAACACGTACGTCTGTCCATAAATCTAACGTAGCTCAGGGAACTTCTTTGATAAATATAAAATGGAAATAATAAAAGAAATTATTAAACTAAAGTCTGGGTTATGGTAACCTACCATCGGCTATACCTAGCCATCTTCCAAAACCGAAGTAGAATATTCCCATGAACATCCTTTCATCATAAACATTCCTTAGCGTCTATCTTGACGAACCTCCATTAGCCATATATCACCTCGTTCCAGCCCTTTTGACTTCGTCAATACTCCGCGCCCTATCGACCTTACCTCAAATCATCCAAATCACCTATTAACCCATAATAAATCTAAATTGAGTATTTGGATTTTATGCGGATTGTTGAGTTATTTGCATTTATTTGGATTCAGTTGTTTAGCGCGTAATTAGAAATGGGAGTCCTGAAGAACCAAGGGATCGAGCGTAACCAAAAGCAAGGTGAAGAAAAGGACCGGAAGCTCAAAACCATCGCATGAGAAAGACTTTGAGTGAGTTCAAGACCACGGTAAACCGCGTAAGGCGAGTCAATACTTTGATCATGTTGAACCTACATTTTCTGCAAATCTACTTTTGTTTAAATTATCAAATTGCATGCTGTTATTTCATATGCAAATATATGTTTGTTTGAAGATTCTAGTTACATGCCCATTATTCGACTTGCTAGTATTATACCTCCTTTGAAATATTTGAATATCTGAGCCTTGTCACCCTAGCAAAATTATAATGGTAACCTTTCGAAAATAAGTCCATAACTATACGCCATGCTTAGTACTGCATAGATAAGCGGGGGCACCAAAAATGCCCCAAAGCATCAATTTGAATCATGAGAAATTGGTTTGGGCAGTCATGGTGGTAATGACTGGTATATGTTGGTATGAGTATTTTATGTTCCCCAAAAACCCCAACTTGCTTACTTATCTGGGCGGATGGCTCGAGGGTGTGTGTTGTGGTGCAGTGGAAGCACAAAGTGGATAGTGGTAGAACCGCCCAGATAACCCCTAAGGACTGAATCTCGTGATGACCTCCCAGTGTACAACAGTACAACCACAAGCTGGCAAAGTGTAGGCAGGGTTAACTAATTTGTATGGCTCTAAGGTGGTTACGTGAATGTGTGAACACGAGCAAAGGGATGGATGGTCTCATCCCCGCCTTTGCCCGTGATGGCTCACGAGGGACCCTTCTCGAGGGATGTGCACATCCTACAGAAGGCAGAACCTAGCGGGCGTAACCACAGTAGGACTATGCATTGTAAAGGCCCTGTGATAGTCTACTCAACCGCATGGCTAAGGAATCATGTGGGGCAATGAGCAGATTTATCTCTTGTGGGAAAAGTGTACAAACTCTGCAGAGTCAAAACTATTCGAATAGCCGTGCCCACGGTCAAGGGCGGACATGGGAACTTAACTGGATATAGTTCTATTTCAAAAACTTTGTGGGAGGAATTGGTAAAGTGGAGGGCAGAGAAAGGCCCTGATATGCGTTGCCCTGGGTGTCGCCCTAGTGATAAGTTAAGCGGTTATGACGCTGAAGGATTAAGCATATGGTGCAGAGGCCATGTAACGGTGGATGGAATCTGGATCGCTATTATTATTGCATTCTTTCACACCTTATGTTTCAGTTCAAACTGCTAGGTCTCAGGAGATTTCTATGTATCATATTTCAAAAGCAATTTACGACAAATAAAATAACCCGAGTCTTTCTTTGATAAGCCATGCATGCTATTTAATTGCATCCTGTGTGTTGGCTCGCGAGCACGGTGGCTGTGCTCATATTCGCTTTCCCCACAAATCCAGAATCAGGAATCAGATCACTACGCTTCAACAGCACTGCTGGACATGGTGGCAAGGAAGATGAAGATGTCAAGGGCTAGGTCGCGAATCTCCAGTTGGCTGCCTGTGGGCATGTCCTGAGGGTCCCACCTGTGTGCTTCGTTTCCGCCGCTGCATTTCATTGATTTCGGCCCAATCGGCCCGTGAGTAAGTTTACTATTATATTTACGCTCCCGCTTGATATGTACTTTGATATTCTGAACTGTAATCTGTGAGTACTATCTACTGATCAAGGGAATAGTGCGGTGGAATCACAGAGAATACCGGATTGTATAATCTGGGTCCCTACACTGTTGCTCGAAGGCGTGCCACTCAATGCCGACTTCTGGGCTGTCGCGACCACCTTGCTATAGCTGAGTGCCGTCGAGGAGCTCAGCGTCCGCGGTGCCAATGTCAGCAGCTCGCTTGCAGCGGCTGTTAGCGCGAGGTGCGGGAGCAAGCTGTAGGCGCACGATTACTAGTTGCCAATCCTGTGGGATGCTATACCATCAGAAACAGAACTGACGGTATAACGTGCTGTAGCCATGTCCATTTTGAATAATATGTTATTTTGTCCCTTGAATAAATGTCTTTCATATTGATCAACAAGTATATAACTTATTCATGGAATTCTTTATTCATATTTTGATGTTATTCTAAATTATCCTTGATCTGATGTCATTATATAAGACAATTATGATTTACAGATCAACACATGTATTGATTGATGATCATATTTCACAGATCATAGATATGTGATATCAAATCAATAATGTTGATACATATTAGAGAATATGGTGTTGTATTAATCCAACATAAGACACTACGGGAATTGTTATATTATTAAGTGTTATCAATTTGGTGTCATACATAGTGTATGTAAGATCCTTAGTCCTGAGATCATCACTGTTCCCTACATGTATAACAGTTTACTTAGGAGTTACCATACACTACTCTGTAATTGGATGATCATAAAGGTAACCTTCAGATTTACTATGAAACATGCGGAGGAATATGAATGATCAAGATGTAATTTGCCACTCCTATATAACGGAAAGATATCTCTAGGCCCCTCGATATGGTTGGATTAAGGAAGTGCATCGCCATGCCGAATATGGTTAAGGAGTCAATCACAACTGAGTAATCCACTACAGATTCGAGTGAAGGATCGAGCTATCATAGGATGGCATGTTCTCTCGTTGAGTTCGATCTAGTATCATGAGACAAAGGGATCGGTACATAAGTACTATATATATTCGTTTGATATTATCTTTATGTATGTTTGGGAGTTGTTATATCCTGCTAGGGACTGCTATCGACTTATAGACCGACAAAAGTTTTCGGTCTATGATTAAATATACATGAGCCTACAGAATCATACACTTAACGGGTTGGAACGATAAGGGTCCAGCTGATAGTCTCCAAGTGGGATACGATCTCTATTCGTATTGGATAAAATCCAAATTGAGGATTTCTGAGTTGAATACGATATCTGATTGTATCGGATAAGGATCTGATTGGAGGCTATATAAAAAGATGTGCGGAGGCTGAGGGAGGTATCTCGAGACATACCCATCGAAACCCTAGCTGCCACCACTCATAACCCTTGCCGTGTGTGCTGGTGCTAGCACACCGACATACGACGTGTAGACCTCGGTAGAGACGCTGCTGTGACTGCGGTACTGATCGGGACGATCGTGAGGAGATGGTTGGTCAGAGAATGATCGACTACTTTCACTATACCGACGCGCTCTTCGTTGAACCGGCCACTTTAACTCTACTTCCGTTGCACTGCGCGTATAGTGGTAATGATTTATGATCTCTTATTCACATGGCTTTCTGGTTCATGCGATAGAAAATTTTAATCTATGCTAGTGTAACCTACTCGTATACCAACAAGTACTCTCAGGTCGGCGGATGCTGCAAAGTATTTGACGTTGATGTTATTTGGGAATCTAAAGTAATTCCTGCTACCATTCAGCTTCCTGTCAGCGACCTTCTCCGCATTTAAGTTATAAATTGTAATCTATAGATGTCAAGCAAGCAGGATTGGCTATTTACGAATTTGAGTTCATGGCTTATCCTTACTGCTGCTTCCGAAATTTTGACATGCAGGGCAGTGGAATCAGGTTCAGGACATGGTGTAACCCTGTTGCTTTCAAGAAATCACAGAATTTTGTAGGTTAGTGCATCATCTTTCGACTCTAAAATTTGACTCTGGCGATGATTCTGACAAAGCTTTGGGTTTCTGGTCTAGGTGATGTTTGAGCAGATGTTTGTGTTGTCAACAGCTGAACTAATGGCTGTAAAGAAACTAATCTTTTTGAAAATAAATAAACTGCTGGTACATGAAAAAGAGTTAATTTAGTTATCTTATCTTCGATATTACAGCGTTGATTACATATTGTCAGAATTTGGTTGGTTGTTCCCTACTGCACTTAAGCTTGAATTTTTGAATTACTTGGTTTCAGGAGAAGGACAGAAATTGGTAATTGTTATTAGGTTAGTTCCATTTAGGCCATGTTTAAAGTGTTGTGGCTGTAACTTTTGATTTTTACTGATTATGAGAGAGATTGAGGGAGTAAGAAGCACTCACGTTGAGAAGCAACTCCGTTCAAAGCGACTTCTACAGTGACTCCTAGAAACAGTTTATAAAAACCATTTTAAGAAGTCACTCCTTTTAACAATTAACTTTTAAAAGCTAAAAGCTAAAAACTGTTTGAAACAGAGTCTTATCATTTGTTCGGTTTGGTTATTAAAGCAAAAGAGAGGTTAAAATATGAGATGATTTTTGTTTTACCTTTCTCTAATTTTTATTTAATCTAACGTGTGCTACACATGCACGCTAACTAGTTAACTCTAATAGAAAAAGTTGGATTGCAAACGTGAAGACTAGAAGATACATAATGGTACATATTAGTTATCTATAAGTCTATGACATAGAAGATTTTAAGTGATGTGTTGAAGAGAGGAGGAAGAAAGATATTGTCTAGTATGTGACAGACAGTCTTATAGACAGTTTTCTACGGTCTATATCATTGTATAGATAACTATATAGACAACACATTAATTATGTGAGACTATTACAAACTATATAAATAATATATTATATGAGTTGTCTTGCATATAAATCACATAGATATAGGCTGAGTAAAATAAAAAAACATAAGTATATCCCTATAATTCGGAGTAAAAAATAAATTATTAAGAAAAATCCCGGAGACATACGATCTTCCCCCGTTTGGCCTAACGGGCCAGGGCGGGCTGCGGGGCCTCCTCGGGACCCACCCCTGACCGCGACCATGGTTTCGAAAAACAGAACCCGGCCGACAGATTCTGGTTTCTCAGCCGGTAATCGAAAAATCGGCCGAGAGAGAGTTAACCGTGCCAGCCAGCTAGGATGGACACGGCCCATCCAGCTGCCCAGGCTTCACCACCGTCGCCGTCGTCATCACAATCACATTGGATAGCGATTTGATTTGACAAGGAGGCAGAGCTGGGAGGAAGGACTTGTTTCCTGGTGATCGGTTCGGCTGTAGCTTATGGCTTATTTCACTGTAGCTGGCTGAAATTGCACTGTAGCTGAAAGTGGCTTATTTGGTATATTTAAATTTAAAAAAATTTAAAAATAGAAAAAATAGGTTAGTTCATCACGTGTAATGCAAACGAATATAGGAAAAAAAAGAACCGGTAAAAAAACTCAAAAAAATCCAAAAAAATTCAGAAAAAGACGAAATTTAGGAATAGTGAAAAATAAAGCAGAAGTTAGAGGAAAATTTAACTATTTGCCACCCTTATGACTCGGGTGGTAACAGATTTGCCACCCGGGCCTATTGTTAGTGACTCAGGCGACCCCACGTGTAAGTGACAGAGTCTCGATGTCAATCTTAAAGGTGGCAAAAAATTGAATCTTCCGAAGCCAGAAGCCAAAGCCGAAACGATTGGGCCATATAATCTCAATCATCTCGACCACTCACCCGATTCGATCGCACCGAATCGGGGAGCAGCGCGCTGCTCCGGTGCCTCCGCGTCGATGGCCATGGAGGCGGAGCGTGACGGCGACGAGCAGCGGCGCCCTCTCCTCTCCTCCTCCTCGCCAGGTTGGTGCACTACCGACGCCATTCGCCGTCGCCGTCGCCCCTTATCCCCCAATTCCGGTGCCATTCCGGCTCATCTCATCCCTTTTGGTGGAATCCCGTTTCGTTTCTGCAGCAGCAGCAGCGGAGCACCAGCAGCAGTACCAGTACCTGGGGCGGAGCAGCTCGTCGGCGCTGCGCAGCGGCGGAGGGTGGGGCGGGGGGCCGGAGGTGAGCGCCGTCGAGGTCAAGTCCGCCGCCTCCTTCTCCTCATCCAACAACTACCCCCCGGCCCCGAATCCCCACCACCACGACGTCTACCCGCCGTCCATCCCCAGCGCTGTCCTCTCCCCCTCCCCGTCGCCTGCCCCCCCCCCCCCCCCCCCCCCCCCCCCCCGCATCCGCATGGTAATTCATCGGTGTTTCTCCCAACGCCGATTCTTCTTCTCTTCATTTCTACCCATTTTTCGCCAATTGTAGTTGTAGCTAACTAGTGGATTCCAAATGCAGGAGGATTGGCGATTGTTCCTCAAGGGCCATACCCGTACGGTGGTGATTACCAACCTTCTAAGGGCGTCAGGAGGTGAGTACTTCCAATTGAAATTGCACGTTGCGTCCTAAGTTCTACCTTCTTGGCTGTAACCAGAGCTTGGCAAACTAGTTGCCGAACGATAGTTTAGGAGGTAGACGCAGTCGCCCGGGTGACGAATGCTGGTAGCCTCGTACCATGGTGCTTAACATTTCTCAGTTTTAGCACGGGAATGTGTAACATTTCAATTTGGTAGAGCGATCATAGATTATTATAAATGTGATATGTTTGAAACAATGGCACCGTCAGGTCAGAAGAATTCGGCAACTAGCTGAACAAAAGGTAGTAGGAAGTTACACATATTCCGATTCTACATAGAGCCAATCAGTCAGGTGATGTCTGTGGCCTGGTATGTCCGTACATGGTAGTCATCTCCTAGCCAGTTATGATTGAAGAGAGAGTATTCACATGATGATCAAATAGAGAAGTAATCCTTTTAGCCTCCAAACTCAATATTCATTGGGTCGGTGCTTGGTGATGTAACTAGACTCGCCATCAGCTCTATATAGAAATGATCGAGAAGAGAATGCCTGTGCTAATATGACCTTATTAAAGTATCCAGAGTGTAAATCCCCTCAGAGAAAAGGAGAACACTTGGAAACGAACAATAAGAAATGAGATGTAAAGCATTTGAACTCTAAGATTGACCAGAAATATATAATGCATGTAAAACCATAAACTATAATTTTTCAGTTGAGACAGAAGGTTCCTTTAAACTCTAAAATGCTGCTTGGTCACATGCCCACATCTAGCCAGATGTGCAGTGGAGGACTCAAACAGAGGTTATTTGAAGGTGTCTGGCTGCAGCCAAGTACACCTGGAAATAACTTTCTTGATGGTAAGAAATCCAGATTATTAATACACCATTGCCACTGTAAGCAGAATATTCAAATCACATGTAATCCAGATCTCCAAATGTTGGTTGTACTGTTGTACATCATATGCTCAAGCAGTTATATATACCCCACAAGTAACATGCTGGCAGAGCACATGCATTACTTGCGCCAGGACTCAAATGCATGGCGGAAGGTCAGTTTGTTGTCAATTGCTCTAAATTGACTGGTAGCACATGGCATTTAGAACCACGCTCCCAAGTGTCATATGAATGAAAACATGAACTACTCTTGGTCCCTTTTCATGTGCAAATTGAATGATGCGGCGGGTAGCGATTGGGAATGGGAATGATCTGATATGCAGTTGAGGGATAATGCATCTTAAGGAATAATGCTCTAGAGACCTTGCAACTGGAATATTGGTAGGGTTGATCGTAGTATCAGACGGCTAAAATGGGATAAATGATGTGGAGCACTAGAATTCTCAGTTTTGCGCAGAGCTTCAATAGCTAGAATGATTCCCCATCTTTCTCCGAAGGCAAAAAAGAATTATACTATTGTTGCCCTGTTCATGTTTTCCCTTTTGTTCCATCTTTATGTTGTTTTCAATGCTTTTACTCCCCAAGTATTCAACAAATTGTCAATGGAATTTTCTGATAGAGATGTACTGGATGAGGTGGAGATTCGGCAGCTGCTTATTAATCATGTTGGGCATCGATGCTGTTGGGGAAGTCGGCCTGCTCGTACATGGAAAATTACCTCCATTGAGAACTGCAATGTGTATGTTGGAACTTTGGAAACCTTCATCGAGGAAAGGGACATTGTAACAAAAAAGGAGCCCTATGAAGGTGGGAAAATAGATGGAAGAGACAAGGGTCCTGCGCTTGGTGTGTGGGAACTAGATCTGAGGTCTGAGTTTCCTCTACTCTTTGTACCAGAGAAAGAAGTAATGGTCAAGATTCCTCATTCAGAAGTTATTGAAAAATGCTTAGGTACGATATTCATTCAGAAGTACATCATGTAGTCACATAATTTGCTTTCGTAGGTTGTAACCAACTAACCATAACTGCAGCATTTGTAGTTTGTACTGATTTTTTTTTTGACAAGGAGTTTGTACTGACTTTTATTTGGTGGGAATACCTTTTTGATGTAGCTTGTCTCATTTATTTAAGCATAAGTTTAGTCTCAATTTTGTTCAACCATAGGATTTCGTCTGCTATGTGGGAAATAACTTGTATTCTGTAGTTCCTACCTGCAACTATGGTTTATATTGCATTTTCTTTCTGCTGTCTTATGCATTTTAAATTGTTCAATGATTCTTCTAAGAATTGTAAGTATATATACATTCATCAGCCAAATTTCTGAAATGTACTTCTCAGGCCCATCATATATCATCATTACTTCTTTTTTTGTTTCTGCTGTTATCTGTTATATCAGGAATGAAGACATGCACTTGTATGGTTTTCACAAGGATCTATTTTATGCATTTTTTTTGTAGTACCTAGGATATGTCATGAGTCAACTTAAATACAATAAAAAATCTTATAGCTCTTCAATCATACGTCCAATTTTGGGTATACATAACATAGGAACTGACAATATCCTACCTCATACTGTTTTGTGGAAACCTTTAAAGAAGAAGACAATACATCCAATTTTGGGTATACATGACATAGGAACTGACAATATCCTACCTCATACTATTTTATGGAACATTCATGATTGATCTCGTGCACCAGTAGTATTCATTGTGTCATAAATTTATGCAGTGTTCAGTAACGTTGTTTACGATTTCATGATTCGATGTTCCATCATTTTGCCACCTATTAACTTTGTCCATCTATATGCGTAAAAAAGAAACAGTCATGATCCAATCATAATTGTTGACTGCTAACATGATAACAAACCTAAATCATATATAAAAATGCTTAATCGTTTTACCACCTGTAAGTTTCATCCATTTCATCCATCAAGTTGTAACAGCCCAGGTTTTTATTAAAATAAAAATAAATAAATAAATAAAAATTAATTAAAATAAAATTAAAATTAAAATAAGTATTTTTGTTGCCTAAATTTTATTTTTGGGTTTTGCCCTGGATTTTCTGTTTTTGAAAAAGCCTGATTTGAAAAGTAAATTAAGTGAAAACCAAAAAAATAGACATTAAATAAAATAATATTTTGATTTTCTATAAAAATCCTACTTTAAATTAATTATTTGGAGTTATTTGGCTTTTATTTGGTTTCCTGGATTTTCTGGAGTTTAAAGGTCTACTTTTGAAATTAAAAAGTATTTTTAAGTATGAAAATTAAATACCAACATTAGTTGGAAATATTTTTATTAAGCCCAAAATGTCACCAGGAACTTCTGTGAATTTTCCTGGAATTTTTGGAGTTTATTTCATATTTTTCTGAGCTTAAATGAATTTCCCAGGCTTTTCTGAAATCCAAAAATCAAAAATAAAAATTAAAGTCCCTCCCCTCCCCTCGGATATCCGTTTTCGTATTATCCGGATAATCCGTATCCGTATTCGACGGATACTAGGCTTACCATATTCGTATCCCCCTTGCGATAAAAAAATTCGTATCCGTATCCGATCCGAGAACTATCTGAAAAAAAATCCGATCCGACACAATCCGTATCCGTATCCGTCCGGTGCTGGCGGAAACTATCCGATCCGTTTTCACCCCTAGTGAGAAGGCGAGGACACCGTCAGCCGTAGGTGGCTGATGGGCACAGAGGACAGTCGTGGCGGGAACCTCTTACATCTTATTTGTATTGAATTCTATTTCTAACTTTTATTTAAAAAAACTAATATGAATATCAGATATTTTAAAGTGGCTTCTCTGTTTTTCTCATTATCGTCTTTCTCTGGAGATAAACCAGAGGATCACGGGTGCATCATTTACCCCACTCCTCTCGCTTCTGTCACGTGGGCATATCTTTCCCTTATTTTTTTGTACCGCTCATCGTCTCTTTATAAAAATCACTTATTTCAGTCACTATTATTTATTTTCAAATAAAAATTATAAGATATAACCAAAAGATATTAGCAAAAGCTAATACGAATATCCTCTGCTTGCTAGCAGGAGAGGGCAAATACAGCGCAATGCACAGGCCCCCAAAAGATTAAGGGCATATCCATTCTGGAATAACTACTTGCTAATCTTTGTACTAGAAAGAGTAAGAAGAGTGAGAACTAAAACGAGCAGCTCTTTTTATTCACTTCTTTTCTGAAAACTACCACTGATTCACATTCGTTTTCCCCACCTCCCCTCTGTTTGTTTCCTTTTGCTTAATTTTTCAGTAAAAAATCATTCCTAAGAAAAATATGGGCACTATCAATATTTCAAAGTTTATGAAATGGCTAGATTAATTTCATAATGCAATTGCTGCATATAGAATTTTGTTGACTATTTTTTTTTGGAAAATATTGCATCTGCAAAAAAAACTATAATATAAATTGAAGTTTCTACTTGCATTCAATAGTGACTTAGGAAAGACTTAACGACAACACTTTGCAGCTGATGTTGAATTTGGAGAAGATTTACGAAGATAACTGAATATTTTGTTTCAAGGAATACTAGAAGAATGATGTTCTTCAAGTAAAAGTTCTGGTACTAATTTAGAGACTTGTTTTTTAATGGGACATAATCCTTTGTACCATAAGAAAAAATTATATACAACACTACAACAGTGATATCAAATGAAAAATATTTTTTATTTTGGCAGTTGACTTTTATTAAGTGTATGGCCTAATTTATAATTTAGCACATGCCCCCCAAAATGTCAGGTACTGCCCTATGCGCGACGGGGCCGTGAACTCGATAGCTACCGAGCTATAGGGCTCTCCTACCAAATATGCCTCTTACAACAATGAAATTTAGGGGTCGCTTCAATTGGCTATTGGTATGCCCCAAATAAGAATGAAATTTAGGGGCCGCTCCAACCGCCTGTTGGCTGCGGTTTTTTGGCTGTTGACTGAAATTACACCATAGTGGCAGTTAGAATTTTTTGAGTCATTCAATTTAAGGAAAATGAAAAAAATAAAAACATCGTTATATCTTTACAAACAATATAAAGTAAAAAAAAAAGGAAAAACAAAAGCAAAAAGGTTAAAATTAGAAGTCGATATATTATAGGTGGCTTATGGCTTAAAAAAAATCGAAAGGAGCGGGCCTTAGACGAGAGCTAGAAGAGGTGTATTACAAAACACTAGAGGTTCCCAAGGATTGATCATCCACTGAGAATTTGTGAGGGTTGTCTAATTGCAAAGCAAGCAAGAATTCCCTTCCCAATTCAAACCAAATACCGAGTAGAACTGCCGTTGCAGCTGATCCATGCAGACTTGTGTGGGCCAATTACTCCTCAGACTCCAGCAGGTAACAGATATTTTCTCCTCTTGGTGGATGATTTTAGTAGGATGATGTGGGTGTATGTGCTGAAGTTCAAAAGTGATGCAATCGGTGCATTCAAATGGTTCAAGCCATTGATTGAGAACCAGATTGCACACAAAATCAGAGTACTTAGAACTGATCGAGGTGGCGAATTTTTGTCACATGAGTTTGCTGCAATGTGTGAGAAAGAAGGCATCGAGAGGCATCTCACTGCACCATATACTCCACAGCAGAATAGAGTAGCAAAGAGGAGGAACTGCACTGTGATGGAAATGGCTCGCAGTTTACTGAAGACTAAAGCTTTACCTGGGAGATTATGGGGAGAAGCGGTGAGGCATGCAGTGTATATCCTCAACCGTTTGCCAACCAAAGCATTGAGCAAAGTCACACCGTATGAGGCCTGGTTCAACAAGAAACCAAATCTTAGTTATCTGAAAGTCTTTGGGTGTGTTGGTCACGTCAAGGTTCCTTCCACCCAGACAAGAAAGTTGGATGACATAAGCCGGAGTATGGTATACTTGGGTGTAGAAGAGGGCAGTAAGGCTCATCGGTTGGTGGATCCTAGAACTGGCAGAGTACATGTCAGCCGGGATGTAGTATTTGATGAAACTGCAGTCTGGAAATGGGAGGATGAGGTACACGCTGATCTCTAGAAATGGGTAACATTTTCTGTTGAGAATGAGGAAGCAGAGGCTGAAGTAAGCAGATCAGCGGATACTGCAGAAGACAGCTGGCACAATTCGCCTGCTGTGGCAGAAAGTTCACCTGCCATGGCAAGCGGTTCAGCTGACGCAGCAAGCATGCAGCCAGGAGCACTAGGAGGACCAGAATTTGAAGAAGAGATGACAGATGGGGCTGGCACGCCAGGAAGCACAGCGGTAGCGTCAACATCTCCTGTCTCCAATGGAAATTCAGAAGAAGCACCGGGAAAATTCAAGTCTCTGAGTGAGATTTATGCCAGCACAGAGCAAATTGACCTGCCTATTGAATTACTGATGATAGCAGCAGTAGATGAACCTGCGACCTACAGAGAAGCAGTCGGCAATAAGTGTTGGGAGGAGGCAATGAGGACTGAATTGGATGCCATTCATCGAAACAACATCTGGGAGCTGGTAGCACTGCCACCAGGACATAGACCCATTGGTCTCAAATGGGTTTACAAGCTCAAGAAGGACATTGAGGGCAAAATAATCAAACACAAAGCAAGATTAGTCGCCAAAGGTTATGTGCAACAGCCAGGGATTGATTTTGAGGAAGTTTTCGCACCCGTAGCAAGAATGGAAACCATGCGGCTCATACTAGCTTTGGCTGCACAGCAGAGTTGCAGAGGGCATCATTTAGATGTCAAATCTGCCTTCTTGAATGGAGAACTTCAAGAAGATGTCTATGTTTCACAACTGGAAGGGTTTGCAGTGAAAGGGCAAGAAGAGAAGGTCTACAAACTTGCAAAAGCACTCTATGGACTCAGACAAGCACCCAGGGCATGGAATATGCGGTTGGACAGGTGTCTGAAAGGTTTGGGTTTTGAGAAATATCCACATGAACTGGCAGTGTACAAGAAACATAGTGCAGGAGGTGTGCTTGTAGTAGGTATTTATGTGGATGACCTTCTGGTTACAGGAACCAGTGACCAGGAGATCGCTCAGTTCAAGAAACAGATGAAGGATGAGTTGGAAATGAGTGATCTCGGTTTTCTGGCGTACTATCTGGGAATAGAAGTGAAGCAGACATAGGATTGCATTGTTTTGAAGCAAGAAAACTATGCCAGGAAGGTACTGCTGGCAGCCGGGATGGTAGATTGCAATGCAGTACAATACCCGATGGAAGCAAAGCTTAAACTGTGCAAAGATGAAGAAGGAGAGGCAATTGATCCAACTTAGTACAGGTGTTTGATTGGGAGCTTGAGATACTTGACTCATACACGACCTGACTTGGTGTATGCAGTCGACATTGCAAGCAGGTATATGGAGAATCCAAAGAAGTCCCATAGTCAGGCACTCAAACATATCTTGAGGTACGTGAGAGGGCCTATGGACTACGGCCTGGTGTATACAAGGGGAGGAAAAGAGCAGCTGGTTGGTTATTTAGATAGCAATCTGTAGGAACACGCGTACGCTACGCTAGCGCAGAATAAAATTTTCTACCGTGTAAACCAGGAAACCATACAAGTAAGAGATCGCAGATTGTTACCACTAGACCGCAGTGCAGCAGAAGTATCGTTGATGCAGCCGATTCAACGAAGCGCGCGTCGATGTAGTAGTAGTAGTCGAACGTTCTCCATCCAACCGTCTCCTCCTCGTGATCGTCCTGCTTAGCGCCGCAGTCACAGCAGCGCCTCTACCGAAGTCCACACGTCCGGGATGGAACGCCGTGCGCTGGTGTGCTAGCACCGTGCGCCTGGCTAGGGTTTCGGGATACGGCCGAGGGGAGGTGGCGGCCAGGGTTTTCAACACAATAGTCTCTCAAACCTGCAGCCCCACCTCCACATATTTATAGAGCATGCTAATGGGCTTCCACGTTGTAGGCCTATTAGAACCCTAATCCCATATGGATCAATATCCCTTTTAGCCTATAAAACTGAATTGTTTATGATTGCCTCTTGGGCACATCACTAACAATCTCCCACTTGCACTAGAGACAATCATATAGGCAAGCTTTCCAATTCCAACCCCTTAAGTGTGTGACCCGTTAGGTTCATGTATAGACAACCATGACCCGAAAATCCTTTTCAAGCCATAAGTCAATAGTGGCACCTAGTAGGGCATATTGACTCCCGAATACACATAAAGATCATATCGGCTAAAACCTTGATATACACACACTTAGATCCCTTTACCACACGATACCAGTCGAACATAAGGCGAGATTCGTGCCACCCTTGTGATAGCTCAACCATTCACTCGATCTTGTGGTGGATTACAACTCATGACTAACCCTTTAGTCACATTGTGATTAACTCTTTAATCACCTTGGCATGGCCATGTACTTCCCTAATCCAACCACATCGAGGGGCCCAGAGATATCTCTCCTGTTATGTAGGAGGGGCAAATTCCATTTTAATGCGCTCACATCACATTCCATGTTTCATGATACACCTGAAGACCACTTTTATAGCTACCCAGTTACGGAGTAGTGTTTGGCAGCCCCAAAGCGCACCACTACACATAGTGAGAAACAATGGCGATTTCAGGTCGAAGGATCCAGTAGGTATACCACTCGAGATCGCTTGATGGCACATATTAACATAACAATCCCAGCAACGTCTCGGAGTGGGTCAATCCAACACCATGTTCTCTAACATGTGTCCACATTATTGATTTGATATTCCTATATCCATGATCCGTGAAACATGATCATCAATCAATATATGTGCTAGTCCATAAATCATTGTTGTCCCACATAATGACATAAGACTAGGGATCTTTAGAATAACATTAAATAAAACAAAGAGTTTCACGAACAAGTCACATACTTGCCAATCAATGCATACAATCATTATTCAAGGAACCAAATAACAACTTATTCAAAATTTCATAAACATAGACTTGATACAATTATCTCCCACTCAAACTAGAGTCAATCATGTAAGTATCTAATACCCATTACACTCGTGTGTGCCTCATGCTTTGGTTGTGGGAGAGGCTTTGTCAACGGATCAGCAACATTCAAATCCGTGTGCACCTTGCAAATCTTCACTTCACCTCTATCAATGATCTCACGGATAAGGTGATAGCGCCGAAGTATATGTTTGGACTTTTGGTGCGACCTAGGCTCCTTTGCTTGCGCAATGGCTCCACTATTATCACAATAGAGATCTACTGGACTGGACACACTAGGGACCACACCCAACTCAAAAACAAATTTTCTGATCCAAACAGCTTCCTTTGCAGCTTCAGAAGCTGCAATATACTCGGCCTCAGTTGTCGAATCAGCTACCGTCTCTTGCTTGGAACTTTTCCAGCTCACTGCCCCTCCATTGAGGCAGAACACAAAATCAGACTGCGATCTACTATCATCTTTATCAGTTTGGAAACTAGCATCGGTGTAACCTTTTACAACGAGCTCTTCTTTACCTTTTACAGCGACCCAGTGAGCTAGACCGGGGCTAGATTGATACCTGCTCGTAACACTTAGAGCATATGAAACATCTGAACGCGTACAAAGCATAGCATACATGATGGATTCGATGGCTGAGGCATACGGAATCGCACTCATCTTCTTTTGCTCATCAAGTGTTGAAGTACACTGAGTCTTGCTAAGACTAATGCCGTGTGACATAGGCAAGAAATCTTTCTTGAAATCTTGCATATTGAACCGTTTCAATACATTGTCAAGTATGTACTTTGGCTTAATCCAATTAGCCTCTTCGATCTATCTCTATAGATCTTTATGCCCAAAATATAAGTTTTCTCTCCGAGATCTTTCATTGAGAAACTTTTTCTCAAAGAAGACTTCACAGCTTCTAGCATTGGAATATCATTTCCGATCAATAATATGTCATCTACATACAAGACCAGAAAAACAAGTGCGCTCCCACTAACCTTCTTGTAAACACAAGGCTCTTCTTCATTCTTGATGAAGCCAAACCCTTTGATTACCTCATCAAAACGAATGTTCCAACTCCGAGAAGTTTGTTTCAGTCCGTAGATAGATCTCTGAAACTTGCATATTTTTCTAGCATTTTGGGGATCAATAAAACTCTCAGGTTGTGTCATGTACACATCCTCACTTAGGTTCCCATTTAGGAAAGCTGTTTTGACATCCATCTGCCATATCTCATAATCGAAACATGCAACAATAGCTAGAATGATCCGGACAGACTTAAGCATAGCGACGGGCGAGAAGGTTTCATCATAATCAACACCTTGAATCTGTTTGAAACCCTTCGCCACCAATCGTGCTTTATAGATATGAACATTTCCATCCATGTCTATCTTTTTCTTAAAAACCCACTTGCACTCAATGGTTTTTACACCATCGGGTGGATCAATTAAGTTCCAAACTTGATTATCATACATGGATTGAATTTCAGATCTCATGGCACCATGTCATTTCTCAGAGTCTGGGCCCATCATCGCTTCTTCATAATTCTTAGGCTCATCATTGTCTAACAATAAAATGTCATGCCGATACCTTATTGGCAGTTGACGTAGCCTTTCAGACCTACGTGGGGCTGATGCCTCTTCCACAGGTTGTACAACATCTTGTACACTCTGTAGAGCTTTAGTAGGAGCTGAAATATTTTCTGATGTCTCTCGAATTTCTTCAAGACTCACCGGGCTCCCACTAATTCCTTTTGAGAGAAACTTTTTCTCTAAAAAGACACCATTTCGGGCAACAAACACTTTGTTTTCATCCCTTTTATAAAAATAATATCCTTTAGTTTCCTTAGGATACCCCACGAAGAAGCATTTATCAGATTTAGGTGTGAGCTTGTTAGACGTCAAACGTTTTACATATGCTTCACATCCCCATATTTTGAGAAAAGACAACCCGGGACACTTCCCAGTCCATATCTCATATGGTGTCTTCTCTACAGCTTTTGATGGAACCCTATTTAATGTGAACATAGCTGTTTCTAGAGTATACCCCCAAAAAGACAATGGCAGATCAGATTGGCTCATCATTGACCGAATCATGTCCAATAAGGTCCGATTCCGTCGTTCAGACACCCCATTCCATTGAGGTGTTCCTGGCGGAGTCAGCTGTGGAACAATTCTACATTGCTTCAGATGATCACCAAACTCATGGCTCAAATATTCACCTCCACGATCTGATCGTAAGGTTTTAATTGTTTTGCCAAGTTGATTTTGTACCTCATTCTGAAATTCCTTGAACTTTTCAAATGATTCAGACTTATGCCTCATTAGGTAGATGCATCTATATCTACTAAAGTCATCGGTAAAGGTTATGAAGTACTAAAAACCATCTCTGGCAGTTGAACTCATTGGTCTACATACATCTGAATGTATTAAGGCCAACAAGTCATTTGCCCTCTCACCTACACCAGTGAAAGGTGTCTTAGTCATTTTGCCAAGTAAACAAGACTCGCATGTTTCAAATGATTTAAAATCAAATGAGTTTAGAAGCCCATCTTTATGGAGCTTCATCATGCGCTTATCATTTATGTGACCCAAACGACAATGCCAGATATAAGTGGGATTCAAATCATTAGGCCGAAGCCTCTTAGCATTAATGTTATAGATAGGCACATCCTCAAGATTTAAAACATATAATCCATTTATCAATGGAGCAAGACCATAAAGCATATCATTCAAATAAATTGAACAACAATTGTTTTTTATTCTGAACTCATAACCTTCTGCTCCCAAACATGAAGCAGAAATAATATTTTTGCTTAAGGCAGGAACATAATAACAATTATTTAATTCCAAAACTAATCCTGAGGGTAAAGATAATGGTAAAGTGCCGATAGCTAACGCCGTAACTCTTGCTCCATTGCCTACGCGAAGATCGACCTCGCCTCTTGCCAAACTCCTACTCCTTGTCAGCCCCTGCATCTAATTGCAAATATGAGCAACCGATCCGGTATCAAATACCCAAGAACTAACATGAGATGTAGCAAGATTTATTTCTATAACATTTATACCTGAAGTAGAAGTCTTAATTCCTTTCTTCTTTTTCAGTTCTGCCAAGTACTTCTTGCAGTTTCTTTTCCAATGTCCAGTCCCTTGGCAATGATAGCAAATGGTTTCAGGTGCAGCACCAATCTTGAGCTTCTGAAACTTAGATTTGACACTCGAGATCTCATCTTGAGTTTTACCCGTGCCCTTTCCTTTGCTCAAAGCCTTATTATTCTTCTTTTTGAATTTGGTAGTCTTCTGAACCATCATCACATGATTGAAGCTTTTCTTAATGCTCTCCTCTGCTGACTTAGGGCCTGTTTGGCAGAGCTCCACCACTGAAAAATGAATCTGGAGCAGCAGATCCACCAAAAACAGCTCCACCGTGAATCTGGGATCCCACCATGGAGCTGGACAAAACTGTTTGGCTTGCACAGCAGCTCCAGATCCACGAAACTGAGTTTTTGGTGAGAATAGCCTGTTTTGCCCATGGGTTTTATGGTGGTATGGGATGGGGTGTGTAACCAGTGGAAAAAGGTGGGTAATTACCACCCAACTTCACGAGTAGATACGAAACAATGTTTCGTGGAGCACCCCTTGAGGTGCTCCATGGATTTCATGAATCTGGAGCTAGATTCAATATTTTGGTGGATCCAGATTTCGTGGAGCTGGAGCGTTTGGGTAAAAATTCGTGGAGTGGAGCTATTTTTGGTGGATCTGGAGTTGGTGAAGCTCTACCAAACAGGCCCTTAAGCATCCCATGCAACTCGATCATTGACTTCTCCATGCCATTCATATGAAAATTCAAAATGACTGGCTCAAAGCTCAGAGGGAGCGACTGGAGAATCACATCAGTAGCCAACTCTTGGCTAAGGGGAAAACCAAGTTTTTCCAAACTCTCAATGTAACCAATCATCTTGATCACATGAGGGCTGACCGGATTTCCTTCAGCTAACTTGCATGCAAACAATGACTTAGAGGTGTTGTACCTTTCAGCCCTTGCCTGGTTCTCAAACATGCCTTTAAGACCCACAATCATATTGTAGGCATCCGTGTTCTCATATTGCTTCTGAAGCTCAGAGGTCATGGTGGCAAGCATGAGACAACTAACATCCAGTGAGTCATTACAATGTTTGTCATACTCATTCTTTTGAGCACGAGTAGCATCTTCAGCTGGTTCATCTGGATATGGACCCTCTAGAACATATTCCTTCTTTTCTTGCTTGAGAACGATTCTCAAGTTGCGATACCAATCAATGAAGTTTGTTCCATTTAATTTTTCTTTCTCAAGAATAGATCGCAGATTAAAACTGGGTGTGGAGGAAGTAGATGGCGGCATTGTCTACAACATAAAATATATGCGAAAATTCAGCGCTATGTTTATGTGAATACTTCCATTAAACAATTTAATAAAAGATACTTCCACTATATGTTTAAAATCAAATATCCTCTAATAACATATAGTGAGTCAAGATCCATATTTCACTAAGCTCTAGTGAGCTTTGGCATCACCGCTAGAAACCTAGTGACGTAGGTAAACAACGCTTGCTAATCACATTTTATGTGACTCTTGTTTGTTGGGTGGCATCCAATGCCCCGACTCCCAACACCATGCCCCAAGGCCCAAATCCAATTTGATAGACTTGTCAAGTAAACCAACACTATGCAAGTGGATGTCCAACATCCACCCTATTAGATCAAGATAGTTGATGGTACTCTGCTTTGACAGACCTACCAAACAATGATCGTAATTCTTATAGGCGCAGCAATTGGAAGTGCATCAAATAAATTCTTAATTTTTCTGAGGGAAGCTATTCTGTCATGAAAAAAACATCCTCTACAGGTATGGCATGAAAGAATAGTATGACAGGAAATAAACATCACATGCATATAATCACATTATACTGTGAATGGTATGGCATTTTGAATCGTAGTGGTCGCCATCGCCATGGTTCCACAGTGATGTCCTTCGCTACACTTCCTGTCCTCTTTGTCATCATGCTTGAAGCCTCCATGGTAAAGAACAAAACTATTACAACTAATAGCTAGCAAGTGAATTACATGAGGAGCGCAAGCATCACAAGTCGACACGCAGGTCGTTATACAATTAAAGAACAGCCTCAACCTAGCTGTGATTAATACGACACACAGGCCGCCAAAACACACATGCATCTCATATACATCTATGCCATACCATTCACATCATTCCCTGCAAAAACAAGTTAAGCGTAGAACGCATTCTACCGCCTTAACATGAATGTGTTTGTATAACAATCTATGCGTGTACGCAACGGCGGTCCCGCTGTCATCGGGCCGATCAAATCAACCCAAATCCGAGCCATTCAAAATGTCTCAATTTTTATTAGATCAATCACATTGATCATCGCGATCGGTATACTTGAGGAGACCGCAACACAAGACCTCGATCTGTTGGCTCGATCTACTGATTGTGCGCGCAGTTAGTCCCGATGGTGATTTTAGCCGGTAGGGGCAATTCGAGGTTCGCGAGCCAGAGGACCACGGGGTCAACGGCGCAGGCCGCGTCTCCCACGCGCGCAGCCGCGTGATCCAGCATCACCATGCCGCGGCCGTGGCCGCGAGGCAATGCCACGGCAACGGGCTAGCCGCGATGAGAGCGACGACCCAGAGGTCGCGCCCGTCCCTGTCCCCGGCGGTCGCTGTCGCTCAGAGCGCGCCGAGCAGGAACCTGCTAGCCAATAGATCATCAAGGAACGGTGACGGCGGCCGAAAGATCAACTTCGAGAAGGCCACGCCTCATCAGATCGCCGGTGTCGCCTCAGCAGCCGTGAGGAGTAGTCTCACGAGGACTGGATCTCGGAAGTCGGCAAACACAAACGCGGAACTCACGGTAAATACGAACAACGGCGCGCCGGCTCACCGCAAATCGACGGTGCACCAGCAGAGCATCCGCTCCGTAGCGTCGAGAAGCCTCCTCGGGTTCATGGCGGGGACCTCCGACTCCGGCTCGACCGCCGGGGGACGGTCCACGTCTGAGAAAGGCAAGCGCGGCCGCCGTGCGGGTCGCCGAGCCGGACGCGTTCCCGATCACGCGGTACGATGCCATGCTGCTCCGAGAGGACCCCAAGAACCTAACGTGGCTGCACGGATGCGGTGGGGGCGACGTCGCTGGAGCCGTTCGACGTGCCGGCTGGGATGAGCGGCACAGCGGAGCGATTTTGAATTTGACGCCAATTTTGGTTTTATGGCTGAGTATTGTAGGCTTATACTTAGGATTTGGCTTTTATTTTTATAATAACTTGTTGAACGGTGCGTTTTTTCAAAACGAGGTCCATAGATAAATTGTAGTATAAAATATACCAAGTTCAGATGTACCGGTCAAAATCATATGCGACTATTTTCTTTTACATACTGCCTCTCACGAACAGACCATAATTTAAAAACGACAGCCATAAGTTATAAATCTCAGCCTAAAAGAATCCACCCTATATACATAAGCGTTGCCGTAGAGTAAGAGCATCTCCAGCAGGGCCCCTACTTGAGCCCTCAAAACCAAATTTGAGGGCTTGAGGCAAAAATAGAGGTCCAGCAGGGCCCCTACTAGAGCTCTCAAATTTGAGGGGCCCCTTAAATCCCCCCTTCAGCCCTCATTCCTAGGGGGCCCCTACTCCGGCCCTCATTTTTCAGCTTTCCTCGTTTTTTCCCGTACGAGTGAAACAAATTTAAATTCGGAACAAATTTGAATTTAAATTTGAATATTCGAAACAAATTTGAATATTCGGAATAAATTTGAATTTAAATTTGAATATTTGGAACAAATTTAAATTCAAATTTGGATATTCAGAACAAATTTGAATATTTGAAACAAATTTGAATTTAAATTTGAATATTCGGAACAAATTTGAATTTAAATTTGAATATTCAGAACAAATTTGAATTTAAATTTGAATATTCGGAACAAATTTAAATTCAAATTTGGATACTTGAAACAAATTTGAATTGAAATTTGAATATTCGGAACAAATTTGAATTTAAATTTGAATATTCGGAACAAATTTGAATTTAAATTTGGAACAATAAAATTCGAAATAAATTTGAATATTCGTATTTGAATTCATAAATTTAAATATTGTCTCTCATTTTGAAATCATAAATATTTTATTGTGTATTGTGCTTTTGTCTCATACATATGCATATAGTGTGTGAGGAAATAGAGGGAATTGAGAAGTAGGGGCCCTGTTTTGAGGGCTCCTGCTGGAGTGCAGCCCAGAAAACAGGGCCCTCAAAAGTAGAGGGAGCCCTCAAATTAAAAGTAGGGGGCCTGTTTTGAGGGCTCCTGCTGGAGATGCCCTAAGCCACTTGCCTATGTTCAAACCCTACGTGTTTCATTCTAGGGTACTGTTCAGTAAGTAGTATCCCTTTAAAGTAGACTGGTCTAGGTTCGAACCCAACGTGTCTCATTCTAGGGTACTAGGGGTACTATTCAGTGAATAGTACCCTTTTAGAATAGATGTGTCCATTACACGTACCCACATGTATGTACGTGAGGTGTGTGTGCCGTGATGTACTTAAAAAAACTACGGTACTGGCGCCATCTGTTACAGAAACAGTTCACACCACTATAGGAAACTAAGCTACGCTAGTGATGCCCTCTATTAAACGAAAATATAATAACATACCAAACAAGTAACATAGTTTATTAATTAATAGGCAAGCATGTCTACGAACTAGAGGAAGGACACACGCATAAAAAATGATATATAAAATGTAACCTTCTAAAATTTGAGGCCATACATATGCAAAAGTAGCTACAGCTATTGTCTACATAAACTTAATGACAATGTGTCGAGACCTGAAAACACAAATTCGGTCTTTCTGTGTACCCTACACTAATCCAGAATAATGCTAATGCACATAGTAGAAATATAGATGAAATATCGAATCCATCAAGAATAACTAAGAGAAAGACTCAAATATTATTACTTATCAGAGTTATGATCTTATGGCCAAGTTTACACTTTAACAACTGGAAGACAACTGGAAGGACTTAATAGAACTAGAAACGGAAAATAACAAAAATGAAGTGGTCATTTGACATGCCCACAAGCAATCGACTAGAAAACGATATCCTAATCCAAAAAGTTGTCAAAGTATCCTCCTCCGAGTATCTTGAGTTGATATGGTCCTTCTTCTTCAACTAAGTAAATATGGATATAGCCATAAGTACATAGAGTACTCAGCTAGTCATTTGTAACAAGAATGCGATATAATTATGCAATGCTTACCAAATAATGGCTGAGTGATTATTTTACAGAAAATAATAATTTAAAATAAATACAATAAATAGATTGAAAGCAAATTTTGAAAATGATTAGTAAGCAAATAATCAAAAGAATTGAATAAACCATAAGTCAACTGACTCTTCATCCAATAATTCATCTGTGAAGTAACCATTTACTTAAAGAACCACTAGTGAAATAACCATCCACCTCTCAAACGTAGCCTGACTAGGTTTTTATGAAATCTCTACCCCTCATGTGAAATCGCTGAGCATTGTCCATAATGGGGAATATGGCTATTCGAATATTTTTATACTCTACAGAGGTTGCACAACTTTACTTACATGATATAATCATCTCATAGTGACACTAGATCAACACGCTTCCTTGGGCATGTTAACCAAAAAGATCGTAACAAGATTTTTATAATGCTCAATTTCAAACTGATCTTGCCCACTAAGATTTCGCTACTGAGTGAGCTAACCACCTACTTGAAAAAGCCCCCTCTTGCGCCAATATACATCTCAATGATAAAATCAAGATTGAAATTTTACAAATTAATCAGATAGGTCTATCCCATACTAGACATACGGTTGTACAATAAGGCTCAGATCAATGATGAACAAAATTAAGTTCTTAGATATTACTCAGACGAGACATCCACATCCCAAAAAGTGCTAGCCACACTTCCCCTTTACTGCACGATTACTCGCCCAATTGAAAACCATTTTTGTAACCAATACCAGTGACACTACCCATGTCATGGCACTTAAATTTTATAATTATGGCTGATTACCACAATTCAGTATCTCATTAAGTCAAAATTAATTAATTAATTAACACGTGATGATGAACCCGACGTGCTACTAGTATGGCAAACGTACAACCCATGTGACAACTAGTATAACATCACTAGATAATTATCCATTCTATGGTAACAATGAAATCATGGCATTTAAATTATCAATTGATAGATTAATCAAATTTGGTCAACAACTACCAGATAAAAGGGTTTGTAGTAAATTAGCAATGCATCATAATTTAAAATAAAATAATAAAAAAAAATTGAAAACTAGGTTCAATATGATCAAAGGACATGACTTGCCTTGGTCTTGCTCAGTTATCAACTCTTGGTTTTCAGATCCTACTTCAGCTCCTTCGAATATGTTATCTAACGGAAGAGAACGCGGATGAAACACAAATAAAATAAAATAAAATTCAAATAAACTCTAAAAACTTCAAAACTAGAACCAAAAGATAGAGCTCAATTTTAGATGAATTTAGGAAAAAGAATTAGGTTAATTGAAACTAGGATGGAGAAGAACAGACTCTCGATTTTTTTTGAAAATAAATACCTAAAAAAAGAGGAAAAACTATTGTGTTATGGACCAGGTCTAGGAATAGTATAGGTCTACTGTGAACTCGACTCACGGAACAGTGCACATGCAGGTGAGACTTGCTGATATGGCACCTAGGGCTAACATGGTAGTGACACGTGGCACAGGTGGTTGATGTGGCAGTGACGTGGATGCTGACACATGGCTTGGTGTGCTGAGGTGGCAGACATGTGGCATGACACGTGTGTCTAGGCCGACGTGGCATCTGATGTGGCTACGTTGACAAGGCTCAGTGCACGGGTCTACAGAACAGTGCATCTGATTTGTGGGCCCCGCATGTCAGAGACATGGTGCACATGGACTGGGTCTACGTGGATAGCTGGACTTGCTGAAGTTGGGATAGTGGCTTGACGCGGCACAACAATGCCAAGAACTACCGTTGATACTCTTCGACTGGCCTCGTGCGGTGGAGTTGTGCTAATTCTCCCAACGGATTACTTCTGATTGGCGGACCGAATCGCATATTAACATAATCCACAAAATGAGGCCATGACATCATGCCCTCATCTTGTCCCAACTGGTAATACCATTCCTGAGCTATGCCCATCAGATGGTATGCCGCCAACCAAACTTTCTCTTCTTCCAATGTGCGCTGTCCATGAAAAAATTGTTCACATCTATTGAGCCAAAGCAACGGATCCTCTTCTCCATAAATCGGAAATTCCAACTTATGGCATTGTGGCGCACTCCTTCCATCTTCCTCCTTGTCCATCCTGCCGTGGAAGCAGTCCAGTGTGAGGCCTCTACTGCCTGTGTCCCGGCCGCTTGAAGAAGCCCCCCTGACGCTCTTGTTGCAGCCGCGCAATTGCGTCTTGTTGTTTGTCTTGCTTTTGCTTTACCTCGTTGACATCTTTCATCAAAACAGTAAGCATCTTGCCAATTTCCTCAATGGTCTTTGGTTCTTCCATGGAAGGATGGCGAGGTCTAGCTCTTTGATATGGCTTAGCTTTCGTGTGGTCTTCCGGTGTATGGCGAGAGGTGGCAACAGATCGGTTCTGGAGTTTGGGTGGGAGCGTAAAGGGTAACGAGAGGGGACCCGCTCGCTCTCAAACGCCTGGTCAGGATTCTCGCTGGCCAGCGTTGAGACTCTTGAGAAGCCAGGATTGAGGAGAGTTGTTTCTTATTTTGCCTCCAAAATACAACTTGCGTCCCCTTATATAGGACTAGATCAAACCGACTTATCATATGTAATCTATACCTATTGTAACTCCGAAACCGACTATGATACAAACTTATACAACCTGCCTTGCAAAAGTAATACTTTCCTGTCAGCTATCTTGCCCTCGGAAGACACTGCTGCGTTGCCATCAGAAGAGACTGCTTCGTTGCCGTGCCGACTGCATCCCGAATTCGCGTTGATTGTATCCCGTCAAGCGTTGTCGCTTGCCTTGCCTGGAAGTCCGCCTCGGCCACCTGCCCGAACTTCTCCGGCTGCTGTCTTTGCAGGCCTTCGCGTTTAAAATTTCCAGTCCACAACACATAATCATTCACATCTCTTCAACTGTGAACTTAACCATCTTGACTACTTTTGAAGATCACACCACAAAACTTGTTTCATGTTTTGAAATGATCAAGATAGTCAGAATCCAATAAAATTCCGGGTGAGGAACTGAATCAATAAACCCCACAATAAACATGAAAGACTGAGCACTGAGCAGCATGCTAACTAAATTCAGAAGAGCACTTAAAAGCATTGGAAGAGTAACATATCTTCATTTCATAACCAATGTAGGTGCAACAAATAGAGGTACCTAATTTACTGCAAAAAGAAGAATAAGAGAAACCATGGAAAATAAAGTATACATTCATGATATCAAATATTTCCCATTGTTGTTATCCATTTGTCCACCTTTACTGATACAGGCAGACATACTGCATGAATATATAAACATGTACTAAAACAATGGCTAGCAAGTTCATGTTCAGAAAATAACTTGTAATGAATCAAGAGGTCAGCCACAGGTAAAATACAAACTACATAGAAAGAAACAGATTCAGTCTAAGGTCAATATTACTGACAGTAACTTAAAATATAGAAGCTGTCAAGTGCTTAAGAAGTAGATAACAAATATAAAAAATATATAAATGGATAAACATGCAAATACACATGGCAAGTAAAAAGTGTCACCTCGAATTTGAATGCCATGAAACATAGAGTTTAACACTAAAAACAAGCACTAGATGTTATGCATGCTGGCGGTGTTTAAAGCACATGACATCTCTGTACATTCAGCACATGAACTATCATAAGCATCTCCCTCAAAAAACTCACTGCAAATAGTCAGGCACCAATGTGTATACAGATTGAAAGTGTCTTATGAACTTATCTTCCTTGGGTAATCTGACATCAGTTCAGCTTATCCTCCATATTCCATATACTTTCCCTGATCCTGTCTTTGTTAAGATTATATTGTTGTCTCTCTTCCAGAGTTGGTAACTACATTATACCTCTTACCCAAACTTACAGAACAACTTTCTGTTTGACAAATAAGAGGACACGAATCAAAATATTACACAAAACTAGTAACCAAAGCAGTGCTATCATATTATCAGGACACAGATAATTAGGTATTCCACCAAGCCCCATTTTCACCATGTGACTTCAGCTATCACACGTTCATATTTGTAGAACAAAAATTTATGACTACGAGTCAAACTCTGTATTTTATTCATAATCTGTATAGCAATGTGCACAAAATGGCATAACCCCAATCATCTAATCAATCCAAATATCTAGGGACCGTATCATTCCTAAGATGTATTTTTCTGTCTACTTAAGCAAGGAAAAAACAAGGAAGATGTACCACCATGTTTTCATCTGCCTCCACTTAGGGCATGTCCAATGGTGATTTATGAGCTAGCTCTAAACATATTATTTCATATTTTAATAGAAGAGAGAGAAAAGCTAGCTCTTGATCAAGAGCTAGTCTCATACATACATTCCAAGATTATATGAGGATGTCATGTGGGACTATTCATGTTATGAGCTATGTGCTAAAAGTTAATATCATTGGAGAAGTTATCTTAGAGCTAGTAACTAGCTCATACCATTGTACATGCCCTTACTGTAGCCACTTACTGCACTGAAGACATGCAACTCTTAACAATCTTCTGTAATGGCCTTGTTCGACCTCTGCCTCATTTGCACCATGTAATAGGAGCTCTATAACACAGTCTTCCCAGTCAATACCATCACAGGGGCATCTTTTCCGTCTCGTCTTCCCACCATCCAGACCATCTGGCATCTTTGACAGATGGTTCTCGTGCATGATATGATTTTGCCATCTATCCTCTTCTCCCTCACTTCTTCCTGACCAATTTTTGTGGTGGACAGACATCTTCATTTCTTAGAACAGCCTGTGAATCATTTGCATTTGCAGAAGAAACAGCAGGAGCCTTCCTAGTTGCATCGATTGGGCACTTAGCAGCTTCAATCTGTGCTCTCCTCCGCTTCTGCAACTCCATTCCAGCAGAAAACGATGGCGGAGGTGCATCATAGCCAATGTCAGTACCCACTACCTCCTCAAGCACCATGTCCTTGTTAGCACACGTCCGTACGTCCAGTGCTGCCGCATATACCATGCCGTGTGTCCGCTACGGGCCCACACGCGCCATGCGTCATATGCCCACGCCCCTGACCCGTACGCGCCCGTGCCCCGGTCCCCAGGTCTTAAATGGGCTGCGCACCCCACGCATCTGAGCCTACGGGCTGCCCGCAAGCAAGCCCTTTAAGCAACAACTTTATAAGTGGTATTGGACCTTCTCCCCCCAAAAGACTAGTCCAATGGGTGGAGGCTCCCTCACACTTATAAGTTGTGCTTTTTCCTTTCCCACAATCCATGTGGGACTATTTTCCCAACAATCTCCCCCTCACACATGGATTGTGCACACCGCACTTCTGGGAGATGTTGGGTGCCTGGCTCTGATACCACTGTTAGCACACGTCCGTACGTCCAGTGCTGCCGCATATACCATGCCGTGTGTCCGCTACGGGCCCACACGCGCCATGCGTCATATGCCCATGCCCCTGACCCGCACGCGCCCGTGCCCCGGTCCCCAGGTCTTAAATGGGTTGCGCACCTCACGCATCTGAGCCCACGGGCTGCCCGCAAGCAAGCCCTTTAAGCAACAACCTTATAAGTGGTATTGGGCCTTCTCCCCCCAAAAGACTAGTCCAATGGGTGGAGGCTCACTCACACTTATAAGTTGTGTTTTTTTCCTTTCCCACAATCCATGTGGGACTATTTTCCCAACAGTCCTTGGTCCAGCCATCATCCAGCGAATCCATCCATGGCTCCAGCTCCAGCCCTCCCCTCCACTGCTTCCTCTTGTAAGCAACCTCTCCCAAGTTTTCGTCGCTGAGCGAGCCCCTTTAAGGCATTTTGGTAAGCATCTCACAGGCACCCCTCCGAGATCTTCAAATCCTCCGATTCCTTCCCCTCTTTCCCAGAATTCTTGAAATCCAAACCATCAACACCCAGGGGAACAATCTGGAGGTACTTGGACTGGTCCTCATCAACGGATGAGTACACCTGCACAATGCCGGCATTGTCCGGAGCAAAGCTCCCAAGAAACCGTTCCGACGGATCAGACTGTGACCGCATCTCCATGAGCTGGAGCAGCACGGGAGCATTTAGGACCAGGTTCTTGGCATTGACGTCGGCGCCCCACGGAAGCAACTCCCGCGCGACACGCACCAGCACATCAACGAGCTCCTTGTACCGGCGGAGGCTGGTGTGCAATCCCGCCGAGATATCGTGGGCAATGTCTTCCAAAGAGACGGAGGTGACCCCGTTCACCTCCTGGGCGAAGGCGGCCAGGCCAGCGACAAGGGGGAGCGGGTGCCGACCGGTGGTGAGCGACCACTTGGAGGCGCAGCGGAGGAGAAATCGTGCTTGGAAGAGGATAACCTCCGTCTTTTCACCCGCGGCGGCAGAGAGCGAGGGCGAGAAGCGCACGGCTCGGTCGAGGGGGGCGGCGTAGTCGAAGGATGGGAGGGGAGGGAGGGAGATGGGGGAGGCGAGGTCAGCCAGCGAGGCCGTGGGGCAGGACGCGGCGGCGGCGGCCTCAGCGAGGGAGAGCGGGATCGGTGCGATCGCGCGACGAGTAAGGCGCAGGCGGCGGCGAGGGTGGGGAGGAAGGCGGTGCCCGGGGTGGCGAGGTTTCCGCCGGTGGCGAGTTGGCCATGCGGAGGGTCTCCTCGACGCGGGTGGGCGAGAGGCTGAGGCGGGCGGCGATGGAGGTAATGGCGTCGGCAAGCTTTTGGTCGCGGTAGGGAGACTGGGAGTGGTGGTGGAGGAAGGAGGAGGCCCGGAGGTCGGGCCGGCCCTCTTCCGTGAAGGCGCCCTGCTGGACGAACTCCGCGGCGCCGGCGACGTGGACGCGGCCGCAGGAGGTGCAGACGAGCGCGGACCCAGCAACAGGGGAGAGAGCCTCCGGCGAATTAGGGAGGAGAAAATTTATGCCACTCAGGAGTGGCTTCGATAAAACGCCACCCTCTAGATGGCAATTGTTAAAATACCACTCAATACATGGTTATCTCTATGATTTGCCCTTTCAGGGGTTTTAGCCATTTCTTTTTCGTTTTTTATTTTTTTTCCATCAAAATTATATGTGAAATGACCATAATACCCCTTCTCTTTAGCCATTTCTTTCTGAGTCTCTCTCTCCATTGATTCGTTCCAGCAGAGAAGACCGAACGACGGGACGCCAACGCTGCCGGCAAGGCCCGCCTCCGCCGCCGCCCGCACGCCTGGGCCGCCGCTGCCCGCACGCCCGGGCCGCCTCCACCCGCACGCCCAGGCCGCCTCCGCCCGCACGCCCGCGCCGCCGCTGCCCGCACGGGCTTTTCCGCCGCCGCCGTCGCAGGCACGGGTCGCCTCCGCCGCCGCCCGCTGGATCAGGAGCAGGGGCAGGAAGACGAGGGGCCCGGGCGCCGACTCGAAGAGCTCGTCGCCGCCGAAGAGGGAGGAGGACGAGAAGGAGGCCGAGGGCGCGGTGGGCGGCGTTGCGTCGCCCCGCATCTCAGCAGCGCCGCCGGTCGGGAACCCCCTCGGCGCGGGGGACCATGGGAGGGAGCGCCGGCGGCGGCTCCCAGATCCGCCGGCACGAGAGGCGCCGCCGCTGGCGGCGGCAGCACCCCGTGGGCGGAGGCGGCAAGCCCAGCAGGAGGAGGCGGGCGGCGGCGCCCCGTTCGTGCACGCGGGCGCGGCGGCGAAGCCCTCCAGGCAGCGGCGGCGGAGAAGCCCGTGCGAGCAGCGGGCGTGCGGGCGGCGGCGGCCTGGGCGTGCGGGCGGAGGCGGCCCAGGCGTGCGGGCGGCGGCGGAGGCGGGCCTTGCCGGCGGCGTCGGCGTCCCTCCTTCCCATGTGCGCGCGCTCCCATCCGGCCGGGCGCGCGGGCGAGATCGCCGAGGCCGTAGCTCTAGCTCCCCTCGATCCCTAAAGAGAAGGGGTATTATGGTCATTTCACATACAATTTTGGTGGAAAAAAATAAAAAACGAAAAAGAAATGGCTAAAACCCCTGGAAGGGCAAATCATAGAGATAACCATGTATTGAGTGGCATTTTAACAATTGCCATCTAGAGGGTGGCATTTTATCGAAGCCACTCCTTTGGAGTGGCATAGTATCAATTTTCTCGTTAGGGACCACCTCCAGGCTCCATGGATGAAGGACGGAGGAGCGAGGCGTTGGGACAGAGGTTGGAGACGACTCCAAGTCGCCAGCAGCTTCTTGGGTTGTCTTCAACAGAAAGTAGAAAGGCCCAGGCCCATTTTAGCATCACTCGTATTCGTCAAAACATGCTAGTTTTCTCTAATGTCAAGATCAGCTACAGTGATGGCCAAATGGGTGGCACGGTCCATTTACCCCGTGAGCCTAGACAGGCCGTGCCGTATCAAACTATGTACTTAGCTACAGATTTAGACATAACTCACTGAGCTCACGGGCCACGTCGTGCCGGCACGGGCTAATTTAGCTTGCCGGGTTAAGGAAACTCGTCTAGTCCATTTTGGTATGATATTTTAAAAATTGTAATAATTCCAAAAAAATGCAGAATTCAAAAATACACAATAAATTGTAAAAATAAATTATGTGCAGATATACCCATAAAAGAGACAAATTGATGCGACACAAAGTACCAATACTATTTTGAATTGTGATTCCATGTTATAAATTGGAGTTGCATCTCATATTAGTGTTGATTTGCAATAAGGAGAAACCCTATAACCCATTTCGGCCGAGAGAGAGGTGAGGGAAGCTGGCCAAGGGAGGAAGAAGAAAACCCTAATTATGCATACGACGTGGGGAGGAAACCCTAATTATGCATACGACGCGGGAGGAAACCCCAAGCATTTGGCCGCATGGACAAGGAAAGCATGAGGCATGTGCAGCGCATGGAGAGGGGCGACTCATATGGGCAGCGCATGAACTACATCGGCACCTTGGTCGCATCCCAAGGGAAATCAGGACAGCATGTGCATGTCGGTCAAGTAAAGAAGGAAAGACTCGGGGTTTAATTTGGCAAGGGGAATCCGAATAGAGATCAAAGCTAGGCCGTGATGCATGAGGAGCCAAGAGACTAAGCTAGCAACGAATTGAATTGGGGAAGGTTATTTCTTGCGTGTGAGGAAAGAAAGGCCAAGCTAGGAAAGGGTGCTAAGCCAGAAAAACAAGCCAAGCCAGGGAAACAATTATTTCTTGTAAATGAAGAAAGAGCCAGCTCCTCAATTCGGATCAAGGAGAAGAGACCAAGTTTGATACGTCTGTTTGCAAGTCACGTGGAGCCAAAACCAAGCCGAGCTAGAAAGGAGCCAGGAAGGTTTGAGCCAGAAAAGGAAATCAAGCCAGAAGATGAGAAGAAACCAGGAACTGAATCCAAGCCAGGAGCAAAGAAGGGTGTGACTTCTCAAATTAATTCCATACAGATTGGATCCATATTAATTCAAATAAGTGTTTAGGATAAATATGAGTTCATTTTAATTTGTTTCCTTTCTTAGAGATAGAGTCCAGATCTAGTTTTCTCTATGAGTCCAAGTTAGATATATTGTATGTGCGTTGAGACCTAGTCGGTCTTGGTTGTTAGTGTGCGTGTGTGCTATGGTCATGCCCCTTAGAGGTGCCAATATAAGGCCAGGGGATACCCCCATGTAAAGACCAAATCATTATGTTTAGAATATGAAATAAAATAAAAAAAAGCCACTTGGCACCATGTTTGGATGTTTCTTAGGGCCTGTTTGGATGGACTAGGACTAGTTGTTAGCTAGGACTAGTTGTTAGCTGACTAGTAGTTAGCTGGCTAAAGATTAGCCCGGTCCTGTTTGGATCCAAGACTAATAAGTACTACTATCTCAGTACAAAGTCTGTTATACCCCTATGCATGGCGGTCTGGGAGGGTTGGCATGGGTATCAGCGTCTTTTTTCCATCCTGCTGGTCCTTTAGCCCTCATTAGTTGGGTTTGGCCAACTAGTTGGCTAACAACTAGTTAGGGCTTTAGCTAAACTTTAGCCCACTCATTAGCCCTCCTGTCTGGATCCACAAGGACTAAAAATTAGCAACTAGTTGTTAGCCCATAGGATCCAAACAGACCCTTAAGAAGAGGTGAGAGATTGCTGAGAAGAGAGAAGAGATTGCTGTGAGAGAGTTAGGGTTTGTGATTTTCAGTGAGAGAGGAAGATATCATCTTGTGTGAAAGTTTAGAATACATTGTTCTCATATTGTGCTAAAGGCATTGATCTTACAATTCGATTATATCATATTGGTTTATGAGGTTCTGTTTGTGGTACCATGAAAGATCGATCTATTTGCACATCAATCAACATGTGCCATTGGTTGATCTGTATTATCGTGGTATCAGAGCTATCATTGCTCACAGTACCTTGATGCTATGAAGATCAATAGAGAACACATCGAAGATGGAGTTGATCATCCAATTGAGCTTTCAATTGGAGACATGAGAGGAGGACCCACTACAGAAACCAAACCAATTAGGTTTGTTTTTTCACAGATGCCAGGTGGGAAACATCGACTGCACCATGATGTCATGAGGCGTGTGCAGTGCATGGAGAGGGGCGACGCATGGGGGGCAGTGCATGAGCTGCATGGGCACCTTGGTCACGTGCACTACTACAGAAAAGGTCATCACAGACGGTTCAAAAACGTCATCACAGACGGTTTTGTGAACCGTCTGAAATTATGGGTCAGTGATAATACGAGGTCATCACAGACGGTTTTCAAACCGTCTGTGATGCAAATATCACAGACGGTTTTATAACAAAAACCGTCTGTGATAGTTATAATCACAGACGGTTTTTAGTTAAAAACCGTCTGTGATATATAGTTATCACAGACGGTTTTTAGTTAAAAACCGTCTGTGATATATAATTATCACAGACGGTTTTTAGTTAAGAACCGTCTGTGATATGTATAAATCACAGACGGTTTTTAACTAAAAACCGTCTGTGATATTGCCTTCTACTCCTAAACATATTTCTGTTTATTGGCTAGCCTCGGGAAATGCTAGACATACCCTTTGAAACAAGCAGATCAATATGTACATGTATATATCCAATTCATATCTCAATTCATTTCACAAACATAAAACATCCATTTTTATTAATATTAGAGCCTACCATTACAATATTCCAAAACAACGAGCAGATTACACAATAAGAACAACGAGCATATTACACAACAAGAACAACAAGAACAACGAGCAGGTTACACAACAAGCAAAGATCCTCTATGCCTTTGACGCCCACCATCCTTCTCGCCCCTGATGCAACGCATGAGCTGGATGTCTTTGACGTCCACTATCATCGCCGTAGACTTGTGCGTCGTCTGCATGGATGTGGACAGCAAGGAGGAGGACAGCAAGGAGGAGGAGAACAGCAAGGAGGAGGAGAACAGCAAGGAAGAGGACAACAAGGAAGAATAGACCAGCAAAGAGGCTGAGTTTGGATTATATTTATAGGGGAGGGAGAGGGAGGGAGAGGCAGGAGTTCGAAATTTTTTGGCGCCGAGACAGAGAGGTAGAGCTACGATCCGTGGGGTGAGGTGCAGGATCGACTGGCCCAGCTGTCAGATTATTATAGACGGTTCTACATATAGAACCGTCTGTGATGAATGAATATCACAGACGGTTCTACATATAGAACCGTCTGTGAATTAGAGCACACAATTTTATATACCGATGTAATACAAACAACTAGTATGAAAAGATAAAATAGCAATGTTCTATATGACTTATATATACTCATTTGAAAGGTTTCAACGAGATCTACAACTTTGCAGTTAAAGAAAAATCCAAATTCCGAAAATAAGACCAAGAAAAAGGGCAAAAACAGAAACAAAAAACTTGCGACGCAGGTTTAGGTCCAAAGATGGCCGATTTTCGGGGTCTTGGAGGGCGACTGGCGCAAGCGGGTCGTTTTTTTTTGGATCGGGCTCGTCGTTAGCTTTCCAACGAGTATAAGAACGTCGAAAACGGACACCGTATGCAAAAGTTATGCCCGTTTTACTGAAAGTGTCTCAAAACTGAACCATACTCGGACTTAAGCGGGAAAATATGAAATTTTGAGGGATTGCAAGGCGGGAAACGTATCACAGACGGTTTTTATTATAAAACCGTCTGTGATACTATAATATCACAGACGGTTTTATAATAAAAACCGTCTGTGATATTCCAGATTATCACAGACGGTTTTATAACAAAAACCGTCTGTGATATTGGAATATCACAGACGGTTTTTGTTATAAAACCGTCTGTGATAATCTGGAATATCACAGACGGTTTTTATTATAAAACCGTCTGTGATATTATAATATCACAAACGGTTCAGCGGTAAGAACCGTCTGTGATACTCCTTTTTCCCGCCACAAATACCACAGACGGCCTCCAAATTAAAACCGTCTGTAATAGTGTAAATCACAGACGATTTCGCAAAACCGTCTGTGATTTGGCGTCTACTATTAGGCCTTTTGTAGTAGTGGTGGGATGCCTATGGAAATCAGGAATGCATGTGCATGTTGATCAAGCAAAGAAGGAAAGACTCAAGGTTTATTTTGGCAAGGGGAATCTGAATAGAGATCAAAGCCAAGCTGTGATGCGTAGGGAGCCAGGAGACCGAGCCAGCAATGAGTTGAGTTGGGGACAGTTATTTCTTGGGTGTGAAGAAAGAAGGGTCAAACCAAGAAAGGGTGCTCACCCAGGAAAATAAGCCAAGCCAAGCCAGGGAACAATTATTTTTTGTGCATGAAAAAAGAGCTAGCTCCTCAATTAGATCAAGGAGAAGAGATCAAGTCTGATACATCAGTTTGCAAGTCATGTGGAGTGAAAACCAAGCCGTGCTAGAAAGGAGCTAGGAAGGTTTGAGCCAAAAAAGGAAATCAAGCCAAAGAAGAGAAGAAGCTAGAAACCGAATCCAAGCTAGGAGCAAAGGAGGGTGCGAAATCTCAAATTAATTCCATGTGGATTGGATCCATATCAATTCACACTACTACAGAAATCGACATTACAGACGGTTCAGAAACGTCATCACAGACGGTTTTCTGAACCGTCTGAATTTATGGGTCAGTGATGATCGAAGGTTATCACAGACGGTTTTCGAACCGTCTGTGATTATTAGATATCACAGACGGTTTTTAATTAAAAACCGTCTGTGATTATCAGATATCACAGACGGTTTTTAATTAAAAACCGTCTGTGATAACCGATAATCACAGACGGTTTTTAATGAAAAACCGTCTGTGATACATATCACAGACGGTTTTTACTTAAAAACCGTCTGTGATATTCCTTCCTCCTAAACCAAAATCTATTTCTGTTTATTGGCTAGCCTCAGGAAATGCTAGCCATGCCCTCTGAAACAAGCAGATAATCACAGACAAAAAACATACAATTCACACATCTCATTTGCTTTCAGGTACATTTCGCAGACATAAAACATCCAATTGACATCGCACTTCATCTCACAGACATAAAGCATGCATCCATTTCGCAAATCAATTAATTGAATTGAACTAAAATATCCTTTAACAAATGCACAGTTACAAAAGATCTACACTGCATTTACACTTAGTGATAAGACCAATAAGAAATCAGTGTGCGCAGTGGAACCGTCCTTCTGGCTGTATGACTTGAGTCAGCAAAAAGAACGCCAACTTTGATTGAACCTCTCGAAGCTCAGACTGTTTCAATGCAGTTGACGGGATTGATACAGCCTGTCGATAGGAATATCAATGTACATATATATGTAACGTGATAAGTATGAAGTAATTATGGGAAGAGTGACAAACCTTGCGATTGGTGACCCTCGAGGAATCGAGGAGTAGTTCCATATGTTGGCAAACGTAGTATCCACATGTGTTGCCCGGCTGCTGCTGGTGGCACTGCAAAAAATGGAATGTGTTAGTTCAAAAGGCATTAGTACCATCTGTTGCATAGGATTAATTAATGTGAAATAGCGAATACCTTGAAATCTCGAACATGTGTCAGCAGGCCGTTGGCCCCGCGCTTCGAGTCACCTCCCTTTTCAATGTACATCACGAACGCCCTACGTAATTCGAAAAGGTTAACCTTAATCATTCGGAAGGAAAGAAAGAGTACAATGTAGATATGTATGGGGAATATGTGCTTACCTATCGATTACTTGGCTGACAACTGTGAAGTCCATTTTATTCTTACTTAGGGAATCAAGGTAATATACCTTGTTCCATTTTGGTACAATTACTATTAAAATCCAATGAAAACTCTGATTGAAGGGCATAAGTACATAGTCCTTATTGCGGCAACTCAGCAGGCCTGATGCAATGTACCTCTCGACGAGGGATGCCTCCACGTCGATGGTAGTCTTGGCGACCAATTGTGGGTCCAAGAAACCAGCTGATGAGTTCGATACTCTAGCTTTAATCAGCATGTGTCTATATATATACACACGAAAGCAAAAAATTAGATATGGCATTTATCGGTATGACATTAACGGAGACTGTGATTGTACACACTTACAGCGTCCAGCATCGAACGATTGAGACATCAAGAGCGTTGAGCATGAACAGCTCGAATAAATCCTCAAAGGCGACCACGAATGTACACTCTTGAAGATTGTGGTGTAAATCTTCCTCGGAGAATTTGACAGTGATACTTGAAGTCCGTTCTCCCTCTGGCTTATTGGACTGCTGCATATACCACGTGTGCAATTGCATGCAACTATATGGTAGCTTTTGGAGGGCTTTTTGCTCGAGCAACGGCTCGCCAAGCACGAATTTGCGGGCCAAAGGGTGGTACGGAAGATCATCATTGGTCTTCTTTGCTTTGCCCTTGCTGGCCTTGCTGCCTCGGCTATAGGTCGACTTCACGGAAGTCGACTTTGAAGGTAGCAGCGGTGCAAGTTGCTCTGGCGAGAATAGGGCCCGCGGAGATAGCATCGTTGTAGTATCCGGTGGTGGAACCGACTGGTCTTGTACTGGAGATGGCACCAGTGCATGTTGCTCTGGTCCTGCCACCGGTGAAGAAGCCTCCAGGAAGATGTCGCTTTTGGGCCACTGGATGAATGTTCCAATGGCCTGTCCTAGAGTCACGATCTCGTCGTTGGGGGGCTTCGGTAGCGGGACCACCTCAAAATTGACATACACACCATCCACATTAACTTTTGCGAAGCCTGGCGCTAAAGCTTGGCTGTGCACCATGGCCCCGTTACCAGACGAATATGCCTGGCCCCAAGCAGCGTACAAGGGAATGGCGCCATATCTCACTTGGAGCTTGCAGTTCGTAGGCTCCTACATAACGATACAAAATTAGCTACTCGAATAGGCCTACCAATGGAGCAAGCATTCGAGAGGTAATAATTATTACCAGGATGTCGTCCACAGGAAATTTGGACTGGGTATGCGTCGGATTGGATGCGCAGCTACTCGGACGGTTGTGCGGGCTACCTAGCATAGCAGCGGCGGTGGCGGCCTGCTGACTTTCTGTCTGTTTCCGCACCTCTTCTCTGATTACTTCACCCATCTGAGCAAATAGCTCCTCTCGAAGAGATTCCTTTATCTCTTCTCGTAGCTGCTCCTCACGCTCGGCTTTGTTTCTCTTCCTACGCCGATACATTCCGGAGTCATCTTGGAAACCATGTTTCCAAGGAACGTAAAGCCCAAGGCCTCTCGTACGACCCGGGTGCTCCTTGTTTCCCAGGGCCACGGAGAGCATATCATTCTCCCTTGTTCCCTGGAATGATCCCAGGGTAGATTCAAAACTCAGCTCTTCCTGCAAGAGCACGACATGTCATTTCAATTCGTACGAAGTTGTGGAGTAATTACAAGCTACGTAGTTCGATCGATATCTTAGCAGGCGCTGGGACACTTGCTGGTCTGCAGGGTTTCAAAAGGAGACGTCCCCCGATGTCGTTGTAGATGACCTTGCTCTAAGCCAATTTCGAGCACGGTCATCCGGGATATTGGAAAACGGCGGGGCGATGTCCTCTGCAGCTGCCAGCTCATCCTCCAACCTCCACTGCGGGATTTTACCCGCATACCCAGCTGTGCCAAGTCTGTGGGGGTGCGTGTTTTTTGCCTGGAGGGCCTTGTGCGCCACACTTGTACTTTTGAATTCTTTGGTCGTTTTCATCGCCTTGAACTCTTCCCATTGTGGTTCCAGGAATGGGTATTTAGTAAAAGGCGTTTCGTCCGTCTCCACGTATTTCCTGACAAGCGTGCTCTTGAAGTTCTTCCATGCTTTGCACGCCGCTTGGTAGGTTTGTCGTTCCACAGCGTGTAAGTGTTCTTCTGGGAACTCGAACGATGCCAAGATTTCGGTCCACAGCTCACGTTTCCGAGTGTCAGGCACGTTCTTCCACGAATTGTATGTGATCTCAATTCGTTGTCGTGCAACTATTCCGACCATGGTTCGGAATGCGTTTACCGCTTGCTTAGGAAGGATAGGGACCCCAGCTGCGTTTACCGCTGTGATGGTCTGTCGGCTCTGAGGCTTCTTTGATAGCCCTCTTCCTTGGCGTCTTGATGTTGGAGCGGACGCCTCCGGCGATGATGATGAAGAATGCGCGGGTGACATGTTGCTCATTTTGTGGGTCTATTAAGATAAGATGAGAATGTTCAAAGTGAGGAAGCACGAAAAGTGAAACATGATGCTCAATGTTCGGAAGAGAGGAGAGGAGTAGAGGGAAGGGGGAGAAGGGAGGGGGTGATGTGGACACAGAGAGGGGTTATGTGCCTATACTATATACTACATACTATATGTGTATATACATACATATACATATACATACCTACATATATACATATACATACCTACATATATACATATATAATGGTAGCAATATGAAGCAACAAGCAACAAGCATCAATAATAGAATCAATAACAGTCTCAACATGAATATGTGCTCTCAAATTGTAGGGTTGCACAAGATTAATCTTGGCCGTCCCGCTACTAAATCATATACTCTTCCTTGATTGGTTATGCCAAATAATGAATTCAGTATTTTGAGCTCTAGATACAAACTCTAAAATCTCAAGATCAAGATATATTCAGCATGCATATATTCAAACAGCAGTATTCATACAGATCAAGACCACACAAGTTAACTTTGCCCAATAATTCAGTCTTTTAACTTGTCAAGATTAAATCCTAACAGATCAATTTAATAACATGCTATAACCTGAAAACTGCATGAACCGACAGCTATTAGAGCTCAAGCACTGAATGAACCAATCTCAGTATATGATTTTATCATCATCGAGCAACTGTAGTAAACAATTAATGTACCAAATAGCAATATGTACCAAATAGCAAACTAATTAAGCTACTGCAGTAAACAATGCTTACAATGCTCAAAACCCTAGTCCATCACAGAAAGTGCTCACAATGCAGTCGGTAATCGAGGGGAGGTGGCCGGCGAGGGGCTCGACGGAGGCGGCCGGCGAGGGGCTCGGGGAGGCGGTCGACGAGGGTTCGGGGAGGCCGAGGCGACGAGGGGCTCGACGGAGGCGGTCGACGAGGGGCTCGGGGAGGCCGAGGCGACGAGGGGCTCGACGAAGGCGGCCGGCGAGGGGCTCGGGGAGGCGGTCGACGAGGGTTCGGGGAGGCGGAGGCGACGAGGGGCTCGAGGAGGCGGAGGCGACGAGAGGCTCGACGGAGGCGGCCGGCGAGGGGCTCGAGGAGGCGGCCGACGAGGGTTCGGGGAGGCGGAGGCGACGACGGGCTCGGGATTTACTTGGATCTAGATCGAATAACTGCGCAGCGCACAGGGAAAACCCTAGCCAGAGGGTATATATAGGGAGGTTATCACAGACGGTTCTAACTCAAAAACCGTCTGTGATATTAATATCACAGACGGTTCCAAGTCTAAAACCGCCTGTGATAGTATAAATATCACAGACGGTTCTAAGTGTATAACCGTCTGTGATAGTCATATTATCACAGACGGTTTTAAACTTAGAACCGTCTGTTTTATTGATATCACAGACGGTTCTAAGTTTAAAACCGTCTGTGATAAGCCTTTGCGACTGTAGTTATTAAGACAGCACCAATAAGCACAGCTGCATTCATATCCACCACCAAACAGCTGCATTCATATACAACACCAACCAGCTGCATTCATATCAACCATCACATGTGCATCACACATATACATAAATGCCAATACTCATATACATTTTGTCACACATTTTCACATATACATCTCAAAATTGACTACATCACACATTTTCACATATACATCTCAAAATTGACTACATCATACATTTTCACATATACATCTCAAAATTATCACACATTTTCACATATACATCTCAAAATTGACTACATCACACATTTTCACATATAGATCTCAAAATTGTCACACATTTTCACATATACATTCTTATTGTACTTGCTTATTTCCTTTAAAAATTAGCCCTTCATCATGATCAATGCGTACGTAACTAGTTTCGTCACGTTGTTCATCGTCGACCCTTATGCCATTTCCAAAAGGAGGTAACTCGTCAAATTGATTGTATTCCTCCTCGTCCACTACATTCTCCACTCCGACAATTCTCCTTTTTCCATGAAGAACTACATGGCGTTTCTTATTTGCCGGGTCGGTTACATAGAAAACTTGAACAACTTGATTGGTGAGTACGAATGGTTCGTCTTTGTACCCGACACGTTGGAGGTCCACGGTCGTGACACCGTACTTGTCAACCTTCACCTGTGGGAGATGCACCCAACGGCAGCGAAATAAGGGGATCTTGAAAACCACATAGTCGAGCTCCCAAATCTCTTCTATTAAGCCATAGTACGAGTTTCTCGACCCATCGGTACTGAATGCATCTATGCGGACTCCGCTGTTCTGGTTAGTGCTCTTGACATCCTGAGACTGCGTATAGAATGTGTACCCATTTATGTCATATCCTTGCCATGTCACAACTGTAAATGTCGGCCCTTTTGCCAACCATCTCAGCGTCTCACTCGGCGAGCTCCTAGCAATTTGCTCCTTCAACCATTGGTTGAACCAACGGTTGTGTTGCCTTATGATCCAAACATCCGGCCGCTCTGGATTCTGTTGCCGAAGCACATCCTTGTGCTGGTCCACATAAGGCGTCACTTCAGTCATGTGTTGCAACACCGTGAAATGGGCTTGAGTATACGTGTCCATATCTGGAGTGATTGCTTTCCTTCCGATAGTTCCGAGACCCTTCAGCCTCCCTTCATGACGAGATTGAGGGACACCTATCGGTTGAATCTGAGCCATATAATCGACACAAAACTCAATCACCTCTTCGCTTGCATAACCTTCGACGATGCTGCCCTCCGGCCGAGAATGATTCCGTACGTAGGACTTGAGAATTCCCATGAACCTCTCAAATGGGTACATGCTGCGTAGGAATACGGGCCCGCACATTTTTATCTCCCACACAACGTGAACAATGAGATGAACCATGATATCGAAAAACGAAGGAGGGAAATACATTTCAAGGTGACATAGAGTCATCACCACCTCGTCCTGCATAGCATCTAGTCCTTCGGGATCGATGACCTTCTGAGCAATTGTGTTAAAGAAATAACATAGCCTCATGATTGTCTCTCGGACTTTGATTGGCAAAATATTTCTAATTGCAATAGGGAGCATCTGTGTCATCAGCACATGACAATCATGAGACTTCATGCCATTTAACTTCAAATCTTGCATCGAAACAAGTTTCTTCACATTGCCGGAGTAACCAGACGGAACTTTCACACCATGCAAGCACTGGCACAGTTCTGTTTTCTCAGCCTTGGATAGAGTGTAACACGCAGGGGGAAGGTACGTTCGTCCATTATCAGTGCTTGTCGGTGCTAACTCAGGCCTGATGTCCATGTCAGCCAAGTCAAGCCGTGCGTTGACATCGTCCTTTGTTTTATCACGGATGTTCAGTAAGAGACCAATCAAGCTGTCGCACACATTCTTTTCTACGTGCATGACGTCGATGCAGTGCCGAACATCTAGGTACTCCCAATAAGGTAAGTCCCAAAATATTGATCTCTTCTTCCAGGTGTTCTTCTCATGAGCCCTCAATTTACGTCCCTTTCCGAGGACAACATCTAAATCCTTAACCATGTCATAAACCTCGCGTCCCCTTAAATGCCTTGGAGCTGAACCATCTTCCTTCTCTCCGTCAAATTGTTTCTTCATCTTGCGGTATGGGTGAGCCCTCCGAAGGAACCGGCGGTGACGCATGTAGACGGTTTTGCGTGAGTGTCTCAGCCACACACTCTCGGTACCATCTAAACAGTGAGTACAAGCTTTGGCACCTTTTGTACTATGGCCCGATAGGTTACCAAGGGCAGGATAATCATTTATGGTGCAGAACAATAAGGAGCGCAGAGTGAAGTTCTCTCGTTTGTACGCATCCCATACCTGTACCCCTTCGTTCCACATTACTTTTAGATCTTCCACCAACGGTGCTAGGAACACATCGATATCATTCCCAGGTTGTTTTGGCCCTTGGATAAGTATCGACAGCAAAATATACTTTCGCTTCATACACAACCAAGGAGGAAGGTTATAGATGCAGAGAGTCACGGGCCATGTGCTATGTCGGCTGCTCATGCTACTGAAAGGATTCATTCCATCTGTACTCAGTCCAAACCTTATATTCCTTGGTTCTGCACCGAACTCTGCAAAACTCCTATCGATGTTTCTCCACTGCGCGGAATCAGCAAGGTGTCTTATCATTCCATCCTTCTTGCGCTCCTCCGAGTGCCAACGCAGCAGTTTTGCCTCCTTTGGATTTGCAAAAAACCTTTTCAAACGGGGAATTATAGGAAAATACCATGTCACCTTAGCAGGAGGTCCTTTCTTCGCCTCTGTTCCCTCGCCATCAACTGATTGATTGTTACGTTTGTATCGGGATGCGTTGCACACCGGACATACATGCATGTTTGCATACTCTTTACGGTAGAGGATACAATCGTTCGGGCATGCATGTATTCTTTCTACTTCCATTCCCAACGGACAAAGAACCTTCTTGGCTTTATACGTGGTTTTAGGCAACTCATTTCCCTCCGGAAGCATGTCCGCTAAAAGACCTAGCAGCGCCGTGAAACTCTTGTCCGACCAACCGTTGCTTGCCTTCAATTTCAACAGTTCAAGCACGACCGACAACCTCGTGTACTTGCATCCCGTGTACAAAGGTTTCTCTGAGTCCTCCATCAAGCCACGGAATTTAACATACTCTCTCTCATCATAGTTCTCTTCAACATCGCGAAGCATCTGATCCAGATTATCATCGTGCAACCTATCCGAATCCGACCCACAATCGACATCAGCCGGCGGCATGTCATTCAGTTCACAGGCGATGTCATCCGGGGGCATATAATTCACTTCACCGGCGATGTCATCCGGCGGCATATGATCATTCACTTCGCCATGACTGGTCCAACACGTATAATCCTTTTTGAAACCCCTCCGAATCAAGTGCGATTCAATTTGCCCTCGGTTCTTAAACATCTTCACATTCTCGCAGTCAGTGCATGGACAGCACATATATATCGCCCCCTTATTCAACATATCCTCCTCGGCAGCTCTTATAAAAGCAGAAACGCCATTAATGTACTCTTCACTCACACGGCTCGCGGCATACATCCAGCTTCGGTCCTACGTTACGTACATATATAACAACTTAGTATTAAAATCTAGATTAACTAATTATAACTACATATATACCGGCCACATTTATTATATTGAGACTTTATTTGCTAGATTCATATTACAAACACAACAGCTATTATATAACCAACAATTTTGCAAATTAACCATCTTCAATAACCACTCATGGATTACTTAGAACTAAATTGTAATGCAATTAAAGAAAAAATAAATTGCATTACTAACCATATCTAGAACAACCAGCAAAGTATGAATCTTCAAAGCTCAATCTCTGCCTCTTCCCACCAAATTAACAAGGCCTGAAATCGCCTAGCTTCCTCCCGAGTGAAAAAGTGCGCAGCAGTGGCTAGATCTGGATCGAAATGAAGACAGATGCGGTCTGAGCAGCGCAATAAATGCCTACTGACATTATCACAGATGGTTTTTAATAAAAAACCGTCTGTGAATTATCACAGACGGTTTTTAATTATTAACCGTCTGTGATAACAAGGTTATCACAGACGGTTTTATTTAAAAACCGTCTGTGATAATCTGGGATTATCACAGACGGTTTTTAATACAGACCGTCTGTGATACAAACGTATCACAGACGGTTCATAGTTAATAACCGTCTGTGATAATCCATTTTCCCGCCACAAATACCACAGACGTCCTCCAAATTACAACCGTCTGTAATAGTGCTCATTAGAGACGGTTTCACAAAACCGTCTGTGATGAGGCGTCTACTATTAGGCTTTCATTAGTAGTGTCAAATAATTGTTTAGGGCATTGATCTTGCAATTCGATTATATCATATCGGTTTGCGATGTTTCGTTGGTGTAACTATGAAAGATTGGCCTATTCGTGTACCAATCAATGTTTAAATGGTTGCCTCGCTAAAAACTTTGCAAGTAAAAACTCAACTTGAGAAAACCTAGGCAAAGAAAAAAGAGTACACCCTATAGCTCTGCAGTACATATAGAAAAAGAGAAAAGGTACAATGTACTTCGATGCTCTAAGTGTCGTCACTAGATAAAGATTGTTAAACATGTCTGCCAACTCTGTATTCTCTACAAAGTGTTGAGCTCATGAATGAACTTGTTCCTAGTTTTTCACTATTAGAAGTATTTCCATCATCTCACTCGTGAGACTTGTTCTTGTCTCCTCCAATATTCTTATAAGAAGATTGAAAGTAGATTCAAAAAAACTATCAAGACATGAATAATTAATACATCTCATGCTAACATGGATAGTACCAGATATGTTATATTATGCTCGTACCACCATTCCAAAAATATTGAAGTCCTCTTCCTGGTAATCCATAGGATTGCTATCCAGAAAGGTGGATAGTTCCCCATTGCTACGATGGTTGTGTATCACTCCAATATTTGATGTTTTAGAACTTAACCTTTCAGAGGAACTAGTGCACCAAAGATTTTGCCCCACATAGTTTCCTTCTTACCTATGGTGGGTGCTGTTGGAGGTCATTGCAAGCAAACTCCCTGAAACTTTAGTTTGTACTTTTGATAAACATTGAACAATTTAGTATGAACATCTAAAAAAGTTATAACAATCTATCCTGACAGCCTCACTCATAAGTCCAAGAACATAAGTGAATCTTTGAAGTTTAGCTCTAGGATCTAAAATAAATATAAATACATATAAATATAGAATCTCTTTCTAATATTTCTAATTTTTAGTTTTCATAGCCCAAATAGCCTCTCCTAATACTATCTCATTTTCATTAGCCTTCAAGTAACCCATAATCGCAAGAATATGATGAACAATTAAATGAGATGCTGGATAATAAAGTCTAGATAAAGCAACAGTGGAATCATAAAAGAGTTCAAAAAATGATAGTAACTTTTTAGCGACATACCAATGTTGCTCAGTCAATAATGTGCTTTCGTCATGGTTGTGATAATGAGTGTGAATAAAAACAAAAAATTTCTCTTGTAGGGTAAAAGGTGTTGTAGCATCACATAAGTAGAGGTCCACCTTACCAGCATATCCAAACTAAACTTTCTTGGACGTACACTCATCACAATGCAATAGTCCTTATATGCTACTATTTGTTGGTTAGAATGATTTAGAAAAGATATTGCATCATGAAAAGCTTTAATACACAGATACAACCTTTTTAAACCACATTTAACTATATGATTAATAATATGATAGGTGCATCGTTGACGTAGCAAGATGGATTGGCGTATGTACTAAATAACAGAGTGAGAATATTCATTGTTCTAGAGTTTTCTACAGCATTATTCAAAATAATTGCAAAAATTTTGTTTCTAAGAACAAAATCTTTTACAGTTTTGATAATACATTCTACAATATTCTTATATGTATGTGCTACATCAATTAGTTTAGAACCTATAATTCTTATTTTAATTACCCAGTCATAGTTAACATAATGATCAACTGCACTAAAATAATCCTCCCTACCCCGATCACTCCATATGTCCGAGGCCAAGGCCACCTAAAATGTACAGATCTCGAAGAGTTCTTTTAATTTAGCATGACCATTATTATAGTATTTAAATAAATCTCAAGTTGTTGTCTATCTAGAAGCTATAGAAAATCTAGGAATATACATAGTCTTAATGTATTTTTCAAACGCTTTAGACTCACCAAAGTTTAAAGATAGATCTTGTGAGGTAATTAAATGATAAAGAGATTCTTGAGCTATCTCGGGACTCTAATCCCAGCTATGTACCATACCATCAGGATTGTACTGCAGCTACATCTACCTCATGACTATCCCTTGTTTTTCTTTACATATTTGAGTGTGTCTAATCAAGTGCTCCATTCTACTCGTAGATTTTATAGACAATTTATGATGATAAATTTTACAAATAACATATCTTACCTGAGCTTCATTTTTGTCTCTTTTCAATATCTTATCGAAATCTACCCACACCTCTGATGTATTGGGTCTAGATCTCTTTGCTTAGACACAGAGACATTTGTAAAGGCTGACAATGATATTGCTTGCTCTCCTTTTTGAGGTGGAGACATATCATTTCTGAAGGATGCAAGACCCTCTGGTGAAATTCTAAAATCTCTCATAGGAAAATTATTAAAAAATTTCATAGAGAAAAATTCAAAATGCAAATAAAAATTACACTATTATCTATTTTACATCATAACAAAGAAAAATAAGAATAATAAAAATCTATGAAAATTAGTAATGTTACCTCTTTTCTTGATTGTAGCTGGATTTTGATATTTTTTTATTTTTTGGCAAAAAATATTTTCAATTTTGCAAATTATCACAAAGTGGATCGAAATTTTCATAAGAGAATTCGGTAAGAGAGTGAAGGTTAGATGATGGCTAAATGAGGGTAGGGGGGTTTGCTACCTATTTATAAAAAAATTAAGATTTTTTTATTTTTTTTTGTATTTTAAGCTCCCTAATGGTTATAAATGGCTACAACATTCAAAAATTCAGCGTTACCATGCCTAATGGGCTAAAACAGTGCTAAACGGGTCATTCATGCTAGACCATGCCTAACGTGCCATGCCTAGCATGCCTAATGGGCTGCTATCATGCCTATTCGTGTCTTGCCCAATAGATCATCTTCATGTTAGACCATGCCTAATAGGCTAAATGGGCTGCTATCATGGCTATTTGTGCCGTGCCTAATAGGCCGAGCTCATGCTTGGGCATGCTTGGCCTGGCATAATTTGTGTCGTGCCAGGCCAGCGCGTTGGGCTAGGGTGGATGCCCAAGCATGGCTTAGTGCATCGTGTCATGCCAGCTCAGCCCATTTAGGTCATAGGCCATGCCGTGCCTAGGCCAGGCCAACAATGCTATGTTTCTGGCCAAAACAGCTGGCACAACCCATTCAGCCGCCTCTAATTAGTTATCTCTTATGCAGAGTTTAGAAAGAACTATGGCCCCATTTAAACCGGCTTTTGGCTTCTAGCTTACAGAAGCCGAAAGCCGTTTTGAATGTGTTGATTTCTTAACACGGTTTTTTCCTTTTCTTTTTTCTTTTTTCTTTGTATTATCCGTAGAGATATAACATTTTTTCATTTTCCTTTTTTATTTAATTGAATGGTTCAGCCAAAAGTTAACAGCCAGTGTCTATTTTAGCCAAAAGCTATCAGCAAAAGCCGTTTTGAACTATGAGGTAGCAGGCAAGATTAGTTCCCTCTAACTATATTTTGAGTTTATTAGAGGTAAAAGGGGCGGTGAGTGTTATTTCGACAATGAAATATATGAGGCATTTAATAGTTCTAGTTCATTTGCTTTTCAAAGATTGGTTGATACTGTTGTATGCTCATAACTTTTTTCAACAGAAGTTACCTGGTGTCCCCTTGGGTGCACCCCCCATTTGTGAAATATTGTAAAAAGTGCGTGATGCACCATTCTAAAATTTGGCCTCAGTTTGCTTCAAGTATGTCAGCCAATAGGTTTGCCTCTCAAATCAATCATGATTTGTATGTGATTTTGCTTCTTAACCATAGACTATTTGTCAGCTAGTGAATTACGACTTCGATGTTTTTAGGAACTTGATAAATGGAATTAGTCAATTATGATTTTGATGTTTATAGGAACTTGACAAATAGAATGAAATCAACCAAGACTTATTTTAGAGCTTGGGTGGCACACAGACGAGAGGTGTAAGGGCCATGTGGCTAGCACTAATATAAAAAGGGATATACTAATGCATCATCAGTGTTGTAATTACTATAAACGATTTTACAGACGTGACTGTCTATATTACTAGTGATGACTAAAACTGTCTGTGATACATAACTATCACAGATAATTCTTATCAAGAACTATTTGTGAACTATGACAGACAGTTCGAATTACAAACTATCTATTATGTCTTCTATTATCACGTACGGTTCTTAATCTGAACCATCTGTGATAATTTCATACATCATAGATGATTTTTACTCTGAACCGTCTGTGATAATTTTAGACAACATAAGTGGTTCTTAATAAGAACCATCTATGATAATTGTATTATAGACGGTTATTAACAAAAGCTATCTATGATATGTTTTCTACCTCACAAACCCATAAAATTTCATAATCTCCTGCCCACTTCTCCTCAAGATGAATTCGAGTCCAAGTAGGATTTCGTTCCGAGACATCTTTAGTAAAACGGGCATAACTTTTGCATACGGTGTCCATTTTTGACATTCTTATATTCATTGGAAAGCTAACAACAAGTCTGATTCAAAACAATGACCCACTTGTGCTGGTCACCCTCTAAGACTTCTAAAATCGGCCATCTTTAGCCCTCAATTTATGTCACAAGCTTTTAGCTTCTGTTTTTTGCCAAAATTTTCGATCTTCCGTTTGGAATTTGGGATTCACCTCAACTGCAAAGTTATAGATCTTGTCGAAACCTTTCAAACGAGCATATATAAGCCATATAAAACTTTTCTATTTTATCTTTTGAATCTAGCTATTTATATTGCACTAGTATATACGTATATTATCTTCGATAATTATGTATCACAGACGGTTTGCGGTTCAAACCATCTGTGATAATTATATAGCAGATTACTCAGCCCGTCGATCCACCCCAACCCAATCTGAACCAATAGAAACCCACCAACCCCCACCCCACGGATTGTAGCTCCACCTCTCTGTCCCCGCGCCCATTCTGCCAAACATTTTCCCACTCCCACCTCTCCCTGTCCTATACATACTCACCCAAATCCATCTCCTACCGTGCTCAAAATCTCTCCAGCCTCCTCATCGTCCTCCTCCTCGACCCCGACCTTGATGGCCCTTACGAAGTAAATGACACGCAAGTCTATGGGCAGCAAGGTGCCGTGGAAGCAGCTGGCTCAAGACGTGTGCTGCATCAGGGGCGAGAGGGCCTAGTCATAGAGGCCTCGTCGGTGCAGTTTAGATTCTATTGTCTGCTAGAATCTCTGTCTCTTCTATGTTCTTGCCATGTTTAAGAGTTGGGTTCGTAGGATTAGAAGTGTGTTCTTGTCATATTCTTGTTGTGTTAGATGGGTAACCTGCTCGTTATATTATGATATTGTAATGGTGGAATCTAATCTTAATGGAAATGGAATGTACTGCTATATTTGCTGATGTATTTGCTTGTTTTTATAGGACATAGCTAACATTTCCTGAGGCTAGCCGAAAAACAGAACAAAATAGGTATAGAATGAACTATCACGTACGATTTTGTGGTATAAACCAGCTGTGAAGGACTATCACAGACGACTTAAACCAAAAACCATCTGTAATACCCGTACCATAACAGATGGTTCTATCTATCAATCGTCTATGATGGAAAAATATCACAGACGGTTCTATATACCAACCGTTTGTGATACTCGTCCATCACAAATGATTGGTAGCTAGAACTGTCTGTGATGTGTGAGTATCACAGACGGTTTTTGGTTCGAGCTATCTGTGATAGTGTTCTTCACAGATGATTTTAGTTACAAATCATATGTATTGTAATTATCACAAACGGCTCAGAAACCGTCTGTGATAACCTCCGATTACACTGGCACATAAATTCAAACGGTTCAGAAAATCATCTGTGATGATAGTTTTAAACCGTCTATATTAACTTTTTTTGTAGTAGTGTAGGCTGTTGCCTTCCTGTCATGGCTCATACCAATCCGCCACTGCACAGTGCACACCAGTGCCACCGATCATTATTCAAACTAGCCTCATAGGCGCGGCGGCACGCCGCGCTAGCCACCGTGTGTACCGAAGTAAAAGAGGCGAAAATTCGTAGCTAAAGGAAAGCGTAGAGTTTTTTCAAAAAAAAAGCGAGGGGCTTTTCGCAATAAAAGGAGACCAGAGGGGCTTTTTCGTAAAAATCAGGGGTTGTTTTGAAAGAACCGAGGGCCTGTACGTAATTTTGGAAACTGCGTATCGTTATCAACGAAAAATAAATATGCGCAGGATCTTTTTTTGAAAAATCCAGGGACCTTTTTGCGATAACAGAGGACCTTTACGTAATTTCGGGAAAATGTAGGGGCTTTTTCGCAAAAAATGGCACCCGACCGTACGGGAATTCGGCCGCCACGCGCCGGCCGGAGCGCGCGCAGGGGCGACGTGGGAGCTCTCTCCGCGCGGGCATTCCCCGGGAGTAATATAGGTATGATTTCCAAAGGGCAAGGGCAAACTAGTCCATAACTTATTGTCGACTTTCAAGGACTGCCGTTTCTGTCTTGTAAAAAACGGAGTAATGCGTCGCCTTGTCCACAGGTAGCCAAGTCAAGAATTAACACATGCTTTCTTCAAATCCTACGTACGTATGTTATTACATACTACAAAAGCAGCATAAGACTCACCCGCTTGATTATGACACACAAACCAATTCTTAGCCTAACGACTCCAAATTGGAAGCACTATTGACCAATCACTACTACAAAAGAGGCTATACTAGACGGCAAATCACAGACGGTTTTGTGAAACCGTCTGTAATGTAAACTATTACAGACGGTTTTAATTTGAAGGCCGTCTGTCGTATTTGTGGCGGGAAAAAGGAGTATCACAGACGGTTCTTACCGCTGAACCGTCTGTGATACTGGAATATCACAGACGGTTTTTATTCAAAACCGTCTGTGATAATCTGGGATTATCACAGACGGTTTTTTATTAAAAACCGTATGTGTTGTGTCGACTATCACAGCCGGTTGTTGTTAAGAACCGTCTGGGAATGTTCACAGACGGTTTTTTACAAGAACCGGCTGTGATGTCCCTTTCTCTGTCATATTCTAGATCAGAGGTTAATATGTAAGTACACATTGCTTCTAATAACTTAACTACAGAACTACTGAGACAAGAGATCACAAATTAAAGGCAAATTTATTAATTTCAATTAGAGGCAAATTTATTACAAAAGTCGCACAGGTACAGAGTTTCCCAGATTGTATTCTTTTGGGCTTCGTAAGCTTCTTCTTCGACTTGGGGACTTGGAGGATCAGCCGCTAAATTCTCGAACGCCGTTAAGATTGCCCTTGTCCTTTGCACTTCCTCGTGCAGCCTGGGCAAATGATCAGCAGCATCCATAATGTTGTAGAGGATAGCATGAAAAGATTCCTCAGAATCTGCCGTTTCTGCTTGATCGGTAAGGCTATCCATCAGTCTCTGCAATGCGTGTAGAGCTTCTTCCGCATTGCGCACATTGTGGAGAAGAACCAGGGTGAGGGCCGTTTCCCTTTCTTGAGCGGCAGCGAGACGCCTCCGTCGACGGCGGAGGATCAGGTCAAGCTGACGGATGCAAGAAAGTCGGGGAAGGAGAGCAGGGCGGGTGCGGAGAAGCCGCTCCAGATGCAAATTGCTGGCCGCCTGTGTAAGGTTCCGGCCGAACAATTCGTGATGAACAGATGAGAGGAAGGAGATGATCACAAGAACAGTAGTAGAAGCCATGTTGTATTGTATATTGTATTGTACGTACGTAGAAGAGACCTGGATTAGGAGCGCATATTTAACCCTTAGCACAAACGGTTCGTATACCCAAACATTAATGATATAGACGCTTCGTATAACGATCGAGAGACGTTAATTAGACGATCGAAACACGAAGCGTTCTGGCATCGAAACACGCGCGAAGCAGTTCTGGTATGAAGCTTATGACAGACGGTTTTTCATAAAAAACCGTCTGTGATAATTTCATAGACCGTTAATAACATGAACCGTCTGTGATAATTGAGACTTTCACAGACGGTTCTTAATACGAACCGTCTATACCAATCGAGTAACACAGACGGTTCCGTTTAAGAACCGTCTGTAATAATCCCATGTCACTGATAATTGGTCTGTAATAATCACATGTCACCAATAATTGGCGTATACACAGGATTTCGATCTCACCCGTCTATTCTCTCCACATCGAATGGCTGGCACCAGTTCCTCCCACGGCCAGACCCTTATTAATAACTCCCCATCAACCTTTCCACCGGTACTAGTCACGCGTGAGTTCATCCACTAGCTAGCTTCCTGCATGCATCTCCCCTCCGCTGTGAGCTAGCACCTCCATCGCGGCACGTCCGGTTCATACTAAACAACACACTCTTGCCGTAAGTGTGTCTAGTTTAGTGTGAACCGTCGTGCCGCGAAGGGTTTGTTAGCTTGTTATCCTGTAATAGATCGATCTGAATGTGTTGTTGAGTTTTTGTGCTTGCCTCTGTATTTGCATGTTCCTCGACCAGCTCAACCAAGAATCTGGTAATGTCTTTTCTTTGCACTATTGTAATAAAATTGCCTTGAATTTTGTCGGGAAAGATGAACTGTTTCGTCAGGGCATGACTGCCAACTCGAAACATATATAGCATAGCATTCGAGGCACATCCGAGGCCTGCAGCTGTGTCTTGAGGAATGCCAAGAGCTGGTCTTCAGATGTGGCTGCCACATCTGAAGACCAGCTCTTGGCATTCCTCAAGACACAGCAGCAGGCCTCGGATGTGCCTCGAATGCTATGCTATATATGCTTCGAGTTGGCAGTCATGCGCCTGACGAAACAGTTCATACCCGTGTAACTATCACAGACGGTTTGTAATTTAAACCGTCTGTCAAGGACTATCACAGACGGTTTATATTTCGAACCGTCTGTGATAATGAGACTATCACAGACGGTTATTTCTTCTAACCGTCTATGATATGTAGAAATCACAGACGGTTAATATTAATAACCGTCGGTGATAATTCGCAGACGGGTATTAATACGAACCGTCTGTGATATGTAATTTTCACAGACCGTTTGTAGTTGGAACCGTCTGTGATATTCTGCGTAGTATTAATTACTTGGCGTACTTGCTTGAAGGATGTCGACACCGATCTGTCTTCATTGCGCTGCATCGGTGGAGCAAGGCGGCCGGCTTTAGGGAGTTGGGGGTAAAAATATCACCGTCTTCTTATTGATCTGATCAGAGGTTAGCATACTCAATTACTTAACATTCTTAGTGATCTGATCAGAGATTAGTATTCAATTACTTAACATGCTTAGTGATCTGATCAGAGGTTAGTAGTAGAGGTAATAATCATTTTTGACACCCATTTTTCACTTGTGTAGCGTAGATGGACCGAAGCTGGATGTATATTGAGAACCGTGTGAGTGAAGAGTACATTACTGGCGTGTCTGCCTTTAGAAGGGCGGCCGAGCTGGATATGTTGAAGAAGGGGATGAAATATATGTATTGCCCATGTATTGATTGTGATAATCTTAAGATGTTTAGCAACTCAGCGCAGATTGAAGCTCACTTGATTCGAAGGGGTTTCAGAAAAGGGTACAAATGTTGGACCAGTCACGGTGAAGAGAAGAGTACACAAGAAGATAGTTATGACATAGTCGAGGGGGGCAACGATATGCCAGTTGTGGACTGTTCTTTCGATCATGAGGAAAGGTCGCAGGATGACAATCTGGATGATGAGGATAGGTCGCAGGATGACAATTTGGATCATGAGGATAGGTCGCAGGATGATAATCTGGATCAGATGTTACATGATGCAGAAGAGAACTATAGTGAGAGAGAGTTTGGTAAATTCGAGGGCTTGATGGAGGACTCGGAGAAACCTTTGTTCCCAGGCTGCAAGCCGCAATACACGAGGTTGTCATCAGTTCTAGAACTGCTAAAATTGAAGGCAAGCAATGGTTGGTCCGACAAGAGTTTCACGGCATTATTAGGTCTCCTAGTGGACATGCTTCCAACGGGAAATGTGTTGCCGAGAACCACCTACCAAGCCAAGAAGATTCTTTGTCCATTAGGAATGGAAGTAGAAAGAATACATGCATGTCGGAATGATTGTATCCTGTACCGTAAAGAGTATGCTAGCTTACATGTTTGTCCGGTGTGCAAAGCATCCCGATACAAACGTAAAAATGACTCTGATGATGGGAAGGGCATCGAGGTGAAGCAAGGACCTCCTGCTAAGGTGATGTGGTATCTTCCTGTAATCCCCCGTTTGAAGCGTTTATTTGCAAACCGCAAGGATGCAAGATTGATGCGTTGGCACTGCGAGCAGCGTAAGAAAGACGGAATGATAAGACATGTTGCTGATTCTGCCCAGTGGAGGAACATCGATAGGATGTTTGTAGATTTCGGTGTGGAACCGAGAAATATAAGGTTTGGGTTGAGTACAGATGGAATGAATCCTTTTGGTAACATGAGCAGTCGACATAGCACCTGGCCCGTGACTCTGTGCATGTACAACCTTCCTCCTTGGCTGTGTATGAAGCGGAAATATATTTTGATGTCACTACTTATCCAAGGGCCGAAGCAACCTGGCAACGATATTGATGTGTTCCTAGCCCCATTGGTGGAAGATCTTGCAACGCTGTGGAATGAAGGGGTACATGTATGGGATGCGGACAAACGAGAGAACTTCACTCTACGGGCCATGTTGTTCTGCACCATTAATGATTTTCCTGCCCTTGGTAACCTGTCAGGGTTTAGTATAAAAGGAGCCAAAGCGTGTCCGCACTGCTTAGATTATACGGAGAGTGTGTGGTTGAACAACTCCCGAAAAACTGTGTACATGCGTCACCGTAGGTTCCTTCCAAAGTATCACCCATACCGCAAGATGAAGAAACAATTTGACGGAAAAAAAGAGGATGACTCAGTACCAAGACCTTTTAGCGGGAAAGAGGTGTATGATATGGTCAAGGATATAAATGTTGTGTTTGGAAAGGGACGTAAATTGAGGAAGAACATGTGGAAAAAGAGGTCAATATTTTGGGACTTGCCTTATTGGGAGCACTTAGAAGTTCGCAATTGCATCGATGTCATGCACGTCGAGAAGAATGTATGTGACAGTTTGATTGGTCTCTTACTGAACATTCCTGACAAAACAAAGGATGGTGTTAACGCAAGGCGTGACTTGGTCGCTATGAACATCAGGACCGAGTTAGCACCGATAGAGACCGATAAAGGCCGGACGTACCTTCCCCCAGCATGTTACACTCTGTCTAAGTCGGAGAGAACTGAATTGTGCCAGTCCTTAAATGGTGTGAAAGTTCCATCCGGTCACTCGACAAGCATGAAGAAACTTGTTGCCATGTCACAAGGACATGCTACGTCAGGAGAATGCAGGCCAGTCAGAAGTTTGGATCACGAGACAACACAACCGTCAGTTCAACGAATGGTTGAAGGCGCAATTGACTAGGAGGTCGTCAAATGAAACACTACAATGGTTGGCAAAAGGGCCAAAATTTACAATTGTGACATGGCAAGCATACGACATTAATGGCTACACATTTTATACAACAGATCAAGATAGAAAGAGCACAGTGCAGAACTCAGGTGTCCGCATAGATGCCTATGATTCGCACGGCAGAACCGCTGGCCCAAGCTCGTACTACGGGCTTGTAGAGGAGATTTGGGAGCTTGACTACGTAATTTTCAAAATTCCTCTATTTCGGTGCCGTTGGGTCCAACTCCCACGGGGTGTAAAGGTTGACAAGTACGGCGTCACTACCGTGGACCTCGAATGTGTAGGATACAAAGACGAACCATTCGTACTCGCGAGGCAAGTTGTTCAAGTATTTTATGTAACCGACCCGGCAAATAAGAAGCGTCATGTAGTTCTTCAGGGAAAAAGAAGGATTGTCGGGGTTGAGAATGTTGTGGATGAGGAAGAGTACAATCAATTTGATGATTTGCCTCCATTCGGAGACGGCATCAGGCTCGATGAAGAACAAGGCGATGAAGCAAGCTATATGCGTATCGATCATCGTGAAGGGCTTTATTTAAAATGATATAGCCAAAGTGTAATAAATGATATAGGTTATGCTTGTGTTTTTCATAAATGTATGTATGTTCCATTGTAATTGTAAAATGACTAAGGAACCCATGCATTGTAATTGTAAAATGACTAAGGAACTATGAAATAGTTATATTTATGGTTATGCTTGCGTTTTTCATAAATGACATAGGAACCTAGCTAGCTGCGGGTATTTATAGTGAACTATCACAGGCGGTTTATCAAAAGAAACCGTCTGTGATAACACATCACAGCCGGTTCTATCGATATAACCGTTTGTGATATGAATTATCACAGACGGTTCTATCTATAGAACCGTTTGTGATATTCATTATCACAGACGGTTCTATATAGAACCGTTTGTGATATGAATTATCACAAACGGTTATATTTATAGAACCGTCTGTGATAGATCATCTTTAAATACCCGCGCTAGGTCTGCGGAGTCCGCTCTGCCGCAGTCTCTTGTCTCCACTCTGCAGCGCCCCTGCTAGCTAGGTTTTGCTCCCTCTCCCACCGCCGGTCCCTCCCGACGCCGCCGGTCCTTCCCGAAGCCGCCGGTCCCTCCTGACGCCGCTCCCTCCCGAAGCCGGCGGTCCCCCCCGACGCCGGTCCCTCCCTCCCGACGCCGCCGCTCCCTCCCTACGCCGCTCCCTCCCGAAGCCGGCGGTCCCCCCCGACGCCGGTCCCTCCCTCCCGACGCCGCTCCCTCCCTCCCGACGCCGCTCCCTCCCGTAGCCGGCGGTCCCGCCCGACGCCGGTCCCTCCCTCCCGACGCCGCCGCTCCCGCCCAACGCCGGTCCCTCCCTCCCTGTGCTTCACATGTTAGCTTTATGATATATATATGCTTCACATGATATATATATGCTTCACATGATATATATATGCTTCACATGTATATGCTTCACATGATATATATATGCTTCACATGTATATGCTTCACATGATATATATATGATTCACATGTATATTCTTCACATGATATATATATGCTTCACATGTATATGCTTCACATGATATATATATGCTTCACATGATATATATATGCTTCACATGTATATGCGTCACTTCAGTTAGTTTTTTCTTAGAAGAGAGATGGCGTCCACACAGTCTTCGTCGTCGTCATCTGGGTCTCACGCTCCCAAGACTGCGAAATCTAAACGTGGCCGAGGAGTATCGAAAAGGCCAGAGGGCCGAAGGACCATCACGGTGGTCTCTCCGGATGGGGTCCCTCTGGAACCGTCGAAAGCAGCGTCATCATTTCGGACTACCTGCGGGATAATTGGAAGGCAACGGGTCCCCATCACCATAGCAAGCTGGAAAGATTTGACAAAGGATCACAAAAATCAGCTATGGGAGGAACTTACAAATTCGTTCGAGTTCCCAGCAGAAGCACAGGGACTCGTGCAACGGCAAGCGCTCCTCGCGATGGGAAAAGCATGGAAGAATTTTAAGAGCACTCTTGTGACGAAGTACGTGGCCGAGGATGTCACGCCCTTTACGAAGTATCCTTTCGTGTCGCCGGAAACATGGGAGGCCTTTGTGCAGATGAAGACGACGCCCGAATTTGTACAACAAAGTGCGGCGCACAAGGATCTCCAGTCACAAAACACGCACCCTCACAGACTCGGCACTGCTGGGTACGCGGGTAAAATCCCGCAATGGAGGATGCAGGATGAGGTCGCAATCCGATCGGAGGCCTCTCCGCCATTTGCCGGGATCGCAAACGAGCGCGCTCGAAACTGGTTAAGAGCGAGGTCATCAACCACATCTTCGGGTGTCTCTTTCAAAAACCCCGCAGATGAGGAAGTGTCCCAACGCATGGTAAAATATGTTAAACAACATAGTTGTTAACACCTCTTGAACTTCATGGGTTCAAAAATAACATGATTAATTGCCTCTTGCAGCAATCATTGACTACCGAATCTTCTCGTGGCTCCTTTGAAGAAGATAGGGAGATAGATTTACTATCACAGGCCTTGGGAAACAAGGAGCACCCAGGTCGCACACGAGGCATGGGGGTTTATGTACCTTGGAGGCACGGATTTCCAGATTACTCCGACACATATAGGAGTAGGAAGAGAACCAAGGCGTACCGCAGCGAACAAATAAAACAGGAGCTTCGTGCTCAACTTGAGGAACAACTATCTGCCTCACTTCAAGAGCAGACTGCCTCACTTCGAGGAGAGATAGATTCGTTGCGGGAAGAACTGAGACAAGTCCGCAACCAATCGCAACCCACTCCTAGTACTGCGGTACCCAGTCCCCCTCAACGTCGCAGTAGCTGCGCGTCCACACCAATTTCTGAACATAGCGACGACCACTTACGTATTGATGACATTCAGGTAATGTACCTCTTTAGAATGGTACATAGATCTCTCTGGTGGACGCCTTAACTCATCTCTTGTATCGTTATGTAGGAGCCCATGCCTTGCAGCCTCAAAGTCAGGCTTGTTGGCTCTATTCCCGTTGACGCTGGGCGCGGCATGGTGTATCCATTGCTGCCAGGGACGCAGGTGCACGGTGTACAAGTAGACACCGGTTTCATAAAGGTCCAGGTGGACATGATTAATGATATTTTTAAGCCTGTCCCTCTTGAGAAGCCCCCAAACGAAGAGATTAAGACATTAGGGGATGCCGTCCACACATTCGTTCAGTGGCCCAAGAGGGACATCGTCCTCGACATGTCCGTGCCACAATCTTCACATCCAGTGGCCCAAGAGGGACGTCGCCCTGGACCTGGCACATCGGCTCCGGTGGCTCCACCTCCACCTCCAAATCCAGTAAAGTCTGTTGCATCGGCTCCCGCTGAGATGCCACCGAGAACATATCATAAGCGAGGCTCCAAGGCCTCCAAGGCTCATGCGAAGAAAATTAAGCCGGGTCCCGTGCCATGGAAGTTTATTCTAGGAGTGTCGTTGGTGCCCGATTCACAATTACGCCAGCTTGGTATGATTTGCAATACATTGCATGCCTGGTACATGGAGAAGTCCAACATGAAGCCAAACCGGCAGAGTGCATTCACTGTGAAATATAAAGAGACGCATTTCCTCCATGACTTGGGCTACATCGTCGTGACATTCGAAGATTTATTCTTACTATTCAATCTCGACGAACTCGACGCCTCACTTCTACGATGCTGGACACTGTAAGTGTACTGTACAATGAAGTTCTACATTCACGTTATACAGATAAATGTCATTACCCTTTCTTTATGTATAGATACATGATCCAACAAGCCCGGAAATTGCGACGACCGGTGGGTTTCCTCGACCCTCACTTGGTCTCCGAGCAATCTATCAACGCAGATGCATCCTTCGTGGAAGGTTACATAACGAGGGGATTGATTGCTCACACCGACAAGGAGTACGTCATGGTACCCTTCAACCAAGGGTAAGTGCTTCACTAGTTGCCACACATATGTTTCATTTGTACTTTACATGCAGCATGAACTTAGGATTAATCACTATGGCGACACATATGACTAGGAATCACTGGATTTTGATTGTGATTGTACCAAAGTGGAGCAAGGTAATATACCTTGATTCCCTCCTTAGGAGCAACCATGACTTCAGTCGTGTGCAAGAAGTACTTAACAGGTAAACTCATTTCCTCCATACATAACTCTATTGTAATATTTCTTTTGTTTGCCACGGCCGAGGCTAAGTTTTTTGAATCACGTAGGGCGTTTGCCGAATATGTTGCCCAAGGAGGAACACACGACAAATCCAGTGACACGCTACGACACAACACGCGATTTCCGGTACCCGCTACAACACAATAATCCTATATCATACTTTGTAATAATGCCTCTAGAATTGACAATACCGATGTATGTAATTCTATTTTTGCAGTGCCACCAGCAGCTACAGGGCAACGTATGTGGATTCTACGTTTGCCGCAATATGATGGAAATCATGGGTACTAAGATCAATGATCCAGAGGTTTGTCAGGTCCTTCCAATAATTATTATTTTCTGATTATATTACACACACATGCTAATTAATGACTTAACATTGCTCCTAGCGACAGCGGGTGAACTTCGACGGAAGTGCATATGATCTTGACAATCTCGTCGATATTCGTGCAATCATCTCCCAATTCTTGCTAGCAGAGGTCATAAATAAGAGGGGAGAGTTCCACACCGGCGATGATGATAATTAGATGTTGAAACATTGGATTCAACTGTACAAATCAAACAATTCCTCAATTGAATACATTTGTCAGATTTTGTGTAACAATTTTCATTCTATATATGTGATATTGTTACATTCATCTGTGTATCGAATTTTGTTGTAATTTACTATGAGTTGCAATTAACTTATATCTGTCATTTATCTGTAATCTGCTTGCTTTCAGAGGGCATGGCTAGCATATCCTGAGGCTAGCCAAGAAACAGCATATAAAATGGATGATGCACTTGGTATCACAAACGGTTCATTGTTAAAAACCGTCTGTGATACCATATCACAGACGGTTTCAAAGAGTGCCGTATGTGGTGTGACTGCTATCACAGACGGCTTTTACTACTGACCGTCTGTGATATACAAAATATCACAGACGGTTAGCCCGTCTGTGATATTGTGCATATCACAGACTGTCTTTATTACTAACCGTCTGAGATAGGCGAGTATCACAGACGGTTTTTTATAAACAACCGTCGGTGATACGCGTCTATCACAGACGGTTAGTAATCAAGACCGTCTGTGATATACACAATATCACAGACGGTCTTGATTACTAACTGTCTGTGATATGCGAGTATTACCGACGGTTGTTTATAAAAAACCGTCTGTGATACTCGCCTATCTCAGACGGTTAGTAATAAAGACCGTCTGTGATGTTTTTATCACAGACGGCTCGGGAACCGTCTGTGATAACCATCAACTATCACTGACACCTAAACACTGACGGTTCAGGAACCGTCTGTGATGACGGTTCCGAACCGTCTGTGATAGGGCTGTCTGTAGCAGTGAATAACGATGTGTCATTGCATGCATGTATGCACACAAGGTTTATAATTAATTTTGCCATGTCGCTGTCCGAGGTTCCCTCTGCTTTTTTGTGTGAGCAATATTCTGATGTGCTTGCATTAATATATCTAGGGTTAATTAAATTTCCTTGCCCTTGCTTCAACTCAAAGAGAGGAGTATTGTCACTGGATGAATTCGCTGTAAGACCCAGACAGAGATTCTGAATTTTTTTTAAATAATTCATTTTTTATTTGAAATTATAAAAATATACATACACGTAATTTTTTTTACGGAAATGGGCTCCAGTCACCCAACCGTTGGGCGACTAGAACCTATCGTCTAATGGCCACGCGACACACAGGCAGTCCATGGACTGTTGAGCGACATAATTGCAGTTGCCGAACGGTTTGGTGACCGGACCCTATCGCCAAACTGTTGGGCGACTACATCTCCAGTTGCATAACCGTTTGGTGACTGGAACTCATATATAATCGGCTGCCCGACCGATTCCATCCGCTGACACCGCGCAAAGAGAAAGAAGAGAAGGGAAAGAAAGAAGAGAGGAGAGGGAAGGAGAGGAGAGGAGAGGAGAGAGGGAGATGAAGAGGAAGAAGAGGAGGAAGAAGAAGAAGAGGAGAGGTTCCGCTACTTCTGCGAGGATAATTCTTTTTATATTATAGTCAATATTTTAGTATAAAATTAGGATTTGTAGAAAATTATAGTTGTGGAAAAGAATAGTATAACTTTGGTATGAAGTAAATAGTTATATAAAATTAGTATCCGCAAAAAATTGTACTCACGTCAATATAAAATTATAGTTGTAGAAATTTTAGTCAATATAGTTGTGGAAAATTTAGTCAATATAGTTGTAGAAAGTTAGCATCCATAGCAAATTAGCATCTATAGAAAATTCTAGTTGTTAAAAATTTAGTCAATATTATGTACAAAATTAGCATCCATAGAAAGCTAGCATCCGTAAAAAGTTAGTATCCGTAGAAAATTAGCATCCTTAAAAAATTATAGTTGTAGAAAATTTAGTCAATATTTTTATATGAAATAAATAGTTTGGTTTGTGAAAATCATTATTAGATAACATTTATGATTAATTAGGAATAAAATTAATGTCATTAATACATTGAAAATTCATGTGTACCGTTAGAACTGGTATAATGGCATTTAAATTAGTATGTCATGTAAATTCTCGAAACTCATTAGGAAGTATTTACAGTAGGAGAAAGCCGAGCAGCTAGAGGAGTGGTGTCGTGTGCGTGGGAGTAGATAGAGAGTTGATGCATATTAAGGCAAAGGAAAGGGAACGTTGTCGGTGCGAATGAGAAGAGGTTACACTATGAGGGTAGTGCAGTTGTTGATGATAAGCGAACGGCCGTAGAAATGTACATTACAGTACAACAGTAGTTCCATAATGCGCGATGCGATTTGACTAATTGTAACATTGAAAATATTTGCAAGCAGACATTAGCAATGCCGATACCAGATACATTAAGAGTGTATTACGGCGTCGGCACCATTCGTGAAGGTCCGAATGGTGTTGACTTGAGCAGTTTGCACTGGAATGCTTGAATCAGGGATATGATGCACTAGCTCACTCACAACTTCTCTTTGGACCCTGAGGTGTGCAACGTCGTCATACAAGGGCTTTGGAGTCGGTCTCCCATACACATTAGATGGGAGTTGAGATGATTGATGCACACTGTTATGTGGAAAGGCTTTGTGGAAGGTTGCCGGTGCTATGGATACAAGAAGTTGTACAAGGCCCTGCTGACATCTATCATCTGGGTGGTGGGAGTAGCTCGGGCGGCCAACATGTTGGTCAAGAGGAGCAGCCACACAGCCAGACGATGCAAGGGTGGGAAGGGTCGTCAATAGAGTTGTCGTATTACCAATGATGTGGAAAAGTACAAGCTCGGGCACCATGTAGACACTGTAAACATTGCGGCCAGGAGGGGCTACACAACCAGACGATGTAAGGCACCTGTTGATGAGTAGGCACACCAGCATAGTTTGCGGTACTATTTGTTTGAGTATACAAAGTGGCTTCAAGATTACAAATCATTGTACACTGTCATCTGTACTTTGTTAGTTGCTACATTTGATGTACGTAGTGTTGTAGTAAATGTATTGTATGTTGCATGTACTGTTTATGTAACTGTTGTGCTACTTCCCCTTTTTAATACTGTTGTAAGTATTGTCCTGGTAGCCTAGTACTATTTTTTATTTGTTTATAAGTTAAATTTACTCCTGCTTTACATTCGATGTTTTTTGTTCTGCGTAAGTGCTAACTTGAAGCTATTTTACAGGTATGGCATCAAACTGGCCTTATGGCCTCCTGGATGAGCACGTTGACCAGCTGCATCATGCATCGTGTTGACTAACTTGGGGGTGATCCGCACGCGCACACCTCGAGTAGCCTGGAGGCTAGACTCATACTAGACAAATAGGTTTGCACTTCAGCAACAATGTCTTCTCGCCATACACAAGTTGCGTACTGACCTATTTTTGCTTTATAGCCTTAGCAACGCCGGACTACTACCTCTCGCCTAGATGCTACAGGCCACAGATGAGGATGCTCTGGCACTAGCTGTAGTTGGGGACGACGGAGACGTGCAGGCGGGACCGGAGTGGTCACGACACTTCCCATTTCGACCGCTCCCTACTAACAGCCTTGGTGGACCGGTGGCGGCCAGAGACACATACTTTCCACTTCCCATTTGGGGAGATGTCCCCTACTCTGCAGGACGTCTCACTGCTACTTGGCCTTCCTATCATGGGAGCTGCTACCTTTCCGCCGGAGGCCCTGGCCGGCTGGTGTGACGACCTGCTGCCAGGGTTTAGGGAGTCCTTACACTTGGGGCTATGGAGGGGTACTACATCTTCCCGCCGACACGAACACACGGCCTGCCCTTTCCAATATGTCGTAATGTGAAGTCTAGTTATACGTAGAGCAAGCTAAGAGTTGCATCACTGAGTTTAGTCCTCAATGGCCTCAGAGAGAACTGGCCTCTGGACCGAAAATATAGGACTATGCAAAGCATGTCGTAACATCTCCCTGCAAAGTAAGACGTGACAACACCCTGTCTCGCCAACTTTTTAGATCGACTTGAGAACACTGACCTCCTCGCCTTTTCAAACAAAAAAAGAAAGGATTCTGAAAAGTAGGACGTGACAACACTCTGCAAAGTAAGACGTGACAATACTTTGCCTCAACAACTTTTTAGATTGACCTATCAACACTGACCTCCTCGGTTTTTCAGACAAAAAGAAAGGATTCTGCAAAGTAGGACATAGTAACACTCTGCAAAGTAAGACATAACAACACGCTGCCTCGCCAGCTTTTCAGATCAACATAGCAACACTATACCTCCTGAACTTTTCAGACTGACAGGACAGGACTCTGCAAAGCAGGACATGACAGCTCCCTACAATGTAAGATATGACAACACTCTGCCTCACCAGCAACTTTTCAGAAAGACAAGGCAACACTCTGCCTCGTAGGCTACTCACATGAAATTAACCACACCATGACAACCCTATGGTTTATAAAATGAGGTGGAAAAGATTTAGAAGAGAACACTACACAACCAAATCCAACACTATACCACAGCTTGTTTCACCACGTCGGGATGGATAAGAGACAGAAGAAGCAACATGATAAGATGATGAAGCAATGAGAGGAGACTCACAAATTAGCAAGGTCTACTATGTCCCGCGATGAACAAGAAAGGGTTGCTGTGGCCCGAGACGAACAGGCGAAGCATGCCAGGGGCACCTCCTCACAATGACGCCCCCGTACCAGTAACCCCGTCATGAAAATTCCAACAAGCGTTCGCGGCAACACTTGCCCGAGGGGGAGACGCTGCCCCTCTGTTGATACAGGGACCCATGCAAGTTCTAATCTGAGCAGTAGCTCAGCCTAGGCAAGCGTTACTGGTCTTGCGCGAACTACTCCTCTAACTATCCCGACCGCTGTTGGGACACGAGCAGCTATCGCAACCGATAAGGACCAAATACAGTGTGTTCCCCTACCATTTCTCTTTCAAAGTATGCACTAACGACCTCTCTCGTCTACCCATAGAGCTTGGAACTGCTATGTGGCTACCGCAAGTGGATCGACCTATAGATCCACCCACATGACTAGTGGACTCTCGACTATGAGGAGTGGGATGTCAAAAGGGCCTGCGAGATCCGTGAGGAGAAGCGCTGCAATGACGAGCAAACTGAGTATATACGTCGGGAGACGAAAACTCATCTTGAGGCATGCATGCTCAGGGAGCGCGAGGCTCGCGAGAGGGAGCATGAGAAAAAGAGGAAAAAGTGGCCAAGGCCAAGAGGCCACCGAGGAGTTCAATGCTGAGCACGTAAGGAATGGAAAATGGCCTGGATCCATGCAGAAGGTTGGGTCATTCCACACTAGTCCCCCCAAAGGTCGGATTTATTTCCATCCAAAAATGTGCATATGTATCGGAAGAGTACTTCGGCTTGTTGCATCATGCATGATGTTGTTTCTTATGCACATAACCAAATTCTGTGTGTCGTGTTATTCCGGACTTTATTATACAGTCTATTTTAATTTGCAACATCAAATTTTGTCGTCTTTTCACAACATCAAACCCCCATGTCCGATGAACGATCATGTTGTTTTTCTTACATCATTTATCCAAAATTCTCCTCTATGTATGAATTTCCGGTTGCATCACACTATCATTTACCTTCGTACTTACTAATTATTGCTATCTCAATCATCCTCATAAAATTTTTCAGAAAATTTGTTGCACTACAACAAAATACGACGATCGCAAAATATTATTGCGAATCTAATAAATTTTGTATCATTCACAACCTGCGAAAATCACAAATAGATCAATCGATATTGTCTGCCCTTTTATGTTTTTTTAAAAAATACAACTTGCAGACAAAAAATTGATAAATGTTATCTACCTACAACAATTGTCATTTACCCCATGCACAGTCAGGGAGAGGGCAATTGCGCAAAAATTAGGCAGAGGTGGCAGTCACCCAACGGTTAGACGACAGGCTCTAGTTGCCCAATGGTTCGACGACAGGACGCCGCCGTCCGACCATTGGGCGACTGGAGCCTATCGCCCAACGGCCCATCTATTGCCTGTGTGTCGCTCGGCCGTTGGGCGACAGGGTTCAATCACCGAAAAGTTGGGCGACTGGACACCAGTCCTGTAAAAAATTTAGGTGCAAGTATATTTTTGTAATTTCGATTAAAAATGGATTATTTTTAAAAAAATTTGGCCGACTCGATCACGCACGTGACAGCTAAGTCTCTCGTTTTATTTCTAAGAGAACAGTTGTAGCAAGGGCGTAGCCAGCAGGAGGGCTTCAATAGGCTCGAGCCCACCCTCCGGCATCTGTAACCCCCCATCTTCTCAGGTAGTCCTTGTAATTCTGATTTCAACATCATATATGATGTCACATTTTGTGAGATAGAACGAGAGAGAGAGAGAGTTATATGTTAATTTGAGATAATGATATTGTGAAATTTTATATGTCAATTTTCATTGCGAAATGATATCTCTGTATACTAAATTTGATTATTTGAGGGTGAATAAATGAATGGGAGGAATATCTATACTAAGAAATAGTGAGTCGAATTGAGAGAATGAATTTGCTTCCTTTGTCTATCTAAATTCAGGATTAATTTTAGTCTAAAATTACGGTGATTGTGAACTTTACATGCATGATGCATAAATCAACTTGCTTGCAACAAACTAGCCATATTTAGGTTTGTCCCAGATAAAATTTTGTCATGCACCTGCCACTGACAGCATATACGGACCGTGAGTTTGTATGAGGTCAACAGTGCCAGTGCAGGCCGTAACAGTGTTGACCATACGTGTTTCGATCTACAATGTCGACGTGAGTAACTTAGGAAGCTTTGGTCTATGAGCCTCTCCTTTACTTTTATTGTGGCTTCACCACTAAGTTGTAGCAAGCTGGTCGGACTGATTATAAATGAATATGTAATATGAAAAGGCACAAAAAAAGAAAAGAGAATGTTAATCAGAAAAGGCTATCAAACCAATATTGAATTTGAGGAAAGATCTTTTTTCTTTGCTCTACGGATAAGTTCATTTTTGTTGAAACTGATAAAACATTCACAGCTCAAGTTCATGGTAGGCAGAACTACCTTGCTGTTCGATACCAGAAAATATTCATTACATCCCCAGACTCGCACGGAGTCTAATTCCTACCCTAAAAAAAGAAGCAAAGTACAACGATTTCCTCTTCTTCTTCTGCCGCGATCTTCAGTTTCCTACTGGTTCATCCTAAGCTGCAGGTCTGGTGTCATTGAATCATGTTCGTATTTGCTTCTAAAAACTACTTTTCTGTGATAAATAGCTTTTTTACAGTACCAAACTTTCAAACAGAGTGTTTTTCAAGCCAGAGTCTACTAGTCAATTGTAGTACACACTGCAGCGACTTCATTTATATCAACTAAAATCGTACACGAGTGTCTCTATAATCTTTTCTACAAGCTATTACTGTTTATAAGCTAAAGTCAAAGGCTAATATAGACATATATGGTTTTCTCCCCCTTGATCTATTGAAAGGAAAATCCCCAGGTTTTAGTGAAACCGATAGAAATCACAAAAGTGCAGTGCAGGCTTAGGGTGAAAATAGATTGTATATGGATGGGTAATGGATCTCCCATATTTATTTTCATATTTTTTCCGAATGCAGATACGAATATGAATAATATCGAATACAAATCGAAACGAATACGGTGACGAATATTTTGTGGAATATAAAAACCCTTTAAATTGTATGCCAGAAATTAATAAAAACATATAATTAGTTTATTTGACGCAAACATTCATGAATTGTTCATATTTTCAGCAACCACACATAACATTGGCACTAGCAAGCTGCATTCATAAATTATTCATATTTTCAGCAACCACACATAACATAACACGGGCCAAAACAGGTTTCAGTTGAGTTACCAAATTTTCTATTTTTCACTCTAAAGTTTTCTCAAAAAAGTATTATTGCAAGAGATTGTAACAAGTGTTTGAGAATGAACTGTTTCTTCTTAATGTCATTCTGAATCTGTACAATGATTTATAGATGATGAGGGGGTGGCATAAAAGATGTCTGTTTGGAAAAGACATCTGTACATTTGGGGTAACTGTACATTGGGCACTTTTTGGTTTGTAACTGGTTTGTAACACTCCCCCTTGACCAATGTGTCTTCATATGATCACCTTGATTCATCATCTTGGAAAAACTCCTCCAAAACCCTGTAGGGAAAAATATGAGGAGAACCGATAGAGTAGATATGCCATGAAAAACTCCTTTAAAACCCAGTGGGAAAAATTTCAGGAGAAAATAATATGGCATATATTTGATTATATCTCCTTAAAAAACCCTGTGGGAAAATAGAGATATATTTATGATTACGTTGTCATATTGCCTCATTAAAAATCTTGATGAGAAACCTTAGAGGGAAAACTCATAAAGGGAAAAAGAGTACAATATTTATATTTGAACGGGTTAAGTCTTAGGAGATTTCTCCCCCTAACATCTGCAAATCACGTAGTCTTCGCATACCAATTCCATGAACACATTTTTGGAATGTGGAAGTTGGTAATGACTTGGTGAATAAGTCTGCGAGATTATCACAAGACTTAGTTTGCAAAATATTTATTTCCTCACTCTCTTGCAATTCATGTGGGTAAAATAGTTTAGGTGCAATATGTTTTGTGATATTGCTCTTTATGTAACCCGTTTGTATTTGAACAACGCAAGCAGCATTATCTTTGTAGATAATGGTAGGTGATGCAATAGCACCTATACCACATGATTGTTGTATGTGGTTAATCATTCTGCGAAGCCATACACATTCACGTGATGCTTCATATAATGCAATTATTTTAGAATGATTAGTGGATGTAGCCACTAGAGTCTGTTTCGAAGACTTCCAAGAGATGGCTGTTCCACCGTGTAAAAATACAAAGCCTGTTTGAGATCTGGCATTATGGGGATCTGATAAATAGCCAGCATCTGTATATCCTATTAAATCCACATTTTTATTTTTCTAGAAGAATAGACCGAGATCTTTAGTGCCTTGAAGATATCTAAGGATATTCTTCACTCCTATCCAATGTCTTCTGGTTGGAGCAGCGCTATATCTAGCAAGTAGATTTACTGCAAATGCAATATCTGGTCGAGTGCAATTTGGAAGGTACATAAGTGCTCCGATGGCACTGAGATATGGAACCTCGGGTCCCAATAGCTCTTCATTGTCATCTCGGGGTCTAAATGGATCTTTGTCCCTGTCTAGAGATCAAACAACCATGGGGGTTTTCGATGGATATGCTTTGTCCATATTGAATTTCTCCAATATTTTCTGGACATAGGCTGATTGATGCACTAGGATGCCTGGATGAAGGTGTTCAAGTTGTATACCTAAGCAAAATTTGGTTTTGCCCAAATCCTTCATTTCAAATTCCGTTATAAGATGATTACGTGCTTCATCTATATCCTGTGTGTTACCAATGATATTAAGATCATCAACATACACAGATATAATACAAAATCCTGTTAAGAATCTTTTGATGAATACGCATGGGCAATCATGATTGTTGGAGTATCCCTTTTTGGTTAGGAACTCACTTAGTCGGTTGTACCACATTCTACCCGACTATTTCAAGCCATATAAAGACTTGTTCAATTTTACACAATACATATTGCAATTTGCGTTGGATTCGGAATTGAAATTCCATCAGGAACTTTCATGTATATTTCTGAATCAAGTGACCCATAAAGATATGCAGTCACTACATCCATCAACTGAAAAGATAGATGATTTTTTACAGCCAATGAGATTAAGTATCGGAATGTTATTCCACTCATTACTGGAAAATAAGTTTCATTGAAGTCAATGCTGGGTCTCTGCGTGAACCCTTGTGCTACAAGCCTTGCTTTGTATCTCACCACCTCATTGTTTTCATTCCGTTTGCGGACGAAAACCCATTTGAAACCGACAGGGAATACTTTGGGAGGTGTATGTATCACATTGGTGAATACATTTCTTTTCTTGAGCGAGGCTAACTCCGCTTGAATTGCATCCTTCTGTTGGACCGAAATGGCGACAGAGGGGGGGTGAATGTCGATCTTTAAAAATCGCCCCCAACAAATATCTTCTTCTCCAGTAGCTATGAGAGCTATGAAGGAGAAAATAAGCCCTCACTGGAAATCACAGAGACACTGAAAAACTAGACTCAGAAGGAAGCAATCAAGAAAAGCAGATTCAGCGCAAAACTGGCCTCAAACGGTAGTACCGCTTGGTCAAGCGGTAGTACCGCTGGTCAGAGCGGTAGTACCTTTGAGCGGTAGTACCGCTCCCCGAGCGGTAGTACCTCTCGAGAAAAACAGCAAACAGGAAATTCAGAAAATTGAGAGATTCGCACCGATTCTTGGATTCTTGGCTTGGGAAACTTTGAGGATAGCTAGGGAACACTCCCAGAAGACTAAGCCAAAAGACAATAACAAGAAATCCACTCCAAGAATCAAGAATTTCAGATTTGGGTAAAAATCTGAATTCTTGCACGACCCGAGCCAAAAATCAAATTGCTCCCAAACGGTTGATCCTTTGGCTATGAAATTTTGAGGATAGCTATAAGATAGCCTCTGGATCCTCCATGCCAAATTTCAAGCCATTACAACAAGGGGAACACTGAGAGCACCAAAACCCTAGAAATGCAAAGCTTGAACAGGGGAGGTCAAAAAGGCAAAACTGAGATTAAAACCTTGTCTCTGGGATTTTAATTGATCAAATGATCTTGAAGCACTATCCCATCATGGAGCAACCCATTTTACACCTCCACAGCAAGCAAGAACTCGAAAATCAAAATCTCAAGAAATCCACCAAAAGAGCATCGAAGGAAGAACAGAGAGCACGGGAATAAAAACTTCAGATTTTCATTTCTTGGATCACAATTTATACAGAGGAGTCCCGATACCCCGACTTGATACAAAAGGAAAGATTACAAGCTCTCAACTCAAACCATCCTCTCCCTCTCCACTCAAGAACACAACTCAAGAACACATGAGGGAGGGAGCACTCAAGAACACATCGATGGAGGACAGAACAACCCTCTGCCTTCTCCACCCACTCTCAACAACTAAAGCCTAAAGCCTAAAGCAACCACTAAAGACTCTTTTGACTCTAGCAAACCCTAATTCCACCTCAAGTGCTCAAGGAGGGCATGCAGCCCCTCCTCTCCTTTTATAGCGCCTGGCTAACGGGTCTCCGCCCCGTTACGCCCGCTTCGTCCAACGGAGCCCGCTCCCGCTTGTGCAGCCTTGCGAATTTCCCGATTCGCCCCTTCTGCACCTTCCGGGAAGCTTCCGCGCTCCTTGCCTCGCACGCCTCGCAACCACCTCGAGTCCACGTCGTCTTCGACACATCCCGACCGTTCTGACCTCAGCGCCACCTGCGCCTAGTCCGGTCCACCGTGTCTCGCCACGACTCCAACTCGACGTCCTGCAGTCACACAGACAAGAAACACGTCAAATAGCACCGCTCGACACATGAAAGCGTAAATACTATTACACTTACCACAGATGAAGTCAAAACCTGTCAAAACATTAGAATATGCATCCTAAACCCAAATGACCAGATTTGACCAAAGTCCGACCGAGCCCGATTGCGCCACGCAACGACTCGACTTCGAACCACTCAAACCAAACTCGACTGACCTAAACCTTTGTCAATTACTCATCACTCTCATGGAGCACGACCACATGGTCTCTCAATCTCCCCCTTGATGAGTCTATTGACAAACGTAGAAAAAGCATTAAGAAGAGTTTGATTTTGAAGAATCCAACATGGTCCAAAGAATGAAATGAAGCTAATGACCATGTCGACAGAAGGAACACTAGAGCAACAACTGAAAGAGCAAATTGATCTACAAAGCTCTAAACGGTTCCCAACAGACTTTTTCTTCTCTATTCTCCCCCTTTTGGCAATAAACGCATCAAGATGCAATAGAGAGAATATGACATGTCAATGGATGAATATGGCTGAAGTTTGTTTATTTAAGCATTTAGAGCCATGAGAATTATCCATATTGACCATAATGAGATACACCAAGCCATAACTCTATAAAAAGCTATCTAGATCATAACCTGACATGTATAAGCTAGCTAGAACACATAGATGACAATCTGAAATATAGTGCATTAAGTGAGAATGCCAAGTCATCAAGAGGTAAAGTCTAACTAGAGATACCCAAGGATGATGCCGGCCATGTCAAGTAAGCTAAGCGGAACCAAGAAGCTAATATTGAGGCCAACTAGAGTGCTATGCTCAAGAATGAAACATTGGCGCAAGTACTTGGTTCTTTTTGTAGCTTAAGCAATTTGAGCACATAAGACATTGTCTTTTTAAAGCTCATGGTCGTTTCTAACCCAAATTTTGTTTATGTGCTAGATCTCAAGCCTTATGCGACTACTCCAAGCAAAAAGCTTAAGAAGATAGTCTAGGTCATCCAAAACTCCCCTGAGTTCATGCCTAGTGCAATGGCAAGCCGTCTCATGAGAAAGAATTGGTGAAATCAGTTTTTTCGCACAAAAGAGATTTTTTTTGTGCTAGATCTCAAGCCTTATGGGACTACTCCAAGCGAGAAGCTTAAGAAGATAGTCTAGGTCATCCAAAACTCCCCCTGAGTTCATGCCTAGTGCAATGGCAAGCCGTCTCATGAGAAAGGATTGGTGAAATCAGTTTTTTCGCACAAGAGAGATCCTTTTTTTAACATATTGTACTACCTCATGCTACATCAAGAGACTAAAATAGCTCAATCTAAGGCTCAATAAAAGATTCAACGCTCAGCTAAGCCTAGTTGACATGGCATGAATCATAAAGAGATAACTCCAGAAAGACTAAACTCAAATGTTAGCATGACAAGTTTTACTTCAAGTTGGGCAATTTTAATTAACTTATCATGGTAAAAGCTAGTCTACACATATGAAGTCATGATCAATCTAGCATATAAGGCACAAATCATGGCAAGGTGTAAAGCATTGTAAACATGTCATAACAGGATAATAATCAAGACTCAATGTAGTTATATTACAATGCGAAATGCTAAAATGCAGAAAAAATCCAGCTCCCCCTCAACATGACATGCAACTTTTAGTTCAAGTTGAGTTAAGCCACAATTAAGCTCCAGAAGCTCCCAAATGAACTCTCCCTGAACCAAAGCAATAAATCGAGAAGCTGGCAAATAAAACCAAAACAGGCAGTCCTTAAAGCATAGATAAGATATAGAGACAACTATGGCTCAGACTGACTCTCATCTACCCCATATGACTCCAGGACAATCAGCTAACAGTAAATCACACACTAGAGAGCAAACACGTACCTTGTCTACCCGAGGGTGGCCCAACCCTCGCTAGAACCTACAAGAAGTGAGTGAGCTCGACCTAGTGAGATAAGAAGCAGCTAATCCTGGAAGCACAAGATAAGAGTTAGAAGTCTAAGCATCTCGGCAAGAGAAGCACTCTAACCTATGCTGGAAGGACTAAACCCAAATGCACCCCGAGTGCAATGCAACAGAAATGAGACAGAAGCATAATCAATAGTAAAGCAGTAAAGCCCAAAACTCCCCCTCACTACAGTCCATAAGGACAAACCACCCCAAGCTCTCCCCGCAGAGCTGAAAACCTCGAACTATCCAATGGCTTGGTGAAGATGTCAGCCAACTGGTGGTCACTCTCCACAAACTGGAGCACTATATCGCCCTTCTCTACATGGTCTCTAAGGAAGTGAAAACGGATATCGATGTGCTTGGTCCGAGAGTGTTGCACTGGGTTCTTAGCAATGTTAATCGCAGAAGTGTTATCACAAAAGAGTGGAACACTGTCGATAACTAACCCAAAGTCCCGCAGGGTCGAAGCCATCCAGAGTACCTGACTGCAGCAGCTGGCTGCAGCAACATACTCGGCCTCTGCGGTGGACTGCGCAACACCAGACTGCTTCCTCGAAGACCAAGAAACGAGAGAAGTGCCAATGAATTGGCAAGTGCCAGAAGTGCTCTTCCTATCTATCCTACAGCCGGCAAAGTCTGCATCCGAAAAGGCTCTCAAGGAAAGACAGGAAGAGGAAGAGTACCAGATACCATAGTCAATGGTAGCTCGAAGGTACCGAAAGATGCGCTTCACCGCCTGGCGGTGAGATACGCGAGGAGAAGCCTGAAAACGAGCACACAGACACACAGAGAAGTGTATGTCTGGTCTCGAGGCCGTGAGGTAAAGAAGGGAGCCGATCATACTTCTGAACTCTTTCTGATCAACTGGCTCGCCGTCCTCATCTGGGTCAAGATAGGCTGTAGAAGCCATGGGAGTTGACACAGGCTTACCATCACTCATGTCGAAGCGTCTCAGGAGGTCACGAGTGTACTTTCCCTGATGAAGAAATGTACCCTCCCGAGTCTGCTTGATTTGGAAGCCAAGAAAGAAGGTCAACTCACCCATCATACTCATCTCAAACTCGGTGCTCATGACATCCGAGAACTGTGAAACCAGAGTATGGGAAGAGCCGCCAAAGATGATGTCATCGACATAGATCTGGACGAGCAGAAGGTCAGCCCCAAGCCGGCGGATGAACAAGGTCTTATCTACTTTACCCATGTCAAACCCATGACTCAACAAGTAGGACTTAAGCCTCTCATACCAAGCTCTGGGGGCCTGCTTAAGTCCATACAACGCTTTGGAAAGCTTGAAGACATGGTGTGGGTATTTGGGGTTCTCGAAACCTGGAGGCTGTCTGACGTAAATTTCTTCCTCAATGACTCCGTTAAGGAAGGCACTCTTGACGTCCATCTGGTAGAGCTTGAAACCCTTAGAAGCTGCAAAGGCAAGCAGGATTCTAATGGCCTCAAGTCGAGCTACAGGGGCAAAGGTCTCCTCGAAATCTAGACCCTCAACCTGGGAGAACCCCTGAGCTACCAATCTAGCCTTGTTTCGAATAACCACTCCATCCTCGCTCTGCTTGTTCTTGAACACCCACTTAGTCCCAATAATATTGTGACCTCGCGGGGGCTCGACAAGCGACCAGACCTTGTTCCTCTCGAAATTTTCTAGCTCCTCATGCATGGCATTGACCCAAGACTCATCAGATAGAGCATGAGAAACATCTTTGGGCTCAAAGGAGGCAATGAAAGCAGAATGGAGACATATTTGAGATAAGCCAGATTTTGAGCGGGTCACACGCTCGAAAAGGTCTCCAATGATCTGCTCTGAAGGATGAGCTTTCTGGATATGTCTAGGAGGTCCAGGATGAGATGAAGAAGTGGCCTCTACCTCGTGAGCTGACGAGGTAGGAACAGAGCCACCAGCTCCAGAAGAAGCAGAAGGCATGGGCTGATCACCTCGAGGTGCGGTGGAAGACGGCACCTCAAGGGGTGGATGAGGGACAGGATCAGGTAGACAACCGTCGTCTCCATCATCCTCATCATCCACAAAGATGGTCTCGGACTGCTCTAAAGAACCTGAGATATCAGGCCTAGTCCCCGGACTGGCCTCGTCAAAGGTCACCTCACAGGTCTCTACCATTTTGCTAGACTCGCAGTTCCAGACCCTATAAGCCCGCGAAGAAGGCGAGTAACCTAGAAAGATTCCATCACAAGAACGTGACTCGAACTTGTCTAGGTTCCCGGACTTCAAAACAAAGCACTTGCAACCAAACACACGAAAATGTGAGACGCTAGGCTTTCGCCCATATCTCAGCTCATAAGAAGTGCGATGCAAGTGTGCCCTAAGAAATACTCGATTTGAGACATGGCACGCAGTGGCTATAGCCTCAGCCCAAAACTTCCGCGGTGTAGAGTACTCATCAAGCATCGTCCTGGCCATCCGACCAAGGTACGGTTCTTCCTCTCCACAACGCCATTTTGTTGTGGGACGTGCGGAGAGGAGAACTGATGCTCTACACCTGTCTCACCACAGAAACTCTCGAAGTAGGAATTCTTGAACTCCGTGCCATTGTCACTGCGGATCGCTCGTAAGGCACCCGGGAGATCAACAGAAAGCCTACTGAAAAGACCTCGGAAATGCGAAAACGTCTCATCCTTCGAGGCTAAGAAAAACACCCAAGAATACCTCGAGAAGTCATCGACCACAACAAGAACATACCACTTCCCTCTTGCTGACTGCACTCGAGCTGGTCCAACTGTGTCCATATGGAGCAGCTGTCCCGGTGCATCGGTCATAGTAACTGTGACCGGAGGGTGAGAAGCGGCAACCATCTTGCCGTGCCGGCATGGAGAGCAAACAAGGTCTTTGACCATCTTGAGTTTCGGCAGACCACGAATGAGATCGTGGCCGCTAACTCGGGTCAAATGGTCAAATCCAATATGACCAAGTCTCCTATGCCAGAAAGAGAGGTCGCGGGACTCAGAAGCAACTAAACACCTGAGAGGATCACCAGAAGACTCAGAAAAATTAGCACGAAAGATCCTCCCAAAACGAGAAATCCCGCAAACCAGACTACCCGAAGAATCAAGAATTTTGCAATTATTTTTCTTGAAGCTCACCTCGAAACCGTCATCGGTAAGCTGAGAAACGGAAAGCAAATTGTACTGCAGCTTACTAACCAAGGCTACATCTTTCAAAATGAAAGAGTCATTAATGCGCACTGTACCTTTGGCGATGACGCGCCCAGATGAAGCATCTCCGAAGGTGATCGTCTCATCACCTGGAGCACGGGCAAGGGAAGAAAACCAACGGGAGTCTCCGGTCATGTGTCGTGAACACCCGGAGTCTACAAGCCAAACCTTTCCCTTCCCTGCCCGGCGAACCTGAGTCAAACAGAGAGTAAAGTCTCAGTACTGGGGTAAATCAAGAGTGATTTTGGCACCCAATACTGAACAACACGTCGAGCAGATGAAGTAGTCAAGCACGACTGACCTCTATCTACCCTACGCTCTCTGTCACTCACAGCAGAAGGTCTGTGAGCAGACCTGAAGCTGTTGCGGGGTCCGACTGCTACGGGAGAGCGAGTCGGAACACCGGCAACACGCTGAACACGCCGCGGGTAACTGTCTCGACGGGGGAAACGAGATGTACCCTCAGGACGGCGGAAGTCATGAGCAGGAGCAGCATGAGGACGAAAAACAGAAGACTCAGAAAAACCAAGTCCCCGATGCTGCCCAAACCCATCAACAGCAGTAAACCTAGACCTCGTGCTGTTCCTAGGTGCACTCAGGATCTGGGGCTGACCCTGAATACGCCTAGGAGACTCAACACGGTCTCTACGCACGATCTTGGCGCGCCTGAAGCATCGATCAACCGTGTGTCCATCCTTCTGACAGAAGGTGCAGTGATACTTCATCCTCTGAGAGGTAGAAGTAGCACGGTCAGGCTTCGCCTTCTGAGAGGCCGAAGCAGCAGGTGCAAACACTTTGCTGTCAGAAATCCCCTGGACATAGCCCGCTGACTTAAATTGGACTTTCTCGGTCCTGGGCTCGGTCTCGATCACACCTGGTGCTATGGGTCTGAGCACAGCAGGTGGATGCTTCCTCATATCCTCATAGAAATCATATCCTAGACCCTGATTGAACTTGCAAATCTTGGATTGGTCTAGAATAAGATTAAGCTTCTTCTTGCCTCCTACAAATCTCTCGAGAGTGTTCATAAGATACTGACACTCCCGAAAGAGAGAGGTGCAAGAAGAGCAGGGGGAAGAGGGAACAGCAGGAGGTAAGGGAGCAGATGAAGAACCAACAGCAGAGGGAAGAATGGCTTGTGCACGCACAGCCGACTCTGAATGGACAGTCCTACTGCTAGTCAGTTGGTTCACGTTCCTAGGCGTCTCCACCTTACCCTGGGGCTTCTCCCCCTTCTCAGCACAAACAGTACAAGCAGTTGGTGCCTTCACTAGTTGATCCTTAGTTAGCTTCACACATTTGTCATTCAAGGCAACGAGTTCAAGTTTTAGTTTATCACAGCTAATGCAAGGTGAGCTAACAGGATCCTTAGTCGCGAATTGAGCCATCCTCTTATTAGTGTCAATCATTTCTTGAAACTGTTTTGAGACAGATTCAAGTTCAGCAGTTAATCTAGGACAATTCAAACATGAATCAAGAGGCTCAAGTAAAGAAGCACACAACTCAGCAATCTTGTGATCTGCCCGTTTTAGGTTCATCTTTAAATTATTGCAATTTTCACAAGACTCGGGCAGATCAAGGAGCATGGCATAAGGTCCTCTAGCAGCAATGTCCTTAACCTCACATGAGGTGGGAGAAGTAGTCTCATCAGTAGTAAGTAGGGTAACAGCCATCCTACTCAATTCTAACTCAGCAAGCAGACTAACATTCTCCACCTTAATAGAATCAAGCTCGGAGGACACACTATCATGCGAGGTCCTTAACTTCTCCAAATCACCCAGCAAAGCACAACATGTATCACAGTCGTCACGGGAGGGAGCAGATGTAAGAGAAGTAAGCTCCCGTGACAGTCTATCTACTTCCTTCTCTAACTCGGTACACCTAGTCCTAGCTCTAGCATGAAAACCTCCTAGCTTAAGGAAAGCTTCATTAAGTTGGTCATAGGAGGGACATACCTCGTCCGAGTCGGAGTACAGCTCGCTGTCGCTGAGTTCGCCCTCGAGGGCCATGAAGCACATGCCGGAGAAGTCGTCGCCGCTCTTGGGATCTTGGTCACCCGTCCCGTCGTCATCGCTCCATCCCTCCACCTCGCTGAGGTCGAGGTCGTCGAAGGCGGTGAGGACGCGGTGAAACAGCTTCTTGGCCTTCCCAAAGTCGCGGAACTTCTTCTTTCCCGGCGTCTGAGCTGGAGGCTTCTTGTTGCGGTTCTTGTCGGTGTAGTCGATCTTGCCCGAACCGCCGTAGTCGTTCTTGCCCTTTTCCAGCTTGGGGCAGTTTGCCCGAATGTGGTTGGGGCCACCACACTCGAAGCAAATCACGGGTCCTCCTCTCTTTCTGTCTCTCCTACCCTTGTAGGCATGTGAAAACCTTCGGGCTAGGAGGGCCAGCTGATCATCCGCAAGCTGCTCTAACTGATCATCAGTTATGTCACAGAGAGCAGCAAGGGAGAAACCGCAAGAAGACTCAGAAGAGAGACCAGAAGCTGAACTGGGATCGGTGACCAAAGCCATCGACTGTGACTTCGACCTACGAGAGACAACGTCAATCTCGTGAGTCTTGAGGCGCGAGTACAGCGCGTCAAGAGTCAAGGTCGAGAGGTCTGTCGTGTCTTTGATGGTGGTCACTTTCATCTCCCACACTCGCAGATCGAGTGCCGCAAGCATCTGACGAGCGTTGTCCGAGTCGGGGTATGTGAGACCGACCGCTCGGAGGTTGCTCAAGATCTTGTGAAAACGTGCGAAGCACTCATCTAGGGACTCACCAGCAAGCATCTCGAATTTGTTGTATTCGCGCTTGAACTGGTCCTGTCGAACCGTCTTGATCTGGGTGGTGCCCTCATGGTATGCGTCGAGGGTCACCCAGATATCGTAGGCGGATGACAGGTGGGAGATGCGATCGAACTCGCTACGACTCAGGCCCTGGATAATGATGTTCCTTGCCTTAGCGTTTGCCTCAACATCATGCATATTCCCAGCATTGATGTTCTCATCGGCCGGAACAACAAACCGGACCTTGACCTTGCGCCAGATAGCGTACCCCTGAGCCTGGATGTATGTCTCCATTCGGCTCTTCCAGAAGGGGTAATCGATGCCATCGAAAACGGGCGGCTTGTTCGAGTACTTGTCCGTCGCCATGGCTCTTGAGACCGGTTAAGATCTATGAATTAGAGCTAACCGGCTCTGATACCAATTGTTGGACCGAAATGGCGACAGAGGGGGGGTGAATGTCGATCTTTAAAAATCGCCCCCAACAAATATCTTCTTCTCCAGTAGCTATGAGAGCTATGAAGGAGAAAATAAGCCCTCACTGGAAATCACAGAGACACTGAAAAACTAGACCCAGAAGGAAGCAATCAAGAAAAGCAGATTCAGCGCAAAACTGGCCTCAAACGGTAGTACCGCTTGGTCAAGCGGTAGTACCGCTGAGCGGTAGTACCGCTGGTCAGAGCGGTAGTACCTTTGAGCGGTAGTACCGCTCCCCGAGCGGTAGTACCTCTCGAGAAAAACAGCAAACAGGAAATTCAGAAAATTGAGAGATTCGCACCGATTCTTGGATTCTTGGCTTGGGAAACTTTGAGGATAGCTAGGGAACACTCCCAGAAGACTAAGCCAAAAGACAATAACAAGAAATCCACTCCAAGAATCAAGAATTTCAGATTTGGGTAAAAATCTGAATTCTTGCACGACCCGAGCCAAAAATCAAATTGCTCCCAAACGGTTGATCCTTTGGCTATGAAATTTTGAGGATAGCTATAAGATAGCCTCTGGATCCTCCATGCCAAATTTCAAGCCATTACAACAAGGGGAACACTGAGAGCACCAAAACCCTAGAAATGCAAAGCTTGAACAGGGGAGGTCAAAAAGGCAAAACTGAGATTAAAACCTTGTCTCTGGGATTTTAATTGATCAAATGATCTTGAAGCACTATCCCATCATGGAGCAACCCATTTTACACCTCCACAGCAAGCAAGAACTCGAAAATCAAAATCTCAAGAAATCCACCAAAAGAGCATCGAAGGAAGAACAGAGAGCACGGGAATAAAAACTTCAGATTTTCATTTCTTGGATCACAATGAATACAGAGGAGTCCCGATACCCCGACTTGATACAAAAGGAAAGATTACAAGCTCTCAACTCAAACCATCCTCTCCCTCTCCACTCAAGAACACAACTCAAGAACACATGAGGGAGGGAGCACTCAAGAACACATCGATGGAGGACAGAACAACCCTCTGCCTTCTCCACCCACTCTCAACAACTAAAGCCTAAAGCCTAAAGCAACCACTAAAGACTCTTTTGACTCTAGCAAACCCTAATTCCACCTCAAGTGCTCAAGGAGAGCATGCAGCCCCTCCTCTCCTTTTATAGCGCCTGGCTAACGGGTCTCCGCCCCGTTACGCCCGCTTCGTCCAACGGAGCCCGCTCCCGCTTGTGCAGCCTTGCGAATTTCCCGATTCGCCCCTTCTGCACCTTCCGGGAAGCTTCCGCGCTCCTTGCCTCGCACGCCTCGCAACCACCTCGAGTCCACGTCGTCTTCGACACATCCCGACCGTTCTGACCTCAGCGCCACCTGCGCCTAGTCCGGTCCACCGTGTCTCGCCACGACTCCAACTCGACGTCCTGCAGTCACACAGACAAGAAACACGTCAAATAGCACCGCTCGACACATGAAAGCGTAAATACTATTACACTTACCACAGATGAAGTCAAAACCTGTCAAAACATTAGAATATGCATCCTAAACCCAAATGACCAGATTTGACCAAAGTCCGACCGAGCCCGATTGCGCCACGCAACGACTCGACTCCGAACCACTCAAACCAAACTCGACTGACCTAAACCTTTGTCAATTACTCATCACTCTCATGGAGCACGACCACATGGTCTCTCACCTTCCATTGATTCCAGTCCGAGCGCTGTTTGCACTCTGCCATGGTCTTAGGATCTGGATCATTTTAAAGGTTATTTGCAATTGTTGTGGATAAATAAATGTCGACAAGTGTAGTCTTACGATCATATGATTCTCCAGAATCAGTATAGTTAGTGGAAATTTCTTGGACCCCTGGTGACTCAATGTTATTTCCCAAAACGTTTGAGTCGGGGTATTCCGATGTCCCAGGATCAGAATTTGAGTGCATTGTTGATCTGGGTTCAAGGATCCTATGGTGTCTATCAACTTGAGGTTGATCTGCATTTACATTCTTTTGTTTCCTTTGTCGCTTGTTATAAGCTATATACGTCATTTGTACCGTACTTCTCCCCCTCTTATTTTGAACTGAGAGTTGAGTGGTATTTTGTGGTATCTCCACTCTTTCAGGCACATTTTTGGCAGGATTATAGGATTTTATGACACCCTTATAATCAGTAAATGCATTTGGCAGATTATTTGCAATGTTTTGCAAATGAATGATTTTCTGAACTTGAAGTTCAGTCTCTCTGGTACGTGGGTCTGAGGCAGGAATGCCTTGTACATTCCAATCAATTTCCTGGCATTTAGTTTGATACTTGTTTTCTCCCTCTAATGTCGGGAAATGTTCCTCATTGAATATGCAATCAGCGTACCGGGCCGTAAACAGGTCCCCTGTTAAAGGCTCGAGGTATTTTATAATTGACGGAGATTTATACCTAACATAGATCCCAAGTTTCCTGTGTGGTCCCATTGAGGTATGCTGCGGTGGTGAGAACGGTACGTATGTAGTGCAACCGAACTTTTGCAGATGAGAAATATCTGGTGGATTTTCACATACTAATTGTAGCGGGGAAGTGCTATGATAAGCAGTTGGACGCAATTGGATTAAGTCAGCAGCGTGTAAAACTACATGACCCCAACATGATGTTGGTAAGTTGCAATTCTGTAGTAATGGTCTTGCAATGAGCTTGATTCTCTTGATAAGAGATTCTGCTAAACCATTTTGTGTATGGATATATGGAACAGAGTGTTGAAATTGTATCCCAAGAGCCATACAATAGTCATTGAAGGCATGGGATGAAAATTCAGCAGCATTGTCCATTCGAATTGATTGAATTCGATATTCAGGATAATTTGCTCGTAATTGGATAATTTGACCAATTAACTTAGCAAATGCATGGTTTTGTGTGGATAAAAGACACAAATGTGACCATCTAGTAGATGCGTCAATGAGAACCATGAAGCATCTGAACGGTCCACACAATGGTTGTATAGGACCACATATATCTCCTTGAATGCGTTCAAGAAATTTAAGTGGTTCAGATCTGATTTTAAGATAAGAGGGTCTTAAAATCAATTTTCCGATGGCACAGGAAGTGCACACAAAATCTGAGGATTCCGAAAATTTTGTTTTGAGGTATGTATGACCAATTGAATTGCTAATAATTTTCCTCATCATTCCAATGCCTGGGTGGCTAAGGCAATCATGCCATGTTTGGAATGTGTTAGTGTTTTGGAAAATTACTTTGTACGTAATATGTTGAACGGGTTTGATGTATGTATAGTACAATCCGGAGTTTAAAGATGGAATTTTTTCTAGTACTTGTTTGCCATATCCGTTGTTTTTGGTTAAGAGGAGATATTCCTCTTTGTTGTCATTTTGGGTTTCAACATGGAAACCATTCTGACGGATATCTCTATAAATAAGTAGGGTACGTGTTGAATCGGGATACAAGAGTGCATCCTTAATTTCTAATTGTGTACCTATAGGGAGAGTGATAGAGGCGCGACCAGAGCCTACTATCGTTGCATCGCGTCCAGCGATGGTTAAAATATTTCCTTTCCTCCTAGTAAGAGTTAGGAAATATTTTGTGTCCCTAAGTATAGAGTTTGTGGTACCACTATCCACAAGGCATAATTCCTCCTTCATTGGATCGACTCCAAAAATCTATATACACAAAAGAAGAATTTAATGAAATTCTTATAGTAGTATATATAGAATACATACAAACTTTATTTTACAATACCGAATATGTTCGATATATGATTGCAGCATACAAGCTTACAATATAGATAACACTATAGTACTTAGCAGCTATGGGACTAGGAGTCTAACTGAGATCTCTAAACATGTCTTGAGAATGAAATTCTTCAAGTGTGTCGTCAATGCACATGAGATCATACTTCTTTGTAGAAGCACATGTGTCTTTGAGTTCTTGAAGGAACTTTTGAGAGCATCTGGCATCATCATGGTTGGATGTGAGATTGAAGTGTGCTTCAAATCTCTTCTCTTGAACATTCTTGCCTTGAGCCAAAGACTGGAGGTAGAGGTTCACAAGATGCTTCGGGTGCGGCATTTCTTGGTAGGATGGTTGTAGCAACCACACTTTTGGCAAATTTCAGTTTTAGCAATTCGCTTACCAAAATTGCCTTTACCTTTCTTGAATCCACTTGGTTTTTGCTTCTTGTTGCGTTTGTGTTTACCTTTAAAGTTCTTTGAGTGGTCTTTTGAACCACTGAACTTGTTGTTATTTTGATCAGCATGAACTTCAGGAAGTGGAGTAGCCCCAATGGGACGTTGCTGATTGTTCTTTAAAAGAAGTTCAACATGCTTCCCTACCTGAAGTAAAGTATGCATAAGATCAAAATAACTTTGGTAATTTGCAGCATACCACTGCTGCTATAGGATCCTGTCAGATGGGAGCATAGTCGAGAGAGTCTTCTCTATTTTGTCCGCATCCGTTGGTTCCTTTTCACAAAACCACAATTTGGAGCAAATAGTATGAAGGGCATGGTTATAGTCTCCAACAGATTTGAAATCTTGGAGTCTAAGGTGTGCCCATTCATGATTAGCCTCAGGTAAGATAACAGCTCTCTGCTGTTCATATCTATTTTTGAGGGCTAACCATAAACTGAGTGGATTCTCCTCATACAGATATTCAGCCTTCAAATCTGGATGTATGTGATTCCGTATGATGCTCAAAAAGGAATATTTCACAATATCCGGAGGAATTTCATCATCTGGAGGATCGAATATCACCATTTGCAACCCACGTGTGGTTAGGTTGATCTTTAGGTCCATATCGCATGTAGGGTAGTTGGTACCATCGAGAGCGAGGGGCTCAAAATCTTTGGTAGCCATTTAAAACCTACATGAAAAGTACACCATAAATAATTAATTTACATGAGGTAAATTAATGTGTATGGTTATGTTGTAATAAAATGCAAAATATGTGGAAACAATGAGTATTGTAATCCGAATGAATATATATACCCAAATTAAATATAACATGTGGTTATATTTATAATACTGTGTAATCACAATATTGGTGGTGAACACCAATTTATTGTATGGCATAGCGTACAAATAAATGTAGCAAAGTGCCATTAATTGTAATATGGTATTTATTGTAGGTATAATATTTTGCAAAAAAAATCCAATTTATTAAGTACAATGGTACTCACTAAACGGGAATTTTAAATTTAAATTTGCTAAAGATAGCAAATTTAAATATGGTCGCAATTCATATTGTAAGTAAATTGCAATAAAGTAGTAATCCTACATATGTAAAAATTATAGAAATGTGCTTGCATATTTATTTAAATAATTACATAATTTTTAGGTCCTGTAGGGACTGAAATGCTAATTTATAACAGTACAAATTGACAGGTACAATTATAAATAAGCACAAGGACTACACTGCAAATACTACAATAGAAATTTATTTAAAAGAAAATTTTGCATTTTCCATGAACTAGAGGAGGAAAATTGCAATATTTCGAAAACCTGGGCTAAAGACCATTCGGCCTTTAGGCCCAAGTGGAGAGGTGGGAAATTTTGGGCCAAAAGCCCATTTTGTGCGGCCTACGTGACCCGCCGCCACTGCCGCCGCCTCCCGCGGACGCCGCTTCGGGCGCCGCCGCCGCCACCGCCGGGGAACACCGCCATCGCGGCGCCGCTGGCTCGGGCCACGTTGGCTTGCCGCGCTGGCCGTGCTGCATCGCGCCGGCACGCCGCGCCGACCGCATGCCGTGTCGTGCGCCGCCGCGCCTCTCGTCGCGCTGCACCGCCGCACCACGCCGACCGCACCGAGCCGGGCCGGGTCGCGCAGGCCACGCTGCACCGGGCCGCGCCGCGCCAAGTCACGCAGGCCGCGCCGAGCCGCGCCGCGCCGGTCCTCGTGCCAGCCGCGCCCTCCCCCTCCCCTCTTCTTGATGATTTATGTAGAGGAGAATGCCTCCTCTGCGGAGGAGGCCAGTGGAGGCGTTTGGGACTGGATCCGCAGGCCGGGACGGCGGTTAGCCGCTGCGGAGGCGTGCGCCGGTAAGGTGGTGGCCGCCGGACGACGACGAACCGACCTAGAGCCATGGCCGGTGGCGATGAAGGTGGTGGCCACCGGACGTGGTGGTGGAGGCTTCTCATGGAGAGGAGCAAGAAGAACGTGCAGCGATTCGCGCAAGGAATCGACCAATGCAAGAACATCAAGTAATGCATTGTGGTGTTTCTCACAAAGTGTCATACCTTGTGTTCGTCTCTGTTTGTCACTTGTGTGTGCTGATAACGTATTGCAAGAGATTGTAACAAGTGTTTGAGAATGAACTGTTTCTTCTTAATGTCATTCTGAGTCTGTACAATGATTTATAGATGATGCGGGGGTGACATAAAAGATGTCTGTTTAGAAAAGACATCTGTATATTTAGGGTAACTATACATTGGGTACTTTTTGATTTGTAATTGGTTTGTAACAAGTATCACACTGATTTGTAACTACAGAGCCGATACTTGACATCACAAAGTGGAGCAAATTAGGCGCCAACCACTCTTAGGAACTGACAGAAGAAAACCAACAAAACGGGGGGAAAATCGTCACGTGGAACCCAGAAAGTCCAAGCGCGGGGCCCAACTTCCGTCGCGCTCCGGTCGCCGCCCTCTCGCCGTTCTGTTCAGTGCACGTGTCACCGCAGCTCCACGTGGCCGCGTACCCATCCACGGATGCTTGCTTGAAACGCACTCCCTCTCACTCATACGAACCGTCCATATTTGCTGAGGTGGCGTCGCTTATCCAATTAGAATTGCGGTAAATATTTCAGAATGACAGGGCTGCCCTTTAGTCCGGGCCCAGCCTTTTTCCTTTTCCATGTTTGTCCCGTACGGGATTAGTAAGGGAGGTAAGATTATAAATTATGATTTAAAATTTTAAATTTTAGTTATTTGTGAGAGATATCATTTAAAAAAAATAGTCGCATGTGATTTTAACCGATACAGCTGAATTCAATATATTTTTACTACAAAGTTTTTATTAACTCTGTCTTAAAAAACGCACCGTTTGAAGCTAATTACTGTAGCATAAACTATAAGTCACAAAATATAAGTGAAAAAGAAGTAAGCGACATACGGTACAACAAGATTAAGCAGATCTATGTCGGATGCTCACTATTGGTGCTTTAAGGCTGAGATCATAGCTCCATGGAGATTGAACGAGGATGTAATATGGCTTGAAAAGTTCTTTGTATCATGCCATTAAAAATTTCGCAAGCTGTGAGGAGACTTTGTTTTTCATACAGTGGTTGTAATTTGTTCAGACCAGTGCAAATCCACAACTCCTCACATGTACGTGCATACATCACTGCAGCTCCACGCGGCAAAGCACGATCACCAGCTAGTCCCGTCTTTTTACCCACCGCGCGCGAATAAGACACAATTGCTGAGGTGGCCTCGCTTATCCGACTAAACGTCTACGCTACCCTTCCCGCATTGCCATTGCCAAGTTCAGATTTGCCATTTTTGTCCCGTATCGGGACAATAAATATCGATGGTTTTAATCTCTCAGTTGTGGTCCACAGCAAAACTGATGAGAAATTGGATCCTCATTAATTATTGAAACTTTGAGACAGAGATCTCACATACTGCTCCATGGAGATAATTGTTCAGTGGATCGGAGTGCAATGATTATTTTTTTGGAAATTGATACGACGCAGACTCCGATCCTGAGCACAAGTTTAATAGTATAGATAGTTGCTACCTCCAATACATTTCCATATCATCAAAAGATAATGATGCAGCTAACTCATACAATAAGCTGGCTATAAGTTGTCTCCACAAGAGCTCTCAATCATTTAATACATACATAGCTCTCAATCATTTAATACATACATGGGTATTGATAATTTAATACATGCATGGGTATAGCAGTTAGTTCTATTGGTACATGCATGGATAACGCCTCTTTTCCTGTGCTATAGCCTGACTCTTGCATGGGAGCCGGCTTGGCTCTCTCTCTCCTTTTCTCTCCTCTCCACATAGGACTATGCTGACATGGATTCCCTTGTAGCTAGCACAGTCAGCCTTATTAAACTTGCTCTAATAGTATGAGCTAGTTACTAGCTCTAAGAGCAAGTTTAATAGTACAGATAGCTGCTACCTCTAATACATTTTCATGTCATCAAAAGGTAAGATGCAGCCAACTCATACAATAAGCTGGCTATAAGTTGTCTCTACAAGAGCTCTCAATCATTTAATACATACATGGGTATTGGTCATTTAATACATGCATAGGTATAGCAGTTAGTTCTATTGGTACATGCATGGATAATGCCTCTTTTCCTGTGCTATAGCCTGACTCTTGCATGGGAGTCGGCTTGACTCTCTCTCTCCTTTTCTCTCCCCTCCACATAGGACTATGTTGACATGGATTCCCTTGTAGCTAGTACAGTCAGCCTTATTAAACTTGCTCTAAGACAACTTCTCCAATAGTACTAACTTTTAGCACATAGTTCATAACATAAATAGCCTCACATGACACTCTCACATAATCTTGGAATGTGTGTATGAGACTAGCTCTTGATCAAGAGATATCTTTTCTCTCCCTTCTATTAAAATATGAAATAATATGTTAGAGCTAGCTCATAAGTCACTATTGGAGATGCTCTCCAACAGCATGAGCTAGTTACTAGCTCTAAGACAACTTCTCCAATAGTACTAACTTTTAGCACATAGCTCATAACATAAATAGCCTCACATGACACTCTCACATAATCTTGGAATGTGTGTATGATACTAGCTCTTGATCAAGAGATAGCTTTTCTCTCTCTTCTATTAAAATATGAAATAATATGCTTAAAGCTAGCTCATAAGTCACTATTGGAGATGCTCTCAGAGAGGTCCACTCCAATAATTTGTTAGCAGCCAGACATCCGAGCTAAGTAGCAGCTCTAGGTTTAGACAGCTCATTCTTATCCACGTGAGCACATCCAACTCGGCTACCATCATCTCTATTCACTTACCATCTCCATTCCCCTCTCCAATAATTACTGCAGACCAGAGCTCTCTATTTCTCTTCTACTCTCTCGCTGCACATGGCTATGGTCATATAGTGCTCACATTCCTCCTTCTCTCTCTTTCATACCTCTTGCTACACCGAAGCCCCTTTTCATCTGAAATTGCCACCATTGATGCTTGAAGACTCCACCATGGCCGGGTGTAAAATCCACAAAGCCACGGGAAACGATGTACAGATCGGAGGATCTAGTGAGGTCCAACGATGAGGTAGTGATGTGGGTCAGCGACAAGCCATTGGCTGGCCTTGGCCCCACCAGATCTAGGCCTATTGGCGATGAGGCTCCAAGCTAGCTGCTTGCATCCACTTCGATGATCTCGGCCATCACATCTATAGGTATGGCCTCATCCTTTAGTAGACTTTTGTTGCAACCATTTACTCGAATTGTTGCAGCGCCTTTTATCGATTGTTGTATAAATTGTTGATTTTTGTTGCAATAAATTGTTGATTTTTGTTAAAATATGCTTTCTCAAATTTTCCCACAAGAGGTATTTGTTTCCATTGCAGTTTTGGTTTGTTGCATAAAAGTAATATATTGTTGCAATGTGGTTTTCTCAAGTGTTGTTGTAAGAGTAATTTGTTGCAATTGTGTTTTTGAATTGTTGCACAAGAGCAAAATTTTGTTACAATAAGTATTTTCATTTGTTACACTATCGCCATGGTTTGGTTTGGTGTTGAGGTGCTCACGAGATGCTGCAGGGCTCCTGGTTTGATAAAATTTGTTGCAATAATCACTGACGATGGACTCTTGTTCTTGATTCTCCGGATCAACCATCGTTGTATTGGAAATGAGGTGCATTAGATGCTTGTGGGGCAAGGTAAGTAGATGCTCCACAACCCACGGCAAGCGTAGGAGTAAGAAACAGAGGTGGGCATTTTGTTTGCACAGGGAAGATGTAACATCCTAAATTTTGGATGTTTGAAATTGTGAGTAAATAAAAACTTTATTTGCATCTTACTGGCAATTGAGAATTTTTGGTTCGAAATCGTATTTGAGTTTTCCTGAGTTTTGCTCCAAGCAAGTAATAACTGGGGATGATCCTCGAGCACAAAATTGCAGTCATAAAAATAAATAATTGAATAAATAAATACAAATAATTTAAAAGGGGTTTAACCTCTGAGAGCTTAATTTAAAACTAGCCTATTGAATCAAAGCATGGATTATAAATTGGTTAAAGGGGAAATAAAACTTTGAACTTCCATATAACTAAGCAAAGGAAAGAAATGGCCGAACCAATATTAAAAGCTCGCTTCTAAATAATTAAACTAAGCATTCAGAATCTTGAAAAATCATGCAAAACTAAAAATCAAAATAGGGAAATATTAAATTTGCTTCTAGACGCTTAACCAATCTTTGAACTGAAAATCCAAAAATGAAGTACAAAAACCTAAGTGAGAATTTAAATTTCAAACATCTTACAAAAACTCCAAATTAGTAAATCCTAAATGTAAATTAAAAATTTAAAATAAAAATCCACATTTAAAAATGTTCCTTGTTTTCCTCTCATTTTATTCTCTTCTTCACACTTCCGTGTGGCCCCATTCCCTACTTCTCTCCTTATTTCTCTTTCCTCTATAATTCTGTCAGCGGGCCCTCTTTTCTCCCCGATTTCTCTTCCCCTCCCGAATTCCCCTTTTCTGCCACGGGGCCCGGCCTGCCTGGCCTTCTCCTCCGTCTTTTCTTCCTGCTTCTTCCCCTCCGCACGTCTGCCAGCTGATCCGCCCTACTGTTCGCGCATCACCCTCGTGTCCGCGCCATGCTCCGGCGTCAGCCAACCTACTCCCGTCAGTGGCCCGTCGCCCTCACCTCTGCGCCTCGCACGTCCCCGCCATACCCTGCCCTACTGCACCTTTGCCCAACCATGCGAAGCCGTCGCCATCGCCATGTCGTGAGTGCATCATGCTCTGCGCCCGCACGCTGCGCCCATGCCCTGCGCGCGTATGTCACATGGCATCGGCCATCGCCTCGCCATCCCGTCGCGACCCCACCACGGCACCAGCGCCCACGTCGCGCTCCATCCCTACGCCGCGCCCTACCGGCCGACCCCCCCCCCTCCGCATGTCGCCCGCCCGAATCCGCCATCTATAAGATCCCTTCCGAGACCCCCAACCGAACCATCCTGCTCTGCTCTACTTCCTACCCAAAGTAATTGCGATTCCAGAGCCCCTAGCGCCGCCGGCGTGCCCTCCTTCCCCAATTCCGGCCGGCAAGGAATCGGCCACTCGGAGCCACTCCAGGCCAATTCCTCGGAGTCAAAGCCACCTTGGAACGTCGCCAAGCTTCTCCCATCTTTGGCCGGGCCCTTCCCCACCTCTCCGTCGCCGGCACCAAGTCTCCCCCCGATCCGCCGCCGCCTCATGTCGCCGACGCGCCTCGCCATCTCTCCGGCCGAGCCAACTGTCTGGGTAGGTTCTGCTGGTCCTTCTCGTGCTCACTCTCTCCTCCGTTCCCCCTCCTCATCCTCCCAGTCACCGGCGCATCGTTCCACCTTCACCGCCGGCCGCTCTCGGCGCCGCCGACCTCCCTTAGCGCCACCTCGGGCCGCCGCACCTCCCCCATCAACCTCCCCACCTCCGGGGGAACGCATTTTCCCAGTTGCCCTAGCCTTCCCCGCCGCAGCCTACCGTCGGCGAAGCTAGCCCGAGCGCCGCTTGCATTGCTCTGTTTCGAGCCGACCCCGCGCACACACCTTTTAATTAACCCCACTCCTTCTCATTCACTTGGGACCCAATGCCAAGTTGGTCACTGCCGTCCGCTTAAGCATCCCACCGTGAGACCTGGGTTCGAACCCTATCAACCGCATTGCCTTCTCCCCTTTTTATTTTGTTTCTCTAACCCTTTTTAAATCAGAAAAATTTAGGAAGAATTAGGAAATAGTACAGAGAAGCTAGTAAAATTTAATTAGAATATAAAAAAAGGTTAATAAAGATTTAACATTGGTTATAACTATATGAGTAACTAATATAGCTTACACATCTATGTAAGGCCTAATTACTAATTAAAGACGTCAGTAAAATATGATTTTGTTTAATGGCCAAATTTAGTAAAGATCCCGGTTAAAATACATTCAAGGTTAACATTAAGGAAATAAATTGAATAGGTGTGTTACCTACAAAAGCGGGACTTAAAATTAAAAGATTTCCCTTAATTAGAATTAAATATATGATGTAACATTTGACTAACAACTAGTGTAGCTTAAATAGTTAATTGAGGTTTAATTACCAATTAAAGGCATAAATAAAACATAGTTTAGTTTAACACCCAAATTTAATAAAAATTCTAATTAAAAATACACCCCTAGAAGGTACAAAATTTATTAGGATATACATGAGCTTAATACATGTCTAATCACAGATTAGTTATTATCATGTATGTATGATTAGTATGCCTTTAGCACTTATTTTAAATCTAATCCTAAATTAAAGGAAAGACTAAGGAAAAATTAGGGATAATCTGTGGAAGCTAATAAAATTTAAATAAGGCTTTAGAAAGTTTATGTATGATTTAAATTCGGAGTAGTTGTCATGATAAATAATTAGTGTGACTCTAATATTTGAATTGTAAATCTAATTATTTATTAAAGGCATTAATAAGGAGAAGTGGCTTTGGATAAATGTCTATATTTAGTAAAGATGGCCCTTAATTAACATGTAAACATATATGTCCAATATTTATCATGCTACCATTAAACAAAAATTAGAAATAAAGCTAAGCCTAATAGTAGCAAAAGTATAAGCAAGATAGTAATAGTGCCAATAATTAAATTCTAACACTAGCTTTAGTACATATTAATATTGAGCATAATTTTATATATAGCAAGCTGGGACCCGTATAAATAGACCCTAATTCAAATTAAACTTAGCCTAGTGATAATGGAGGTACATAAAATATCATACCACAAAATGCTATAGACATAGACTATAAGATTAACTCGGTAAGCTAAAATTTGTATACCCCTCATATGATATATGCCCTGAACCACAGCACTCGACAAAATAATGCTCCACGTCTAACCTAAGTCATAGGACTTCCTTGATAAATACAAAAATAATAAAAGAGATTATTAATAAAAGGTCAAGTCATTGTAATCTACCACCAGCCATGCCTCAAATCACTCGAACACCCATTAACCCATAATAAAACTAAATTGAGTTTATTCAGATTTATTTGGATCTTTTGAGTAATTTGCTTTTATTTGGATTCAGTCGTTTGTCGCGTAATTAGAAATTGGGAGTCGTGAAGATTCAATGGATCAAGCGAGATCAAGCTCGAAGTGAAGATAGAAACCAAAAGCTCAAGAGAAAGCATTGTGCGAGCTCAAGACCGCGGTAAACCGCGCCAGGCGAGTCAATACTTTGATCATGTTGAATCTACATTTTCTGCAAATCTGCTTTTGTTTAAATTATCAAATTGCATGCTGTTATTTCATATGCAAATATATGTTTGTTTGAAGATTCTAGTTACATACCCATTATTCGACTTGCTAGTATTATACCTCCCTTGAAATATTTGAATATCTGAGCCTTGTCACCCTAGCAAAATTATAATGGTAACATTTTGAAAATAAGTCCATAACTATACGCCATGCTTAGTACTGCATAGATAATCGGGGGCACCAAAAATGCCCCAAAACATCACTTTGAGTCATGAGAAATTGGTTTGGGCAGTCATGGTGGTAATGACTGGTATATGTTCCCCAAAAACCCCAACTTGCTTACTTATCTGGGCGGATGGTTCGAGGGTGTGTGTTGTGGTGCAATGGAAGCACAAAGTGGATAGTGGTAGAACCGCCCAGATAACCCTAAGGACTGAATCTCGTGATGACCTCCTAGTGTACAACAGTACAACCAGAAGCTGGCAAAGTGTATGCAGGGTTAACTAATTTGTATGGCTCTGAGGTGGTTACGTGAAGGTGTGAACACGAGCAAAGGGATGGATAGTCTCATCCCCGCCTTTGCCCGTGATGGCTCACGGGGGACCCTTCTCAAGGGATGTGCGCATCCTACAGAAGGCAGAACCTAGCGGGCGTAACCACAGTAGGACTATGCATTGTAAAGACCCTGTGATAGTCTACTCAACCGCATGGCTAAGGAATCATGTGGGGGCAATGAGCAGATTTATCTCTTGTAGGTAAAGTGTACAAACTCTGCAGAGTCTAAAACTATTCGAATAGTCATGCCCACGGTCAAGGGCGGACATGGGAACTTAACTGGATATAGTTCAATTTCAAAAACTTTGTGGGAGGAATTGGTAAAGTGGAGGGCAGAAAAAGGCCCTGATATGTGTTGCCCTAGGTGTCGCCCCAATGATAAGTTAAGCGGTTATGACGCTGAAGGATTAAGCATATGGTGCGGAGGCCATGTAACGGTGGATGGAATCCGGATCACTATTACTATTGCATTCTTTCACAAATTAAGTTTTAGTTCAAAATGCTAGGTCTCAGAACATTTCTATGTATTATATTTCGAAAGCAATTTATGGCAAATAAAATAACCCGAGCCTTTCCTTGATAAGCCGTGCATATTATCTAATTGCATCCTGTGTATTGGCTCGCGGAGCACGGTGGTTTGTGCTCACACTCGCTCTCATAACAAAATCAAGAATCAGGAATCAGATTACTACGCTTCGGCAATACAACTGGACATGAGGACGACGATGACGAGGTGCCCAGAACTAGGCCGTGAACCTCCAGTTGGCTGTCTGTGGGCAGGTCCTGAGGGTCCCACCTGTGTGCTTCGTTTCCACTGCTGCATTTTATTGATGTCGGCCTAATCGGCCCATGTGTAAGCCTTCTATTATATTTATGTTTTCGCATGATATGCATTTTGATGTTCATTTCTGTATCTGTGAGCACTATCTACTAATCCAGGGAATAGTGCGGTGGAATCACAGAGGATTCCGGATTGTAAAATCTAGGCTCCTACAGAAGAGAATCGAACGGTGGAGATAGAGTGACATATTGATCCAACAGCAAACAAGAGTACAGAGTTAGCGTTTGAATTATATGTCCATGCGCTTGCTGTTCCCTTTTTTTCTGTAAAGAGCTAGAAACTTAAAAGTTCCTTCGGTAATAGACAGATCCAAGTTGGGCTTAGGGGTGTACAGGACATCTAGTGCTCATTTTGGCTTATAAGCTGGGTTTCTAGCTTTTTTGTACTGTAGCGGCTGGAAATGCACTATAACTGTTGTTAGCTTTTTCGATATAATTAAATTTAAAAATACAAAATTATATAATCACGGACAATTGAAAGAAATCAGCGAAAAAAGTAAAAGGAAAAAAGACCAAAAAAGCTAAAAAATGATGAAATTAAGAAGATAGAAGATAGAAGCAGAAGTTCAGATGGAGACTAAATCCTACCTTATCAAAGAACATATATGCATATGTGTATCCTGCAACCTAAGCTCAATGCCTACACACGCGTGCCTATGATGATGTGATTATATTACAACTGGTATTCAATACAATCTGATCAACCTTCACAGTAGTATGGTGTACAATTTTTTTAATGGTAATTTGTAGCCCTTCACGGGGAAGACGGTGGCCTTTTATCGTTTATTCCTTTTCTTTTCTATCTGATAAGGAATATGGTGACTTCTTTTTTTATTAATATAATATAGTATGATATAATAGATAGATAGATGTCATGTCAAGTGGAAATGTTTTAAGAGCTGGCGGCAAAGCTATTTCTTTTTTAATAAGGAACATGTTGACTTCTTTTTTATTATTTTAATAATGTCAAGGTGGAAATGTTTTTAATAGCTGGCCGCAAAGCTACATCATGCTTTTCGAAAGTTTGGGAGGATAGCGATGCTAGATCATGTACAGCGATTTTAAACCGTCACACAGAATCCAATCCCAGAAAGCCCGATGTTGTGATTACTAACCAAATAGTATATAAAGTATACGAAGGAATTAACTAGAGAAACCCAACAACACAAAAGAGAGTGTTTATGTATGAAATGAGTGGATCCCCTTCTCATACCCCTCTTAGAGGATGGGAAGGATGAGAATTTTTCATCCTACCCCTTTAATAATTACAAAGGTGAGGGTACATTGGTAAATTCTTCTATACTATTAGGCCTCTTATATATTGGGTCAGTTGCAATGCCTAGTCACAGGGGTTGGGCCACCCCTACAACAGTACTCCCCGACAACAAGCGCGGAGGTCTCGATAGGCGAGCTGACGTGAACAATTGGCCCAGGCTGACCCTGCCCCCCCATCCCCCAGTAGTAAACACGCAAGTGCCGATGGGTGAACTAATGCAGCTAGTAGCTCCCAATCCCTGAGGTGTAGATGTTGCAAACCTCCTGGAGCAGGATTGTTCGGCTGATCTTGATGTGATTGTGGCATTTTCCAGCAGAGGCCGAACCGATGCGCGTATGTCATGCCCCAGCCTCGGGCGGCGAAGTCCCCATGCCGAAAGCCCAGGTGCCCTGTCAGGTTGGTGCCTCCGACGCAGTTGGAGAAGGCCCGATGACTATGTCACTCATGACATAGTTGCTGAAGTTGCGACCATGTGGTGGTCGTAGGTATCGACAAAGTCGTGGCCCCAAAGCGGTTGGACAAAGTGTCGATGAAGTGCCGAGCACGAATGATCAGACGAAGTCTTGACGACTGCGTCTATGAGGTCGTCGGATGGAGCCAATGACCGCGACTTGATCGGACAGAGCCTACGACCACGATATGGTCGAACTGAGTCTACGACCGCAAGGTGGTTGGACGAAGTCTATGACCGCGAGACGATCGGATGGAGTCTACGACCATGTCGCAGTCGGACGAAGTCTATGACGCTAGGCGGTCAGACGGACTCTACAACCTCGACGTGGTTGGACAGAGTCTACGAGCATGACGTGGTCGGACAAAGGTATGACTACATAGTGGTCTAGTGAAGTCCAGGAAGTCAACGAAGTGTGGACGCGCACGGTCATCGCCTACCCTTCGGACTTGGCATCGATGAAGTCGACAGCGAGATAAAGACCATGATGCCCACATCCCATCCCTCACTTGTCAGGCATGGCATCATTGAAGGCGGCAGTGAGACGAAGCCTCGATGCACGCAACCAGTCCCCACCCTTCGGACTCACGGTCGACGAAGGCGGCAGCGCACATGGCCTGTCCCGCATCCTTCGGACTTCGGGTCGACAAAGTCGGCAGTGAGACAGAGCATTGCACATGCACGTTCCATCCCCCTCCTTTGGACATGGTGTCGACGAAGACGGCGGCGAGACAAAACTCATGTATGCGGTCCGTCCCCACCCTTCGGACTTGGTGTTGGCAAAATTGGCAGCGAGCCGAAGACTTGCACGTGCGAGCGTCTACGACCACGAGGTGGTCAGATGAAATCATGACCATGGGGCGGTCGGACAAGGTCACGACCGTAAGGCGGTCGAACAAAACATCAACGGCCATGAGGTAGTCAGATGAGGCATCTACGACCACTCGGTGGTCATACAATGTCTTAACCGTGAGGTGGTCGGACAAAGCATCTACGACCACGATGTGGTCGGACAAAGTCATGCCCGTAGGACGGTCAGACAAGGTCATGACCGCGGGGTGGTTGGACAAAACATCAACGACCACGAGGTAGTTGGACGAGGCGTCTATGACCACATGGTGGTTGAACAAAGTCTTGATCACGAGATGGTCGGACAAAGTGCCTACGACCAAGGGGCGGTCAGACAAAATGTCAATGACCATGAGGTCATTGGACGAGGAGTCTACGACCACGAGGTGGTTGGACGAAGTCTAAGACTGGACGTCCATCTCCACCCTTCGGACTGGACGTCGATGAAGTCAGCGATGAGATGAAATTGACGCACGTGCGGCTCGTTCCCCACCTTCGAACTCACGGTTGATGAAGACAGCAGCGAGACAAAACTCTGAGGCACGTGTTCCATCCCGCACCCTTCGGACTCAGGGTTAACGAAGGCAGCTATGAGACGAAGAATTGCTGATGTGCGTGGCCCATCCCCCACCCTTCAAACTAGTCATCGACGAAGTCGGTGGCAGACGAATCCTTATGTGCATGGCCTGTCCCACACCTTTTGGACTTGTAGTTGATGAAGTCGGTGGCGAGACAAATCCTTGCGCATGTGGCCTGTCCCCCACCTTCGGACTCACGGTTGACAAAGCCTTGCACGTGCAAGAAATGTCTATGACCACGAGGTGGTTAGATGAAGTGTCGTCTGACCACCTCGTCCAAGAGGTGGTCGGACGAAGTCACAAAGTTGGTGGCAGAGACACGCTCCTCTCCACACAGCCTTCGGACTTAGAGTTGATGAAGTCGGTGACGAGACAACTACTCGTGTGCATGCAGCCTCTTCCCCACCCTTCGGACTAGTTGTCGACGAAGTCGTCAGCGAGACAAATCCTTGCGCACGCGGCTCATCCATCACTTTTGGACTCGCGGTCGATGAAGGTGATGGCAAGACAAAGCTCCGAGGCACATAATCTGTCCCGCACCCTTCAAACGTGAGGTCGACAAAGTCGGCGGCAAGACAGAGCTGACACGTGTTCCGTCCCTCGCCCTTCAGACTCAGGGTCGACGAAGTCAGCGATGAGACAAAGTTGACGTGCACGGTTTGTCTCCCATCCTTCGGACTTAGGATCGACAAAGTCAGCGGCGAGACAAAGCTGACGCGCATTTGTCGGATGAAGTCCTAACTATGAGGTGGTCAAATGAAGCATCTACGACCATGATGTTGTCAGACGTAGTCACGACCACGAGATAGTCGAAGTAAGTGTATGACCATGACGTGGTTAGACAGAATCTATGACCACGAGGTGGTTGGACAAAGTCTATGACCACGAGGTGTTCAGACGAAGTCTACGGCTGCGAGGCAGTCTAACAAAGTCTATGACCACGAGGTGATCAGACGAAGTCTACGACTGCGAGGCAGTCTGACAAAGTCTATGACCACGACGTGGTCAGATGAAGGTCCCCTGCCTTTAGGACTTGACATCGATGAAGTCGGCGGTGAGATGAAACTGACGCATGCAGTCTGTCCCCCACTCGTCAATGAAGCTGGCGGCAAGCCAAAGACTTGCACACGTGAGCGTCTACGACCACAATGTGGTCAGACGAAGTGTCTATGACCACGCGATGATTGAACAAAGTGTCTACGACTACGTGGTGGTCGGACAAAGTCTCGATCGTGAGACGGTCGGACGAGGTGTTTATGACCACAATGTGGTTGAACAAAGTCTCGACCGCGAGGTGGTCTGACAAGGCATCTATGACCGCAAGACAGTTGGACGAAGTCTACTACCATGAGGTGGTCAAATGAAGGCTACGACCATGAGGCAGTCAGACAAAGTCAATGACCACGATGTGGTCGGACGAAGTCTATGATCACGGCATCATCGGGCGAGGTCTACGACCGCGAGGTAGTCGGACAAAGTCTACAACCATGGCGTGGTCAGATGAAGAGTGTGATGAACTTCCTAGTGAGGTGCGTGAAATGCGTGAGACTCACTAGGGTTACAGTCCATGGTAGGGGCTCCCTAGTGCGATAGGCGATGCACGCACAATCACGCAAGCTGTCCCACAGTACCATTTATACTCCGCAGAGTTGCTTGGGATGGCTAAGTTTCTGGCACTTTATACTCCGCAGAGTTGCTTGGGATGGCTAAGTTCTTGGCGCTTTACGCTCCATAGAGTATACCGAGGCACGAGGCCACTATGCGATTTTTTTATACTCTATAGAGTTGCCTGAGACGGCTAAGTTCCCAGCACTTTATACTCTATAGAGTACGCCAGGATGCGAGGCCACCGTGCCATTTTTTATACTCCGTAGAGTTGCTCGAGATGGTTAAGTTTTCGACGCTTTATACTCCGCAGAGTACATCGGGGCATGAGACCACCGTGCAATTTTTTATACTCCGTAGAGTTGCTCGGGACGGCTAAGTTCTTGGCGCTTTATACTCTGTAGAGTACACCGGGGCGTGAGGTCACCGTGTGATTTTTTATACTCTGTAGAGTTACCTAGGATGGCTAAGTTCTCGGTGCATTATACTCTGTAGAGTATGCTGGGGCGTGAGGCCAACGTGCGATTTTCACCAAATTACAACCCTGAAGAGGTCGGGCGAAGTCTCGACCATGGGGCAGTCGGACGAAACGTCTACGACCACGAGGCGGTCAAACAAAGTGTCTACAACTATGAGGTGGTCGGACGAAGTCTCAACTGTGAGGCGGTCGAACGAGGCGTCTACGACCACTAGGTGATCGGATGAAGCGTCTACGACCATGAGGTGGTTGGAGACGACATCTGCGTGGAGCTCGGCGGAGACCACGTGAAGTCCTGCGGAGACCGGGCGAAGTCCTCGGCAGAGATCGTGCGAAGTCCCGTGGAGGTCGTGTGATGTCTCCGTGCAGAGGTCGTGTGAAGACCTCGACGAAGACTGTGCGAACTCTTCGTGCGGAGATGGCATTCATGCAGAGCTCAGCGAAGACCATGCAAATTCCTATGGAGGTCATGCGTAGTCTGTTAGAGACGACATTCGCGCGGAGCATGACGAAGACTGTGCGAAGTCCTGAGGAGGTCGTGCGAAGTCTCTACGCGGAGATCATGTAAAAGACCTCGGCGGAGACCGGGCAAAGTCCCACGAAGATCGGGCAAAGTTTGTCAAAGACAACATCCGCGCGGAATGCGAAGTGCTGTGAAGACCGGGCAAAGTTTGTCGAAGACGACTTCCGTGCGGAGCTCGGCGGAGACCGTGTGAACTCTCCACGGAGAAGTCAAAGGTGGGTGCTCTGTACCCAAGTATCGACCATAGAGTAGTCGTGTCTGTCGGCGAAGACTTGACCATGGCGCAGTTGGAGATGTCGCCGAAGTCATGACCGCGGCGTGGTCGTGGGTGTCGACACAGCCGACAGCGGGGTAAAGGCTTTGGAGCGCGCGCCCCATGTAGAATCCCCACTGGGGAGACTCGATATTCGTTGGTGTTGCTCGGAGGCCAACTCCCTGGTGTCAAGATGACAGTGCAGGCTTCGCAGTCGACGATTGTACCAGCGCGGGCGTCGTGCTCATTGCTACCACCGGTCGCCGCGTGCGCGGGCATCGTGGTCAATGGTTGTACCAGTGCGGGCGTCGTGGTCATTAGCATGGGGTACCACCGGTCGCCGCGTGCTGGACTTAACGGTCGCTGCCGCGCGTACCTCTCTTTCTCTTGGGTGCCGTCGCTTTCTAGCGCCTTCTTGCGCAGCTTCTTGTGTGTTCCCCACGGATGACGCCAACTATTGTGGCTACTGACTAAACAGCATATGAAAGGACTAGCTAAAGAGAGCTAATGACAGAAGAGAGAGTGCTTGTGTATGAAATGAGTGGATCCCCTTCTCATACCTCGTTTGGGGTTTACATACATGAATATGGTCCTATCACTTTGATAATTATAAAATGTGAGGATACATTGGTATGTTCCTCTATACTATTAGGTTTATTATATATTGAGCCAGTTACAAGACTCAATCACGGAGTTGAACCACCCCTACAACACTCGTTATCTGCTATTTTCTGCTATTTTCTCGAGTGCTAACACTAGAATTAATTCAACTCTGGAGTGCTCGAGCAACATCAACGTCTTCACAAAAGTTCTGGGTCGATATACTATATGTAGGATTAGCTAAGTATATTCTTTCCTTAAAGAAAAGGAAGTGTGTTTTAAAGGGAGGACCATACGGCAAAGGAAGCCTCCGCGGCGGCTGTCATGGGCGCGTGCGAAATGACCCTTGTGCCCTCCCGACAACATGGCAGGATCTTGCTTCGGATGTCAAGACTCCAGAGCAAGCTAGCTCAGCTCTCTCTGTCTCGTCGCCTGATCTCACACTGGCTGCGCAGCAAAGGCATGAAGCACAGCAACGTGGTAGTCTCATCCGGTCATCCCTATCTGTTTTGGTGAGCGCCAAACATTCGTAATGAAATGCTACTCTGAACAGATCATTCCTTTGTTCCAAACGGCACCACACAAAATTGTTCAAATCCTTGGAAATTCCGCCGTTCTTTTCCTCTGTCCAAATGGGGCTTAGACCAAATCAATGCGATTTTCAATTCTGTTACCGTCAGATACGATTATACGAATGAACCGCACGCACTTTTTTCAGAGCATTGGTGAATCGCAGTTACTGCTAGCTTACATTTACAGGTTACATATCCTGTGCAGTACAACCGCACAGCAAATCAGGACCCGATCGATTGAGGGGATCCGAAGCCAGACGGTACAAACCGTGATCTTTCTATCGATCCCATTTATTGATTATTAATTAGTACCACACAATAAGTTATTGGACAGTGTGAATGCACTGACGGAGTTTCCGTGCTTTGTACTGTGAACGTAATGTGCTTCCACGTTCTCTGTTTCCTTGATGATCCAAGCGTTTAATGTGGCCGTAGATGCCCGGACGTTCACCAATTCTTCTTCTTCAGTTCAAGCTGTCCAAGCAGTGAATGAAAGTCCATTCTCGATTTCACTTGCCCCTCTCGTTCGCTCAGGACAAGCTATGCCAACAATACAATGAAGTACTCATGTCATACTCATCAAACTGGATACCCCTTGAGATGAAGATTAAACGCGCCCAGTGGTAGATCAAAATATATCTGGTACAATGTGGGCCTGTTTTGTACGCAAGAATTTCATAATAAACTGTTCAATTCCTAAATTGATTAAAAAAATATACTGCGTTCTAAACGGAGCCTTCAAGGTTTTGATGATACTAATATAAAGAGCTTTCTTGTTATCAGATGCAGACTCAATGTTTTCTTGGTTATTGCTGAGAGACAAAGTTAATGGGAAGAATTTACTGACAAGAAAGAATTTCATCCTGTAAGACTAGTCATGTGAATTGTGTCAACAACAAATGGAAGAGACCCTGTTGGTGGGAATTCAAATGAATCTGCTCCCCTGGAGATCCTGGATCGTTTCAAAATTGTCTCGACACACATTTTTCACGGAAATGATTATAGTCCTATTCTTTTTTGTTTTTAGGGTGGCTTTTGGTTTGGACTCCTCCAAAAACCGAAATAAATAGGGGGACTTTTCAAGTGGCTTCTCGAAGCCATTTCTCCAAACGGCTTCTCGCGCCTGCCATTGCGTGCACCTTCCGCATCGGTATCTTCGTCATTCGCCACTGTCTTAAAAATCGTAGCAAAAACTGTAGGGTTTTTTAAACCCTATATTAAATTTGTGGACGCTTTTCGGTCTACCCTCTATTCCTCTGTCTTATCCGTGGTGCCGCTCATAATGCATAATGAGGCTAGAGGGTAGAGACCTATTTATAAACTCCACTTCCAGGTGTTACAAAGTGACCCACCTGTTTCCAGTATCCAGTGAGGCTCCTGAACCATGTCACCAACCACGATCAAATAAGCCAGTTTTATGAGTATAAAATATATCAGTCCTAAGCACACATGTGTGAGTCATGCGCCACGATCAGATTGTTTGTGAGATCAATTCCAATCTGATCATGTGGGTCAACAGCCTGCAGAGCCAATTCTGCAAAACAAACCCAGCTATTCCGCACTATGTTGTACCCTAGTTAACAAATGCATGCATATTAAATTCCAGTAGACTTGATCTCAATATATATGTCTACCATATTCCAGCACAGCCATCTTCGGCACCTCGAGTATTAATTCCTTGAGTTAAATTCCGCATTAAAATATTCCCTATCATTCGAAACAATAATATGAATAATTCTATATTGAGATAAACTTATAATAACCACAATAAATGTTGAAAGCCACATAAAAATCTCAACATCTCCCACTTGGCTGAAACATTTCAATCAATAAACTGAAGTTCCATGACTTAATCATCCTTAGAAAATAATTCCTGGTTAACTAGTTTAGTCAGTGGATCTTCCTTCAATGTGTTTACGTTTACATTAAAATAAGTGACAGGTGGTGATGCACTTTCCAAAACCTTAAGTGATGAAAGATATTCTCTTAGCTATATAACTTCCTTTGATACTTTACATGCAGTAATGTATTTAGATTCTATGGAAGAATGAGCAACTGTACCCCGTTTCCTGCTACACTAAAAAATAATAACTCTTGCCAAAGTAAATAGATAACCAGAAGCCATTTCTCAATCAACATCAGAATAACCTTGCAATTGAAGATCATGACCATTAAAACATATTGAATAAATATATATTCCTTTGACATAATGCAGTACATATTTGATTTGTTTCCAGTGCTCTTCCCCAGGTTTCTTTTGATATCCATTAAGAATACCAATAGCATGGCTAAGGTCAGATCGTGTGAATAATATAGCACATATAAGACATTCCAAAGCTTAACAATAAGAAATTCCATTCATTCTAACTTTTTCCTCAAGGTTATTTGAACATAATTGCTCACTGAGTATAGTTCCCTTCACAATAAGTGCATTAACAGGTTTACTGTATTCCCTAGAAAATCGTTTAAAATATTTCCAAGGTATACCTTTTAGGACAACCCAAAAAAACCTTTTATTCCGATCTCTCTATATATTTCCACTTCTAAAACATAGGAAGCTTTCTCCATATCTTTCATATCAAGTTTAGAAGATAACCAAGTTTTCACTTCCATCAATGTATTTTTATCATTAGAAGCAATGAGAATATCAATACATAAAGGCAATAAGACAAGACACTTACCCATAACTTTTGTATATATGCAATGATCACCTTCCGTCATTGAAAACCATATAATGTAATAGAATTATCAAATAGAATATACCATTAATGTGAAACTTGTTTAAGACCATAAATTGATCTATTCAATTTGCAAACCTGATTTTCATTTCCTTTTTCTCCAAAACCTTTCGGCTATTTTATATAAATTTCCTCATCTGAAAGACCATTAAGAAATGCAATTTCAACATCCATTTGGTGGAGTTTAAGATCAGAATAAGCCGTCAAAGCACTAATAATACAAATTGCAGTAAATTTAGTAACAAGAGAAAAAAGTTTCCACAAAATCAATACCTTCACTTTGTGTAAAGTTACCACAAAGTTAATGCCTTTCTTTTGTGTAAAGCCTTTAATAACAAGTCTAGTCTTATAACTTTCCACTAAACCCGTTGCATTCAATTTTCTTAAAAAAATATTTACAACCTATGGACTTGTAGTTGTTTGGTAGATCAACAAGTTCCGAAACTTTATTCCTCTTTATCGAGTTTAATTCTTCCCACATTGCTTCAACCCACAGCTTTGGTTCTTTCTCTAAATCTAAAATTTTAGAGTGAACTTCCCCCAATAATAATCATCTAGATATTGGGGTGTACTTAAATTTATCCCACTTTTCCTAAGCATGTTAGTGTTGGAAGTTTGATTTGTATTTTCTTCAAGAGCAAAATCTCCTTCGGTGTGAGAATTAATACTAGATTATCCATCTGTGTTTTCGTGGAGTTACCAACAATTCCACCCTTGCCCGCTTAGCATGGCGAGGTATGTTTAGATATAAAAGAATTACATTACTGCTTCCCACCAGTTTATCCTTTTTCTGTATCATAAAATTTGTACTCTTTAAATTCCAAAGAATAACCAATAATAAATTATTGGCGTGTTTTTTAGGCTACAATTTTCCATCTAGTTCACAACTCATTTGGATTGACTGTTACAGGCTTAGATGATGAATAATTTAAAAAATAAACAGCAATATGTAAAGCTTCCTCCAAAAGACAAAGGAAGATCTTAATAAGTTATCGTAGACCTAACCATATCAATAAGTGCTCCATTCCTCCATTCAGCAATGATACTTTGTTGCAGAGTGCAAGATAAAGTATAATGATGAATAATTCCATACTTCTTTATAAAAAAAATTATTTAATATTCCTGAAGTGTATTCTACTCCACGATCAGTTCTCAAAACTTTGATATTTCTATTTAATTAATTTTTTACTTCAGTTTTAAATGTCTTGAACGCATCAAAACTTTCAGACTTTTGTTTAAGAAGATACACATATCTAAATCTAGAATAATTATTAATGAATGTGATAAAATAAATCTTTTGACCTTTAGCAGGAATAGATATTTCACCACAAATATTAGAATAAACAATGGCAAGAGGCTCATTAGATCTTTTCGCCTTTGGAAAAGGTGCACGAGTCATCTTATCTATTATACATGCCTCACAAATACTAAAATTCTCCCACTTAAAGTGCAAAATTCTAGAATTAATAAGCCTCCTAATTCTATTTTTAGATATGTGACCAAGTCATAAATGCCATAAATATGGTTCTAAGCATGTGTTCCTATTATTAGTATTCCTCACTATGGAGTTATTTTCATGAACTAAGCAATCAATATTATCATCAATTGATAGTTCATCAAGAAAATAAAGGCCATCATGACGAATTTCAGTATGTACTAATGTTCCATTGAGCAATATTTTAACTTTTCCTTTTACAAATAGTATGTCATAACCAATAGATTCTAACTGAGCAATAGAAATTAAATTCCTTCTCATGCTAGGTGAATATAAAGTGTCCTTTAATAATATTTTTCCTCCACTAGGGAGTAGTTTTAGGACATAATTTCCAATTCCTAGTACCTCAGCATTAGCCCAAAAAACATATCTATTTTTCCTTGGAATTATTTGCATAGAAGTAAAAGCTCTATGATCTGTAGTAATATGAGATGTAGCACCAGAATCGACAACCCAACTATTTGGAAAAAAAGTAAATAAAGATTCAGTGCATACAAAAATAATAGACATACCGTTAGGCAAATAATTGTCTTTATCCTCAATTAGTTGATTATTTTGATTCCTTTACTCAATCCACATCTTCTTTTTCCTGCAGTCATCTCTGAAAAGCCCATACTGACCACAGTTGTGACACTTAAATTTTTTGTACTTTTCATTCCTCTGAGCTGAGTTATAATTTCCACGATCACTCCGATCGCGTTTCTTGTTAAGCTTTTCTCTCAAATCACCATTCGACTTCCTCTTTTACCAATTCCTTTTATTATTGCCTTTTTCTCTCCAACATGTAAATCAGAAGTATTTCTTTCCTTTTCCTGAGAGAGTTTTCTATCTTCTTTCACAAGTAAATGATGCCTCAGTGTACGCATATTGAGTATCCTTTCAAAATGACAGAAAGTTATCTTAAATTGTTCCAATGAAATTGGCAAATAGTTTAGAACAACCACGACCTGCACTTCTTAAAAAATAATAGCCAACATTTTGCGATTCCTTTGCTAAAACACAGAGTTTATTCAGATGTTCATTAATTGAAGTGCTATCATACAACTTAGTAAAGAGAAAGCAATTAATAAAATTAAGCACTTTAATAAGAGATACTTTACCAAAATCTTGTTCCAAATTGTGCATTATTTTTCACGTATTCTGTTCACCCTTAGTACAAGATTAAGCAAGATATAAACAGTTTAAGAGAAAGCTATTAGTTATCATTGAGAGGATAAATGTTATCAGATTGTGTGCTGGTTAACGCAAGCACTGTTGAACGGGCAATCGCTGTACTCCTTCCTTTGCAGTTCACATGGACCAATCTGATGCCGTTCACGCAACACTAGAGTAAAAGCCGGATTTAGCACTATTGCACACGGTATTTCTAAAACTAGCCGTATGCGGGGCGTATTTGCAGAAATGTCACTTCTGCCATCCAGTAGGTGGGCGGTAGCGCCGGCGAGACGACGTGTGGCGAGGCCACCAGCGGTAGGCACCTACCACCCCACCAGCAGATGGTAGGCAGCCTACCACCCGGTCAGGGGACGGTAGGTGATTAAGCTAGCTTAATTACCTGCCCTAATTTTTTGTATTTAGTGTTTGTTTGAATTTTCAGATATAACAAATTTGTTCAAAAAATTACAAAAATTTATGTACAACCTATTGAGACAATGTACTTCACATTGTAATTTTTGGGTAATTTTATCCATTGTGAATGTTGCTTAAAAATTCATAAAATGATGATAATTGTACGAGTTTTTACATATAGCAAACGAGCTCTAAAAATTACAAAATTTTATGTGAAGCCTTCCAACATAGTCATAGTTATTGTATACTTTTTTGGCAATTTTATGTGGTCCAAATTTATCACATTTATTCGAGTTAATTTAATCATGAATTTAGCTTACAGGAAATCTACTGTGTAGACCATGCCCACCGAGCTTCATTGTGTAAATTTTTTTACAATTTTGTCCCCTCTGAATATTGCATCTGTTTCATACAATTTTGATATTTGTAGGAATTGTTACATATAGCAAACGAGCTCCAAAAATTATAAAATTTTATATGGAGCCTCCCAATATAGTCAACCTAATTGTGTATTTTTTTTTGGGAATTTTATGTGCTCCAAATTTGCTATATTAATTCATGATAATTTGATCATAATTAGCGATATGCGAAGAGGGATGTCCTCGCTTGGTGCTACCCCTTGCCTGCAGAAATGGCAGTCTGTCCATACTATACGCCGTTGCCCGCTCCCTCCTTCGGACATGTGTTGGCTTGACATACTGGCCCCCTGCGCCCGCTCCCTCGCTCGCACAAATGTTAGTCTGGCCATGTCGCCCCGCCTCACTCGCTCCCTCGTGCGCACATATGTCAATTTTATCATGCTATCCCCTATCGCCCGTGGTGGTGCATGTCAACAACGCGTCAAATACAGAGCTCTCGCGATCGCTCGTCGCTCATCTAAACTGCGTTTTGCTTCTTGTAGGAAGAAGAACCTTCTGCGTTATACAGTAACATAGCATGGCAGACACCGAGGGGCCAGTCGGAGTAGGGTTGCCAAAGAAAGACCTTCCCTTAGAAAGGAGAGAGGACTTTGGCCTAATTACCGCTTGATGCCAAACATGGAAGCTCAACTGGTATGGCTAAAATGCATACACAGAGAGGACGTGATCATGCTGGTCATTGAAGGCCGTTTCGATGGCAGGCGATGTTTCTTGCGATGCCCACACTCTGGGGTACAATCAACCAATAGTTTATTTTCTCTTACTGTTAATATAGCTTTCATGTTAACCGTTCTTTCCAACAGATGGCGATAATAGATTATGGAGTAAATCATTGAGGTAATCAATTGATTAGTTGCCAATTACATCTCAAATGGGTACAAATATGAATAAATGCAATACACTAAAAGATACATGAGATTATGACACTGAGTGGTGACTAGACAAGTGTTAGTGATATGCCCTAGAGGCAACATGGAGATGTTATATATATCACATACTATGTTTATGATACATTACTTTGTTCCTTGAGATAGACATTATCATTATTGATCAATGAGTATGTGATTTATTCATGAGACTCTTAATGCTAAAATGTTGCTATTTCTAAATGATCCCTGATGATATATCATATGAGGAACAAATATGATTCAAAGATCAACATATATATTGATTGATGATCATGTCTCATGGATCATGGTATGGTGATACCAAATCAATAATATGGACATGTGTTAGTGAACATATGTTGGATAGACCCGCCATGAGACACTGCAAAGATTCCATGTGTCATCAGTTGGTCTCAAGTAGTGTTTATGTGGAATCCTTAGACTTGAGATCATCATGGTTCCCAACATGCGTAGTAGCTTATTTTGGGACTACTAAACACTACTCCGTAACTGGGTAGTCATAAAAGTAGTCTTTGGGTTTGCCATGAAACATGTAGTGGGATGTGAATGATCAAGATAGAATTTGCCCCTCCTTATGGGAGAGATATCTCTGGGCCCCTCAATGTAATGGATTATGAAAGTGCATGCCCATGCCAAGGTGATTGAGGAGTCAATCACAAGTTTATAATCCATCGCGGAATCGAGAGAGTGATTGAGCTATTAAGAGGATGACATAGGTCTCGCCTTGAGCTCAATCTATATCGTGAGGCAAAGGGATTCGTACATGAGAACATTACAGGTTCAGCCGATATGATCTTTACGTATACTTTGGGGTTAATATGTTTTACTAGAGGCCGCTATTAACAGGGTGACCGGAAAGGCGTTTCCGGGTCGCGACTAAGTATACGTGAACCTACAGGGTCGCCCGCTTAACGGGTTGGAACACTAATTCGAATATGATTCGGATGTGGGCTCAATTCGGATAGAGATCCGAATAGACTCCTATTGGGCCTCGGTCCACAAGGCCCAAGTGAGGAGGTCTATATATATGGAGGCGAGGGGCTTAGGAACACACGTTTTCTGTGAACCTCTAGCAAAACCCTAGACGCCACCTCCCGAGCCAAACCCTAGCCGCTCACGAGTGCTAGTACACTCGCGATCGGCGTTCCAGCCCCGGACGTGTGGATACCGGTGGAGGCACTGCTCGTTGCGGTGTTGATCGGCATCAACAACCTACATATTGGATCTACTTGTGGTGTGGTTGATCGCGTGGAGGAGATGATCTGTTCGGGACGATCGGCTACTTCCACTACTACCTCGACGCGCGTGGTTGGATCGGCTTCTCCAACTCTTCTTCCGCTGCGCTGCGCGTCTAGTGGTAACGATCCATGATCCCTCCTTAAGCATGATGTCCTTGTGTGCGCGGTAGAAAAGTTTTGTTTTTTTGCTTTCGTAGCCTACGCGCATTCCTTTAACAAGCTTGGTTTGTTGGGGCAATCCTTCAATGAGTGCTCGAAGGTCTTATATATTCTGCATTTCACTGTGCGGGTAATTCTGATACGTTGGCTCATATCCATGTCGTTCCGGAAGCACCGTGTCTGCCGACATCCCTTTGTAGTTATCTTCAACTCCTTGTTGGCGGCCCATTGCAGCATGTCCATCCAAAGATCCCTGTAGTTCATGTCCAAATAGTAGGAGTGAAACTCTGCACTCTATGTACTGAAAAGGTGTTGCATGTCATAGTACTCTGAGATGTATGTCTCGGACATCTGCCTCATTTGCGCACATGCCTTGTACACGTGCGAGCATGGCTTACGCAGGAGCGTCGGCTTATTGCAAGTGCATGTTGCCATATCACCCAGGATGCATGCCTGTTTCATTTCACCCCTGGTATGACCGTTCACATATTTTTGCTGAAGTCTAATCTCGTACTTCCTCTAGAGGCCATCAATTACCCAGATGTCATTCATTCGGGATTTCTCCATCTTCAGTTCCATATGCCTCTACATGTTCTCGGACCATTTCTTGCCTTCGTCTATTTGACACCTGGTTGTAGTGGCTCTATTCATGAAATAACTGACAGTGCGAGTCCATGTCTCCTCCACGATCATAGTGATAGGGAGGCACCGCACGCCTTTTAGGATGCTGTTGTACACCTCGGATATGTTGGTCATCATAATTCCATACCTTGCACCATCCAGGTCATAGAGAAGAGACCATTTCTCTATTTCAGGAGCGTGCCGACGAATCCACTCCGAGAAACTTATGGTGCCACGGGGTTGCTCAACCTCCGTAGTTTGCCTTTCTAGCTCTGTCTAGATGGATTCGAACTTCCACCTCTGGTTTTGTAGACATAATGCCTTGAACATCTTCAGAACTTCCTGGCTATGGAACTGTGTGAACAATTTAGATGCAAGATGCCTTATGCACCACCATGTTTGCACATTGTTCCACTAGTGAGGGGGTTCGGTCCCATGCTGTATGGTGTTCAACGTGGCCATCAACTTAGCATTACGATCCATGATGATGCAAATATTGGGTCGGTTGCCAACCACCACTTGCTTCACGTTCGCTAGGAACCAGGGCCAACTGGACATGTTCTCAATTTTCACAATGGCAAATGCCACTGGAAGAAGCTGGTCATTCGCGTTGGCCACCACCGCAGTGAGAATGGTTCCCTTGTAACTCCCTGTGAGGACAGTGCCATCCATCGTGAGCACAGGACGACAAAACTTGAAGCCCTCAATGGCTTGGGCGAAAGCCCAGAATAGCTAGTCTAGTATGAAGCAGTTGGACCCTCTGTTAACATTTGGATTTTCAAGCTTGTTTACGTATGTGCCAATGTTTGATTTGGCTATCTGGTGAAGCAATCTCAATGCAAGGTTGTACGTCTCTTCGTACGTCCTGTATATAGACTCAATGACCTTGTGCTTGCCTCATCGGACCTTACTGTAGCTGATTGGATAGCCAACCACATTAGTAACTTCTGACATGAGCATCTTTGGGGAGATGAAAATGTCCACCGCAACTAGGTGGTTGATGATGCTTGCCACATATGCCGAAGTCACGTTCCGATGATGGCGTAGGTTCTCACTGAGCACGCAAGTGTAGTCGATCATCCTCTTGATCGAGAAGGTCAAGCCAAAAATCTTGGCTCGTTGAGCATTGATCTTTGCAAAGCAGCGCCTTCCACTACGCATTTCACAATGTAATTGGCTGGGTTGGGCCGGTGCACTCGGTACACACAGTTGATAGACAAGGCGTACCGTGCAATAGCTTGTTGCACAGCTGCCTTGCTAGGGAAACACTGCCTAATTAAGAGGGTGTCAGCTTAAAACCCCCATTGGGACCCTTCTTCCTGTGGCAGAACGAGGGAACACACCACACCATCATCGAGCCTAGAGAACACATAGGGCACCTATGATGACACAATTCCCCCGGGTGGACTAGCCGTGTGCTGTGTGTCGTCCTCGGTATCATCGGTTCCTAGGTCAGTGTCCTCGTCAGACTCCAATCCGACTGGCTGGTTTGGTAGATACCCGTGGCAGTCAATTCAGGCTGACAACCACATACCCACCCTGTCATTCCGCACAAAATCAAGGGCAAGTCTTCCCACCGATACAACCCATTTAGTGGTATCATCTTCAAGCTCCGCTTGTGGTTCCCCGGGTGTCGAGGGGCTAGGCTCATCAATGTTTTCTGACTCTCGACATGAGAAACTTAGGTACACCATCGGCCTTTCGTAAATGGCCACCTCGGGCTGGGAGGCAATTTGCATGTACTGCCTCCATGCTATAGTGCCATTCACCTTCACGAGCTCCCACATGTCATTAGTGCAGGTGATCCCCTCGATGGCAAGTTTCATTGCCATTGCCTCCGTGGCGAACTCCCTTCAGATGTAGCTTCGTTGCTCATGAATATTTATGATGTCGAGTCTCTCGGCCTAGAGCACCTTGTATTGACATGTTAATAGGTCCAACCCATTGGGTCCAGCTCGTACAAGACTATCGCCGTAGAACATTGTCAAGTGTTCTATGTCTGCGACTACCTGAAGCCACAACAATCAGATCTGCAGTAAGCGTTGCAACAAAAATGATTATATGCGTGTAACTACATACGATTAGTTCATTAATTATAGGCAATTTGACTACCTATCCAAAAACTTACCTGTCTTTCGGGAAAAGCAATCAGCACTACCTCGTCCTCCTACTGCGTCCTTAATGAGTTATGCACTTGCTTATCAAAATAATTAGCTACGCACTCCTAATTTTGAGTGACGACCGTGAGAATAAGTTTCTGCAATGAGCGACTGAGATGACCGATGACCAACTGTGAGAGGTTCGTATTTATGGCTGAGCGCAAAGGGAACCCGGTGCACTCACCCCACAAATTAAGGACTCCTTGTCAATGCACAGCACTTTGGGCGAGGGGGACGGCATGGTAACACTGATAAATGTGGAGATGATGGAGCGGGCGAGGGTGGACATTACGAACATAACGACATCAGTGCGGACGAGGGAGCGCGCGAGGGGGGACGACATGAGCATAGTGACAATTGTGCGAAGGACGTAGTGGAAAAGAAAAGATAGCGGCAATGGGCTGACATAGGTGCGAAGGACAGAGGTCACGCACTTCAAAAGATGCCTGAGATTCGCATATTGCTAATTACGATTAAATTATCATGAATTAACATGGTAAATTCGGAGCACACAAAATTTCCAGAAAAACACAATTAGGTCGAGATTTCACACAAAATTTCATAATTTTTGAAGCCCGTCTGCTATATGTAACAATTCTTACAAATATCAAAATCTTACGAATTTTCAAGCAATATTCAGATGGGATAAAATTCCTAAAAAAATTACACAATAACTATGACTATGTCGGGAGGCTTTACATAAAATTTCGTAATTTTTAGAGCTCATTTGCTAGTAAAAACTCGTAAAAATATTAAAATTGTATGAATTTTCGAGTAACATTCACTATGGAGTATGTTGTGTCGAGAGGTTGTACATAAATTTTTGTAACTTTTTGAGCTCATGTGCCTCACCGGACGGGGCGGAGATGGCCCCTGACAACATGGCAGATGACCTTGCTCTTATTTAGTTTCAAGTGCACTCATCAGGGATCCCAGCAAATGAAGGGGAGGTCTCCTGCAATATTGCCTACTCGTCCTCCTACCTCCATTGTGGGATTTTACCCACATACCTAGCGGTACCAAGTTTGTGGGGGTGCGTGGTTTTTGCCAGGAGGGCCCTATGCACTACACTTTCACTCCTAAAAATATCTATCATCTTCATCACCACAAACTCTTGCGATTGTGATTCCAGAAATAGATACTTGTCAAAGTGTGTCAGATCCTTCTCCACGTATTTCTTGACAAGCAGGCTCTTGAAGTTCTTCCACACTTTCCATGCTACTAGCAATGCATGTCATCGCACGGAGGTCTGGTGTTCTTCTAGGATCTCGAACAATCGAAAAACTTCCGTCAGTAGCTGACTTTTCTAAACTTCAGTCACCTTCCATGAAATGAATGTGATCTCAATTTGTTCCCATGTAACTATTCTCCAGAATGCGAACACTACTCGCTGAGGATTGAGAGGGGTCCCAGACGCATCAACATCCGTGATGGTAAACTGGCCCTCGGACCATGTTGATAGTTCTCTTCCTTTTCAGGATTTTCTGAGGAGGCACATCACACGATGTCAAAGAATGAGTAGACGCCATCTTCAAAAGATGATAGAAGTGTGTAATTCTTGAGCTAATTCTTCGTGAATTTAGAATACGATCATGTATTTATGTGATAATTTATCTAATCAGTCAGGCTTTGAACTCTAGACTACTTACCGAATATCTGAAGACAAGTATCAGTGTTATTTTGTCAAAACTATTTACTTCAAGTAAATAACGACTGGCTCGAGAGGAGGAGGGCGATGGGATCGGGGCGAGGCGGCAGCATATGTGGGCAGTATAGTGGGAATAAATCATAGTGCACAATATATATATATAAGGGAATAATTACAAATTGTTCTATTTAAAAACCGTCTGTGATATTTATCATCACATGTAGTTCTTGTTTAGAACCTCTATAATAACAAAACATCACAGATGGTTTTAATATAGAACCGTCTATGAATATATATCACAGATAGGTTTAGTTTAAAACCGTTTATGATGTTCCCTACTGATATATCACACATTCTCATATACATAAATGCAAATTCACACACACATACAGACATCACACATTCTCATATATATACATACAAATTCATATATATCACACATTCTTATATACATAAATGCAAATTCATATGTATATCACATATTCTCATATACATATATAAATGCAAATACAGAACATATGTCACATAAACATTTCATACATCAGTCCACTTGCTTATTTCCTTTAAAAATTAGCCCTTCATGATGATCGACAAGTATGTAGCTACTTCGCCATACTCTTCCTCTACCCTTATGTCATTTTTGAAAGTAGGCAACTCATCAAATTGATTGTATTATTCCTCTATGAACCAATAGTAGGAGTTTCTCAACCCATCGGTACTAGACGCATTTATGCGGACACCGCTGTTCTGGTTAGTACTCTTTACATCCCGAGCCTAAATATAGAATGTGTACCCATGTATATCATATCCCTGCCATGTCACAATTGTAAGTGCTGGCCCTTTTGCCAACCATATCAGCATATCACTTAACGAGCTCCTAGCCAGTCGCTCCTTCAACTATTAGTTAAACCAACTGTTGTGTTGTCTCGTGATTCAAACATTCGGCCACTCTAGATTCTGTTACCAAAGTACACCCTTGTGCTGGTCAATATGCGGGGACACTTCAGTCATGTGTTGCAAGACCATGAAATGGACTTGAGCATACGCATCTATATCTGGAATAATTGCTTTCCTTCCGATGGTCCCAATACCCTTTAGCCTCCCCTCATGGCGAGATAGAGGCACACATGTCGGTTCAACCTAAGCCATGTAATCGACACAGAACTTAACGACCTATTCGGTTGCATAACCTTCGATGATGCTGCCATCTAGCTGAGATGGATTCTGTATATAGGACTTAAGAATTTCCATAAACCTCTCGAACGGATACATGCTACATAAGAACACGGGCCCGCAAATTTTTATCTCCCACACAATGTAAACAATGAGATGGACCATAATATCAAAAAACGAAGAAAAAATATATCTCAAGATGACATAGAGTCATCACTATCTTGTTCTGCAGAGCATCTAGTCCTTCAAAATCGATGACCTTCTGAGCAATTGTGTTAAAGAAATAATATAGCCTTATGATTGTCTATCGGACCTTGATCGGCAAAATACTTCTAATTGCAATAGGGAGCATCTGTGTCATCAGGACATGGCAATCATGAGACTTCACGCTAATTAACTTCAAATCTTCCATTGAAACAAATTTCTTCATGTTGGTAGAGTAACCAGATGGAACTTTCACACTATACAAGCATTGGCACAGTTCAGTTCTCTCAGCCTTGGACAGAGTGTAACAAGTAGGGGGAAAGTAAGTTCGTCCTGTTTTGGTCTTTGTCGATGCTAACTTAGGCTTGATGTCCATATCAACTAAGTCAAGCCGTGTGTTGGTACCATCGATCGTTTGTTTTGTCATGAATGTTCAGTAAGAGACCAATCAAGCTGTCACATATATTCTTTTTTACGTGCATGATGTCGATGCAGTGGCGAACTTATAGGTGCTCCCAATAAGGTAAGTCCCAAAATATTGATCTCTTCTTCCAGACGTTCTTCTCACAGGTCGTCAATTTACGTCTCTTTCCGAGCACAACGTTTAAATCCTTGACAATATTATAGATCTCTTTTCTGCTTAAATGTCTTGGAGCTGAACTGTCATCATTCTTTCCATCAAATTGTTTCTTCATTCTGCGGTATGAGTGAACTCTCCGAAGGAACCTACAGTAATGCATGTACAAGATTTTGTCTGAGTGCTTTAGTCACATACTCTCGGTATCATCTAAGCACTGAGTATAGGTTTTGGCCCCATTTGTACTCTGGCCCGATAGGTTAGAAAGGGCAGGATAATCATTTATGGTGCAGAGCAACAAGGAGTGTAAAGTGAAGCTCTCTCGTTTGTACGTATCCCGTACCTATACCCCTTCAATCCATAGTATTTTTAGATCTTGCATCAACGGTGCTAGGTACACATCAATATCATTCCCAGATTGCTTTGGCCCTTAGATAAGTATCGATAACAAAATATACTTCTGCTTCATATATAACCAAGGAGGAAGGTTATAGATGCAAAGAGTTACAGGCCAAGTGCTATATCGGCTGCTCATGTTACTGAAAGGAAACATTTCATCTGTACTCAATCCGATCCTTATATTTCTTGGTTTTGCACCGAAGTATGCAAAACTCCTATCGATGTTTCTTCACTGGGCAGAATCAATAAGGTGTCTTAGCATTCCATCCTTCTTACGCTCTTCCAAGTGCCAACGTAGCATGTCCATTAAAAGACCTAACAGTGCCGTGAAACTCTAGTCGTATCAACCGTTGCTTGCCTTTAATTTCAGCAGTTCAAGTATGGCTGACAACCTCGTATACTTTGACTTGTAGCACGTGAACTCCGAGTCTTCCATCAAGCCCCCGAATTTAACAAACTCTCTCTCATCATAGTTCTCTTCTGCATCACGAAGTATCTAATTCAAATTATCATCATTCAGCCTATCCGAATCGGAACAACAATCGACATGATCATCTGGTGGTATATCATTGACTTCATCGGCAATGTCATTATTGCTACCTTCTTGTGTAATATGCTCTTTACCATGACTGATCCAACATGTATACCCCTTTTTGAAACCCCTTCGAATCAAATACGCTTCAATATGCACTCGACTTTTAAACATAAATGCATAGACAATACATATATTCCATCCTCTTATTCAACATATCCTCCTCGGCAGCTCTTGTAAAAGCAGAAACGACATTAATGTACTCTTCACTCACACAGTTCCTAACATATATTTAGTTTCGGTCCTACGTTACGCATATACATTTAGTATAACATATTCAATAAATTATTTACTATACTATATATGTATGATCTAAATTAAGTAGCTATATGTAGCAATAATAATTAATTAAATTGAATTAAGTAGAAGTAGACTATAAATTGACTAAATCCTAAATCATGCTAGATGTAAAATAATCTTTTCTCTACATCAAGCTAGTTAGATCAACTATCTTCAATTCTCCTTTCACCAAAATCTATAAATGTAAATTATAATGCAATTAGGAACAAATTATTAACCATAAGTAGTTAAAAACTTAGTGGATCTACAATTACTCTTGCCAAATAGTCTCCTTTCACCAAATCGCCTCAAAGCCCTGCCTCGAGCTCAAAGCAGCAGCGTAGATCTGGAATTTAAAATAGTGGGTCGACGGGTCTGCGAGCAATTAATATAGTGAAATTATCACAGATGGTTTTTATACAAACCGTCGGTGATAACTTAATTATCATAAACGGTTTTTAATACAAACTATCTGTGAAGTGCCACGAACAGTTCAAATAAAAAACCGTCTGTGATATTTGGAAATATCACAGATGGTTCTTGTTAATAACCGTCTATGTTTATCCACGAACTTTTTAGGGCTGACAGCAACACAGACGGTCTCTAAACTAAAACTGTTTGTGATTGTATTTAATACAGACGGTTTTAGGGAACCACCGTCTGTGATGTGGCGTCTAATATACAGTTTTTTTTGTAGTAGTGATTGTATTTCCATTCGTTTATTTCTCAACTATTTCTTAACATGTTTAACGCTAATTGAGTACATTAATTATTTGGGAGAAACGCTACAGTGCAAGGCATGATACGTGGATGGGGCGTTCGCCAGGAATCCCCTAAAGTTTAATATAGAGACTATTTGTAAAAAAGGTAGATCTTCATAAACATTGCTAAACGTATGAACGGTCCTTCAATTCTATTTCGTGAGCATACTAACCTCCTTATAGCCGGGGGGATTCCGGCCCCCCCCCCCGCGCTATCCACGTCATGCCGCCTCCCTCGGCCGGCCGACGCGTGGCGGGGCCATTTCGGTACGGCCGGGGGAGGCCATTCCCTCCGGTTTTTTTAAAATTACGTAAAGGTCCTTTTTCCTTGCAAAAAAGTCCCTGGAAGTTTTTTCTTTGCAAAAAAATTTTGGATTGCGCCCGGCGGGTTTCCGAAATTACGTATAGGTCCTTATTTACTTACGTACAGGTCCTTGCAGGTCCTCGATTTTTTCCAAAAAAACCCTTTGCTTTTTCTGGAAATACGTATTCGTCCTTGATTTTTTTTATAGAACTCCCTGCGAATCGCCGTCTCTTTTGCTTCGGCTCACACGGTGGCTGGCGTGGCGTGGCGCCACGCCTACGTGGCTAGTAGTATACAAAGCACTTATTGCTCCTAGAGTACCCTTCAGCAAAAATCATGGATCTGTGGCCAGTACTCAATTTAACTTCACGATTGTCAGACTGGTACATATTTACATTAATAATGAGTTTGTCCGTTTAGACTAGGTCTATAGCTTTTGGTTATAGCTGATTATTTTTGTTTTTATTTTTTTTTTTGAGACGATAATGTGCAATACATACGATTTTAGGTTCGAAAAACTGTTAAAGAAGCAATTTCAGGAAGCAACTTAAAGAAGCCGCTCTACTTATTTCGGTTTTTAGAGAAGCTAAAACTAAAAATCATAAAAAATCAAAAAAAGAAAAGAAAAAGAACGCCCAATATTTCCTCGGTGAACTGAGGGTTAGATGTACAAATTTGTCCTTGCGAAAAAAAAGTATGCTTCACCCGAAATGTAATGTTACCTTTTGGTATACACCAGGTTATTTCAAAACTAGTAGGATAGGAGTTTTGGAGCTTACTCCTTATGTTCCCAAATGGCATTACGTTGTTAGAAATATATTAGTAAAAATTATAGATTTAACGTGAAATAGCTTTTCATGACTATTTTTGTATGTCCGATCTAAATACTTATGTATATATTGACGCCAAAAGTTTAATTTAAGTGTAATATCTCACAATCAAAACCTCATAAGGACTCCCTCATGAATTCGAAAAAGGATGTAGAGAAAAAGAAAGGCTAAGGAAGACGGGGAAGTTTCAGCCGATGCCCCTTGACCGAGTGGTGTGGGAGTTTGGGGGGGGGGGGGGGGAGGGCTTAGGCTAGGCTTTTTAAGGAGAGGGAGGAGTGGGGGAGGAGAGAAACCCTAGCCATCTCCTCTATCTACCGCACCCCCATGGTAGCCCTGCTGTGAGCCACTATAGCCTAACGTGCTTCTGAGCTGACTAGGAGGACGAGAAGGGAAGGAGGAAGAAGAGGGAGCCGAATAAGAGAGAAGGGAGAAGAAGGGAGAGGAAGAGGGGAACCAGCCAGGAAGAACAAGGAAGAAAAGGAGAGCCGGCCAAGGAGAAGAACGACAGGGGGAAGAAGGGAAAGAGAAGGGAGGAGGGAAGAGAGAGGAGAAGGAAAGGAGGAAAAAGAGGGAGTTCTAGACATCATAGATGGGTATCGTAGAAGATGCATTGTTAGAAATTTTTGTTCATCAAGATCGTATTTGTTTTACAATTAAGTTTTGGGTAGCTACGTTGTGTTTAACGGCAAGCCCATATTAAGAAAAATATAGAGAATTATCAAATATTTAGAATTAGTCGTTGCTGGACACAGTCATGGTATTCTGTATATTAGTCATAGGAGATGGCCGAATTAATTCTTGGGCAAAACTAGAGAAAGGTAGGGAATTTTTTTGTAGTTTTAAAAAATGGTTTGGTTCATTGGGGTTGTTGTTGTAGAATAAAAGATATTAAACTTCTAAATCTGCTATTTAGAAATTTATAGAGCTATCTTCGAAGTGGAAAACGGGTTTAGATAAAATAATCAGAGTTGCTAGTCAACTAAGAAGTTGTGAAAATTTTCGTGTAGTTTCTATAAAACATATGATTTACTGTATTTTGGATCCTCGAGTTGATAGATATGACATTGCAAACATCAAGACAGCACATGGGAATGTCCGATGGTGGGGTAATAGTTGGACCGGGGAGCGGATTATATCATTACTGTTTTATTTATTGTTTGTATTGTTATAACATGTGTTAAGATCAAGTATTTTCTATAGGCGAGGTTGTCGCATGATTAGTGTCTTCCACCCGTTGTAGGGAAAATATAGGATGGTTTAATTCGAAGGGATTGTAAAGTTGCCATCACAGTATCATGTATCAACAAGGACACAACGGTTCAATTGATGGTTTAATTCGAAGGGGATTGTAAAGTTGTCATCACAGTATCATGTATCCAGTATCCACAAGGACACAACGGTTCAATTAATAGTGCAGGTACGAGCACACCGCATTGATTCAGGGGAAGAACGTAGGTACATGAATTCATAAAACAGCATTGAGAAACTTAGAGGGCGTTCAGCTATGGCTTATAATTTTTTTATTATAATTGATCTATTTTTTTATTATAGTTGATAGTGATTTATTTAGCATAATTAAAATAAAAAATTTAAAATATAAAAAACAGTACAAAGGAATATAGAAAAAAACCAAAAAACAAAAAAAAGCCAGAAAAAAATTAAAAATATAATAAATTAAAAACCGGAAACTAGTCGCCATCGGCAAAACAAGTGGAGCATGCATTCTTTAACTGTTTATTCCCAAGCACCAATCATGCCAATCCAATCACTTACCTAACTCCGAGTGTAAGTTTCAAGCCATTTTGCTGTGAACAAGCCATCTCAGTGGCCCCGTTCTTTTGATCTTTTACCTTTTAATTTCTCTAAAAATCAAAATAAGTGAATGGTCTTTTAAAATAGATTCTTTAAATAGTTTTTTGAATCCAAAACTATATATATTATCAATGTTGGTATTTTCACCATCCTCTGTTATCTCAAAAAATACAGATAAAAATTATTAACGATGGCTAAAAGACATCAGCTGTATCCAGAAGGAAAAGGCCATGTCAAGCACGTGAAAAATTCCGAGAGTGCAGATTTGTCTCTCTGCGGTGATCTTGGTTTTCATGTTCATTATTTCTTTTTTTACACTTAAGAGCATTGTATGCAATGGAAACGTGCTACAGGTCTACCATGAAAACGTGTATGTGTAACTTGATTGCAGTGGAATGATTGTGGACGAAAATATTGTACAATACGAATAACCACAAGTGGACTCTCTAAATTTCAATCCAAACAATCAAATTTGATCGCTAATTGCTAGTACTAGATGCGAAAGCACGGCGACACGCCACGTTAGCTACCATATAAATATCAAAGTAAAAAAGGTTGCCATGACATAGAAGTCTATATGCAAAAATCTGAAAGCAATGATTTATCCGAAAAGCAATGATTTGTATGTATTTACAGGGAAAAGGAGGGGTTTTCTAAAAGAAACAAGGACCTACATGTAAAAAATAAGAACTATACGTAAGTAGATAGGATAGCGCACTACATTGCGCTGAACAAAAATACGTAGTTTAATGTGTTTGATCAAGTAAGAAATATTAGTCTCTGTAAGTGCCGACCATGGTCGAAGTGCTAGCCGTGGTCGAAGGCGGGTCATGGTGGAAGGAGGGTCGTGGTTGGAGCATAGCCGAAGGAGTGCTGTGGTCGAAGGGCGAGTCATGGTCGAAGTGCCAGTCATGGCCAAAGCGTGTCGAAGGGTCGGCCTTAGTCGAAGGAGGTCCGTGGTCAAAGGATCGGCCGTAGTCGACGAAGGTTTGTGGTCAAAGGGTCGGCCATGGTCGGAGAACCGGCCGTGGTTGAAGGAGTGCAGTGGTGGAAGGGCCAACTGTGGTTCAAGTGTGGTCGTATGATGGAGAGCCGTGGTCGAAGGGTCGCCCGTGAGAAATCTCTTCCTTGAATTAAGATGCTACTGCTTGATTAGATGGTTAGCTTAGTAGATGCTTTCTTGTAGCTCTACCTTTGAAATGAAAAGCACTTCTCTTGCCTGTTCAAAAAAAGCACTTCTTTTGCCTAGTCGAAGCATGGTCGAAGGGTTGGCCTTGGTCGAAAGAGGGCATTACTCGAAGGAGGTCCGTGGTCAAAGGACTTGCCGTGGTCAAAGGAGGCCCGTGCTCGAAGTGCCGGCCATGGTTGAACGCAGGCCGTGGTCAAGGGCCGACCACAGTCGAAGGAGGGCAGTGGTCGGAGCATAGTCGAATGGCTGAAGTGCCGGTTGTGGTTGAATTGCCGAAGTGCCGGCGGTTGTCAATGGGCCGGCCTTGGTCGAAACTGCTCGAAGGGGGCGTGATCGAACGTTGGCCGTGGTTGAAGAAGGGCCATGGTCGCAATGCTGACCGTTGTCGAAGGTCTAGCCATGGTCGAAGGGTGGTTGAATGGCCGGAGTGCCAGCCGTGGTTGAAGATGGGCCATGGTCCCAGGGCCGGCAGTGGTCAAAGTGCCGGCCACCGTGGTCGAAGCGTGGTCGAAAGGCCGGTCGTGGTTGAAAATGGCCGAAGGGCAGCGTGTGGTCGAAGAGCAGGCATGGCTGAAACGTGGTCGAAGGGGCGGCTGTGGTCCAAAATGGTCGAAGGGCAAGGCATGGTTGAAGCGCACGTCGCGGTCGAAGAAGGGCCATGGTTGAAGTGCCGGCATTGTTCGAAGGGCCGTATTCGAGGGCAGGCCATGGTCGAAGCGTGGTTGAAGGGCCGCCCTTGGTCGACAGAGGGCCATGGTTGAAGAGCTGGCCATGGTCGAAGCATGGTCGAAGGAGGGTGTTAGTTGAAGGAGGTAAGTGGTCGAAGTGCTGGTCGTGGTTGAAGGAGCATCATGGTCTAAGCGTGGTCGAAGGAGGTCATTGGTCGAAGGGGCAGCTGAAGTCGAAGGAGTTCCATGGTCGAAGGAGGGCTGTGGTCGAAGTGCCAACCATGGTCGAACGTGGGCCGTGGTTAAGAGCCGCATTGGTCGAAGGGCTGACCATGGCTCACGACTCGGCCGTGGTCGAAGGAGGGCGGTGGTGGAAGGGCCGACCGTGATTGAAGGAAGACGGTGGTTGAATGGCTGGTTGTGGTCGAAAATGGTCAAAGGGTAGGACATGGTCGAAACACATGGTATGGTCGAAGGAGGGCCGTGGTCGAAGTGCTAGCCGTGTTCGAAGAAGGGCCGTGTTTGAGGGTCGGCCGTGGTCGAAGGGCTGGCCTTGGTCGACGGTGGGCCGTGGTTGAAGTGTGATCAAAGGGCTAGCTGTGGTCGAAGGAGGTCCATGGCGAAACGTCGGTCGTGGTCGAAGTGTGATCGAAGGGCCAGCTGTGGTTGAAGGACCGGTTATGGTCGAAGCATGGTCGAATGAGGGTATTGGTCGAAGGAGGTCCGTGGTCAAAGTGCCGGCCCCTGGTCGAAGCGTGGTTGAATGAGGGTATTGGTCGATGGAGGTCCGTAGTCGAAGTGCTGAATGCGGTCGAAGGAGCGTTGTTGTAGAAGCGTGGTTGAACGTGGGCATTGGTCGAAGAAGGTCCGTGGTCGAAGGGCCGACCGAGGTCAAAGGAGGTCCGTGATCGAAGGAGGGCCGTGGTTGAGGGCCACATTGGTCGAGGGGCTGGCCATGGCCGAAGACCCGGCCGTGGTCGAAGAGCCGGCTGTGGTTGAAAATGGTCGAAGGGCAGGGCATGGTCGAAGCATGGTCAAAGGGTCGGCCGTGGTCGAAGGGCTGGCCTTGGTTGAGGGAAGTCATTGGTCGAAGGAGGTCTATGGTCGGAGGGCTGGCTGTGGTCGGAGGATTGCGGTGGTCGAAGGCCGGCTGTGGTCGAAGCATAGTCGTATGGCCAGAGTGCCATCTGTGGTTGAAGCGTGGTCACATGGTCGGAGTGACGGCCGTGGTCGAAGGGATGGCCGTGGTCGAAGGGACGACCGCCGTGGTCAAAGCATGGTCGAAGGGCTAGCCATGGTTGAAGGGCCGGCTGTGGTCCAAAATAGTTGACGAGCAGGGTGTGATCGAAGGGCAAGCGTGGTCGAAGGGCCGACTGTGGTCGAAAATGGTCGTAGGGCAGGGCGTGGTCAACGCGTGGTCAAAGAGCACGTCGTGGTCGAAGGAGGGCCATGATCGAAGTATCGACCGTGATCGAGTGCGGGCCGTGGTCGAAGGAGATTCGTGGTCAAAGGGCCGGTCGTGGTAGATGGAGGTCCGTGGTCGAAGGGCCGGTCATGGTCGGAGGGCCGGCCGCGGTCGAAGGAGGGCCGTGGTCGATTGACGGTGAAGATGACGTGGTCGAGCTGGCAATTCCAGTTGCCGTTGCAGTCAATCATAGAGTCACGGATACAGATCATGTGCACCATCAGAAACCAAACCAAATCCTGAGAAAAATCACACGTATATTCCGATAAATTATTTACCGAAACATACACGAACGTAAACATAAAAAAAATCCTCAAAAAACATCGACGAATCTATATAGGTTTTATGAAGAACCTCTAACGAAAATCAGACATGCAGAGACCAATGGCCTATTTTGGAACCAGCAAATTTACAAAAAGTTGTACAGAAAACAGAGCGACTGTCCAAGGTACCTAGGAGAAGAGATCATTTATCCGAACCGGGCCACCAGCTGGGACTTGGGCATGGGCATCAACTCAAATTCAACCCACTCCAAATTCGAACCACACACTGCACGGTTTGGACATGAACCAAGGAGGAGGGCAAAACTGTAAACTCCCAACGCACCAGGTACCAAGCCAGAGTGGTCCTGCGCTCGGTTCACTGTCAAAAAGGGTCCAGCTGGACCGCGCAGGGAGTCGCGCGGAGGTCAAAAGGGTAAAACCGCAAGGAGTGATAAGATCGAGAGTGGTAGTGGCATCCACCTGTGCGACAAATATATACCACCTCCCCTCCCTTTCTCCAAGCTCCCCAGCCCACAAACCCCCACTACTTTCCCGCCCTTAAGCACCACCAAAACCCTCTTAAAACCCCCAAATCGTCACCGAGATCTCTCGCTTTCTCGGTTCTTCCCTCATTCCGGTCCGGAGTGGCCGTGGAAGGGAGTCCCAAAGCCAATTTCACAAGTCTGCCTCTGGATTTGAGGTCTTGGGTTTGGGGATTTCCGGTTCTTGCAGTGTGAGCTAGTAATAGCTCACTGGGAGCGGCAGATCTGTGTCGCTAAACCCGCCAAATCTCCTAAATCTTGCAATTTCCTTCGTCTTTCTCGTCGATTCGTGCAAGTCTCCCACAGGAAGTTGGGATTTTTCTTGGTTTGAGTTTTCCCCAATTGAAGCGACTTTTTGGGGTGGTTTTGTGCTGGCGTCGCAGTAGCACCGGTGGATCTGCGGCCTCTGGCGATGTCCCCCGCCGATTCCCTCGCCGCCGGCCGGAGCAGCCGCGTGGGCCCCCCCTTGCCTCGCCCCAAGCGCGTCCGCGTGTTCTTCGTGGACGCCGATGCCACTGACTCCGACTCCTCCGGGGGTGAGGAAGAGCGCGCCAAGCGGCGCGTGCGGGAGGTCATCGACATCGACGTGAGGGCCGCCTCGCCGGCGCCGGCGCCTCCCAAGCGCATGGCGCCGGTGCTGGCGCGGCGTCGCGCGGTCGGGGACGCCGGCTTCCGAAGCCGGCGGTTCCGCGGCGTGCGGCAGCGGCCGTGGGGAAGGTACTCGGCGGAGATCCGCGACCCGAGCCTGCGCAAGCGCCTGTGGCTGGGCACCTTCGACACCGCCGAGGAGGCCGCCGCCGTGTACGACGACGCCGCGCTCCGCCTCAAGGGCTCCCACGCCGTCACCAACTTTCCCTCGACCTCGACCTCCGCCACTGCCAAGCCCCGTCCACCGTCGCAGATGAAGCTACGTCCCCGCCGGGAAACCACTCCGGACGCCACGGCCGCCGCCACCACCGCGACGCCTCCTCCCCCCTCCCCGGCGCCGCCGCAGCCCCAGCCCGACGACGACGTGGCCGTGTTCTACCCATTCGCGTCGCCGACGTCCGTCCTCCAGTACGACGCCGACGAGGTGCCTCCTCCGGCTTTCGACCTCCTGTACGGCGGCCTGGGCGAGCTGGCCGCAGCGCCGCCGCCAAAGGCGGCGGAGTTCGACTGGCTGCCGTGGTGGGAGGGCGAGGACTTCGTGACGGCGAGCGCCGTCAGCGTAAAATGACGCCCCTGCCCCTCCCCTCTGGGGTTTCGCGCGTTCGGGGCGCGGGAGCAGTGGAGCTGCTGTATTTAATACTAATATATTTATTTATTACGGTACTTAGCTGCAGTAGTAGACCAGTGGAGCAGTGTGCGAGCGAGGCGGTAGTACATGGTGGTTGTGGCGGTTGGGGCCCAGCCGGCGCTCGCTTTGTGCGTGAGCTGCCTTAACTCGCACGCCTCCCGCGTGCGTACGAACGGTGTTAATTTGTAATCGCGTTGCGTTGATGCTATTTTTTCTTGGAGTGAACTGTTGTGATTGCCGTGGACCCGTGGTGGTGGTGATGTGGTGATTAGTGGTTCGTGATGCGTGCGCTTTGCTGTTAATTATTGTGCCCTTTCCCTTTTGGGACAGCCGCGACGCATGGGAGCTGCGCGATGAGTTCTTGTGGATGCTATTTAAGCGAGCAGCATTTTGGTCGTAGTCTGTGTCTGTCTCGTTTTTGAATAACTGGTCACAGAATCGGTTTCTATGGGTAGATTTTTTGATCTGGACAACGTCTCATCGGAGAAACGGATCCCGATCGATTTCGAAACGTGGCGATCTGGAATTATCTTCTCCCTTTCTCGCAAGATGCAATGAGAAATCACTCCCAATTCCAATTGTGACAAAACTTGCGTGGATTAAGTGAACATGGTCACAGTGTAGCACATCCCAGATATCACATCAGCATCGGCATCGGTCGCTGAGAAGAGGAAACTAAGAGTAGACGACAAGCATTAGCCAAGTGCACTAGCCTGGCCACGTTTCTTCGCTCCTTCCTCTCTCGCATCCAACGACTATTCAGACAGGATATTTGCTGCCTATAATGCGTCGGCGCGCCACGCGGCGGGATCTGGGCCGTCGGTTAGTGCGGCCCGGCGAGTTAGGCGGGGCCCGCGGGGGTTGGATATGGCGGGAACTTGCTGCATGGCCTAAAGCGACGGCGACCACTTTCGCGCCAATTCCAGCCACGTCGCGAAATGACGGAAATGCCCCTGTCCAGTCGACGAGGAAATGCACTCTGCCCGGAGAGTCGCGATCAGCTGGATGGAGACAAGAAAATTTTTTCCACGGAGATCTGATTTCCCGGGTGGGCTCCACCGGCCAGAACTCTCGGGAGACGTGTTGCTTCTCTCTTCGATCCCTCTACTAGGGGTGCAAACGGGTCAGGTTAATCCCGACCGATCCGGCACCGAATCCGATTGGTACCGAATTCGGAGAAAAAAATATGGGTTAGGATATGGTAACAGCAATATCCGTCCGAATCCGATACGTCTTCAAGTTTGATTTCAGGTTAGTGCTACTATTTGACATTTCATTTTCTTTTGCAATGGTAAAATAAAATCTTCCACATCAGCTATTAAGTAGTAACATCAAGTTCTTGACAGTACGTCCTCCTACTCCATTTGTTGTACTGCATGCATTCCTTACAAACGGGTTAATCCCGACCGATCCGGCACCGAATCCGATTGGTACCGAATCCGGAGAAAAAATATAGGTTAGGATATGGTAACAACAATATCCGTCCGAATCCGACCCGTTTACACCCCTACCTCTACCTCATGAGGACCGCTCCAAAGATCTTCGTGGGTTTTGATCATGTCTGGTAGTTTTTTTAAATTATACTATAATAGTGGTTAGTTTTCTAAAAAATATTTAATTAAAAAATAAGGAAAAAATTTGAAAAATACTATTATGTCTTACAGATATTGTAAAGAAAAAAACAAAAAAATTAAATTAGAATTCGATGTGTTCTAAGTGACTTTTACCTTAAATAAGCCAAAAGACAAAAAAAGGTAGAATCCGAAACTGTCTGGAATGGAACTGTATTCTTGTATTCTCTGGTTACAAGGTGAGAAGTTAAAGCAGTATCTCTTTCTTTTCAGTTTATATTTATAGCTTTATTTGAATAAATAAATAATTCTTCGTCATTTTTTAAAAAGTAGTTTATGAGAATAATCTTTTGGAAACGGTTTATCGGCATTTGGTTTGTTTGCACAGATGGTTATGCTTGGGCCGAAAGTCATAAAACACAACCATAAGTTATTAGTCGCAGCTGAAAAGAACATACATATTGTAAAATGTGTTCGACTCAATTCTTTTTGGCTTGACTTAACAAAGGGATACTCCTAAATTGAGTTTGAGTATCTTCTTAAACTCGAATAAAAAGAGTTTGAGGCTAGGTTAGCTCATTTGTTCTGGTTTGATGATAGCTAGTGTTCTAACATATATCTTTTATTGTATTTCTAACAGATAAAAATAAATCGGATTTAGTTAACCCTGTGCAATTGCATGTGAGATTTTCTAGCTTCCCCCCCCCCCCCCCCCCCCCCCCCCCGAAACTAATACCAACGGGAAAGGCCGCTTTCACTGTTTATATATTCGAACCGAGGATGGCTTGAGATGAACACGAGTTCGTTTTCAGCCAACACTCTAGCTTACCCTCTTAACACAACTCAAATACGGGTTGTTCAATTTTTAGTAGAGTTAAGCTTAGCCTAGGTGGCTCAATCTCAACCCCATTGTTTGTCGCCCCATTGGTGAACATAGAATTCAGTGGCAGATGGAGGTTCAGAGCCTGTGGGTAGTGGATCCTATGGATTTTTGTAAAACGCCCCTTATACCTATTGGTATTTTCACATAAACCTATAGAAAATTAAATAAATGAACCCACAGAAAACATGGATCGCTTGCAATTAACCCGATGGTTCAACTTTCTCTGGCTTCGTCACCGGTGGAATTTGTGTTAATTTGTACAACCGAATGATTTTGCCACATGGTAAATCCCAATCTTCTGTCCTGCCTATGGGAAGCCTATAGGGGAAGCATCCTGCATTACCTTAGGCCCACGATCACTTCAGAGTAACAACATCCATTGGAAGGTATTCCCTGAGTCAAGTCCACGAGTCAAGCTCGATAAAGTCCGCGAGGCTAACCTTCGTGAGGTACGCAAGACAAACTCCGAAGGGAATCTAGGGCCAACCCTAGGGGAAGTTTGGGGCCAACCATGGACGGAGTCCGATGTCAACCACGAATCGACTCTAGAGTCCTAGACGTGGTGGGATCCACACAAAGCAAATGATATATGTTGTAGGGGTGGCCCCCACCTAAACCCAGCAGGCCTGTTAGAAGGTTATAGGGCCCAAAATGGGACATGTAATGGCTTAAATACCCCTGGCAGGGAGGTACCGATGTAAGGGCAAATTTGTAAGAGCACAACCCATATGAATATATATACCAAGGGAAGACTAGAGGGAGAGGGGTAATCACTCTCTCCCAACTCTCCACTACCACATCTCTCTCTGTTTGGTCTGTAACCACAACAGTTGGCGCCGTCTGTGGGGAGGACAGGAGCAAGCCTGAAATCCGAAGAAGGATGGCACGGAAAAAACCTTCGTCGACGGCGGCGAAGGGAAAGAAGGCGGCTGGGTTGGAGCGCCGCGGGGGTACCAGGGCTTCGGCATCGGCCGTCGTGGGCGCGGGTGACGGCGCGGGCGCGGTGGTCGCGGACGTCGACGCTCGCACTGCGACGACCGACCCCACCACTAGCACTGAGACGACCGACCCCGCCATTGGCGCTGCGACCACCGACCCCGCCACTGCCGCTACAACGACCAACCCCGCCGACGTGACAGCGACCAACCCCGCCACCCTCGCCGCAACGCTCGCTGGTAGCGCGGACCGGGCGGGTGGAGATAGCCACAACGGAGCGACCGGCAGCTCGGGAGCTCGCGAGGCGATCGTACCCGTGCCGACCCGTCCGCCGGGCGCGCCGGCGGCACCGCCCGCACTAGCGGTGGAAAGCGCCCTGCTGGCGGCCCTCAACGCGTTCCAGCGGGAGCTAGGGGATCTTCGCGGGGCTGTCCGAGACATGCAAGAGGCTCGGAGCCAACAAACCGCGCCAGTGGTCGCGCCAGAGCCCGCGCCGGAAAGGGCAGACAGCCGCGGCGCCCCCACTTCCAGCCGCGTGCCGCCGCGACGCGTCAATCCAGAGTCCCCGCTTTCGGTAGGACTACAGCAGGCGGCGTGGCCCGAAGACTTCAAATTCCCCAGTGTCATCGAGCCTTACAAAGGCGATACAGACCCCCGCGAGTTCGTGCGCGTGTACGAAACCGCAATCGAGGCCGCGGGTGGAGACGACACCACAAAGGCGAAGGGGCTCCCCCTCGCGCTGCAAGGAGTGGCGCTTTCCTGGTTTTTTACCATAGAGCCAAACTCCATCTACGCGTAGGAGCAGATCCGCGACCGCCTTTACAACAACTTTCAAGGGAGCTATGTCGAGCGGGTCGACGCAGACCAGCTCTTCGCAGTGAAGCAGAAACCTTCGGAGAAGCTCCGGGACTACTCCAGGTGCTTCGCGAAGGTGCCCTGCCAAGTCAAAGACATTAATGAGACAACCGTCATCAACGCGGCTATACAGGGCCTTCGTCCGGGCCCCATGGCCGAATACAACACGCGGAAGCCTACCAAGACAGTCGCCAAGCTCTTCGACAAAATGGAGGAGTATGCGCGGGCAGAGGAGAAGGTGCGGAGACGCAGCGCCGTCGCCCCCGACCTCGCCCAAGCAAAGCGCTTGCCACACGAGGGGGGGGGGGCGAGTGATGATTCCCCGAAGCAGGGCCGCAGACGAGAACCCCGGGGAGGCACTCCCGGCGGTAGCGATACCGGGGGCCAGGAGGGCTCTTCAAGGGGCAGGCGCAAGCCCCGACGTCGCCAGCGCAGGCCACAAAAGGTCCGCCATGTCCTCGGCATCGAGAATGCCCCTCGAGGACCTGCCCCCACCTCGCGGGGAGGGGGCCGGGGATGGGAAGGCGGACCAGATCGCGACAGGCGACCCCGCGCGGAACAAGAAATTCTAGATTACGGCAAGTGGTGTGAGGTGCACGGCTACGGCGACCACCACACGAAGACGTGCGTCGAAGTCATGGAGTTGCGACGGATGGTGGCCGGAGCTCGGGCCGCATCCGGGGAAGGCACGTGGTGCCGCTCCATTAGCGTTATCACCGGAGGGTCCCTATCGGGGGCCCCCTTGGAGCAGCCGCAACCGTGGGTACCGCCCCGCGACATTACCTTCACCCTCGATGACGCCAGGGGTGTGGATTTCCCTCACCAAGACCCTTTAGTCACTCAGGCTCACATCGCAGGCCATGACGTCAGGCGCATCCTCGTCGACGAGGGGAGCTCCGCGAACATTCTGTTCGCGGGGGCCCTCGATCGTATGGGAATCCCCCGAAGCCGCTTAGAGCAGTCAGGAGCTCCACTTCAAGGCTTCGGGGGCCAACCGCTGGAGGCCATAGGACACGTGTCCCTCCCAGTTACATTCCGCCAGGAAGGTAACACCCGAAGCGCGCACGTCATCTTCGATGTCGTAGACATCCCGCACCCCTACAACGTCATATTGGGATGGCCCGCCATCAACTCCCTTGAGGCGATCCCGCACCACGCCTTCTTATGTATGAAGCTCCCAGGCCCGGAGGGCATGATCACTGTCTTCGGCGACCAGGACCTCGCCAGACGCGTCGAAGTCAGCAGCCGGGATTTACACCGACCGGTGCACGTCCTCCCAGGCATGCTCGGCGATACGCCCTCCGCTCCGGGATGGACACCTAAGCCTCGGCCCGAGGGTGGAGTCAAAAAGGTTCCGCTCCAAGCGGAGGGCCAGTTTGTGTCCATTGGCGAGGGGCTCCCTACGGAGGTCGAGCGAGACCTACTCCAAGTGCTTCAGAACAACGCCGACATTTTTGCATGGTCACCGGAGGACATTAAGGGCGTAGACCCGTAGTAATCGAGCATCGCTTGGCGGTCCGCCCTGACGCCAAGTCGGGCAAGCAAAAGCTTCGTCGCATGTCCATGGATCGGCAGCAGGCGGCCAAGGTGGAGGTGGCGAAGCTTCTCCGGGCTGGGGTCATTCGCGAGGTCCACCACCCAGAGTGGCTCGCCAACCCTGTATTGGTCAAAAAGGCCAGCGGGGCCTGGTGTATGTGCATTGACTTCACGGCACTCAACAAGGCGTGCCCAAAGGACAATTACCCCTTGCCACGCATCGATCAACTGGTCGACGCTACCGCCGGGTGCGAGCTAATGAGTTTCCTGGATGCCTACTCTGGCTACCACCAGGTATACATGGCCGAAGACGACGAGGACAAGACCAATTTCATCACACCGATTGGGGCTTTCTGCTTCGTCAGGATGCCCTTCGGCTTGAAGAACGCAGGCGCTACCTTCACCCGCCTCGTCGCACTTGCCCTCGCCGCCCAGCTCGGGAGAAATGTGGAAGCCTACGTCGACGACGTGGTAGTCAAAACCCGGCAGCTCGCTTCGCACGGCCGGGATCTCCAGGAGACCTTTGACAACCTCAGGAAGGCCGGCATCAAGCTCAACCCCGACAAATGCGTCTTTGGCGTGCAGGCGGGCAAACTACTGGGCTTCCTTGTATCCGGACGAGGCATCCAGGCGAATCCCGATAAGGTCGAGGCCATCATGGGTATGGAGCCGCCCAAGACGACGAGGGAGGTTCAGAGGCTGGCGAGCCGCATGGCAGCCCTAAGCCGCTTCCTATCTAGGGCGGCGGAGCGGGGTCTGCCATTCTTTAAGACACTCCGCGGGTGCGACGGATTTTGTTGGGATAGCGACTATGCGGAGGCCTTCAACGAGCTCAAGAAACACCTGGCGAGCCTCCCCACTCTGGTCGCCCCAACACCAGAGGCTCCCCTCTTGCTCTATCTGGCCGCGTCGGTTACAGCGGTCAGTGCCGTCCTCGTCCTAGAGGAAGGCGCCGTACAGCGGCCCGTATACTTTGTCTCCGAAGCCCTCCAAGGCGCCAAGACGAGATATACGGAGCTTGAAAATCTCGCTTACGCGTTGGTCATGGCCTCCAGAAAGCTTCGACATTATTTTTTGGCTCACCCAATCACAGTGCCTTCCTCGTTCCCCCTGGCAGAGATGTTACACAATAAGGAATCCACGGGTCGCATCGGCAAATGGGCTGCCGAGCTCGCCCTGTTCTCCCTGACATACGCCTCGCGGACGGCAATCAAATCTCAAGTTCTCGCCGACTTCCTTGTAGAATGGACTCCGCCGGCTCACCCACCCAGAAGCACGACGACCCAGTATGGACGCTCACCATCGACGGAGCCTACGGCGTCGCGGGCGCGGGCGTAGGCGCGGTGATTGTTACGCCCGAGGGGCAGCGCCTGTTATACTCGGCGCGCCTTGCGTTTCCGGCCACCAATAACACAGCTGAGTATGAAGCGCTGCTCTTCGGCCTGACGAAGCTCAAGGCAATTGGTGCGCGGCGCGTGCTCGTCCGCACGGACTGGCGTTTGGTGGCAGGCCACGTAGACAAGTCATATCAAGCCAAGGACCCTGAGCTGGCCAAATACCTCGCGGTCGTAAGAGCGAGGGAAAGACATTTCTTGGGCGTCACGGTCAAGGCCATCCCTCGCGCGGAAAACGAGCAGGCTGACGCCCTCGCAAAGGCGGCCAGTCAACAACTGCCACCCCCTGACGGGGCATTTTACGAAGTGTTACCGCAGGCGACCATCGCGCAGGACAACCGGGACGCGGCCCTCGTTCACCACATCGTCCAGCAGGGCGACTGGCAAGAGCCTATCTTCAATTTCCTGCAGGGCATTGCCGAGCCGGAGGACCCCGCCGAGCTCTGGCGTCTGCAACACCGTGCCAGATCCTTCCAGGTGTTCGAAGGGACACACTACAAAAAGGGAGTCTGCGCACCACTCCTGCGCTGCCTCTCGCACGAAGAAGGGAAAAAGCTCCTTGCAGAGATCCACGCGGGGGTGTGTGGGTCTCACCTCGCGCCAAGGTTGTTGGTCGGCAAGGCATTTAGGCAAGGCATTCAGGCAAGGCTTTTACTGGCCGACTGTCATCACTGACGCCCAGGACCTTGTGCGTCGGTGTCAGGGGTGCCAGTGGATGGGACGCATCATCTGCAGGCCCCCGACGAACCTCAACCCCATTCCCCCGGTGTGGCCGCTGGCATGCTGGGGCGTCGACATAGTGGGTCCACTTCCCCGAGCCCCAGGGGACCTGCGGTTCGTGGTAGTGGCGCTGGAATATTTTTTCAGGTGGCCGGAGGCGGTAGCCCTAACCAAAATAACCTCGGCGGCCATGCAGCGCTTCCTCTGGCAGAACGTTATATGTCGCTTCGGCGTGCCCAGGGAGCTCACCGTCGACAACGACCTGCAATTCGACGCCACCTTATTCAAAGAGTTCTGTGACAGTATGGGCATCACGCTTCGGTTCGCCTCGGTCGGGCACCCCCAGTCCAACGGAGCAGTCAAGAGGGCGAATGGTGCCATCTCTATCGCCGTCAAAAAGCGCCTGGTAGGGTTGCCAAAGGGCAAGTGGCCTAGCGAGCTTCACAGCGTCCTCTGGTCCCTTCGCACAACGGTAACACGCCCGACGGGGTTCACGCCTTTCAAACTCCTTTTTGGTGATGAGGCAGTGGCGCCTGAGGAAATCAAGGCCGGCTCGCGGAGGGTCCTCGTCCAAGCGCCCGACGAGGAGCGTCGCGTGTCCTTGGACCTCCTCGACGGGGCGCGGGCGAGCGCAGCCCAACATGTCGAAAAGTACGCGCGGCAGACCGTGCGTACTCGAGACCGGTCCCTATATCCGCGAGGGTTCAAGCCTGGGGATCTCGTCCTCAGAGTGGCACTCCATGCGGAGACCGTTGGCAAGCTGGAGTCCAAGTGGGAAGGTCTATACATCGTGGCGGAAGCATTACAGAAGGGAGCATACCGCCTCGCCACACTCGAGGGGCAAACTCTCCGCCACACATGGAACGCGGATAAGTTGCGGCGATATTACGCCTAGAAGCAGGACGAAAAGTATAGTGGCATCAGCCCTTGTATGATGCTCGCCCGTCCAAACGGGAGTTCAATAAAACCAGCTGTTCGCAGAAAGTACCGTGTTGTCTGGCCACAATGTGCAGAAGATCACCCCGCACGCCTCCGCACGCGCCAGTCTACGGACCCTAAACGAAGTCGTAGCGTCGAGGTCCGCCTCCGCACGCGCCAGTCTACGGACTCTAAACGAAGTCGTAGCGTCGAGGTCCGCCTCCGCACGCGCCAGTCTACGGACTCTAAACGAAGTCGTAGCGTCGAGGTCCGCCTCCGCACGCGCCAGTCTACGGACTCTAAAGGAAGACGTAGCGTCGAGGTCCGCCTCCGCACGCGCCAGTCTACGGACTCTAAAGGAAGACGCAGCGTCGAGGTCCGCCTCCGCACGCGCCAGTCTACGGACTCTAAACAAAGTCGTAGCGTCGAGGTCCGCCTCTGCACACGCCAGTCTACGGACTCTAAATGAAGTCGTAGCGTCAAGGTCCGCCTCCGCACGCGCCAGTCTACGGACTCTAAATAAGACGCAGCAGGGGGACGCCCTTGCGCGCACTCTCCGGAGTATAAACAAGATGCAGATCCCGCGCATGCACAGGCGTTGCCCCTGTGCGTACTCCTCGGAGTATAAAAGCAGCACACAACATTAAGAATGGGTGCTACTTCGGTTCACTGCAAAAAATGTCGGGGTTACATGACCACGAAAGCAGGAGCGCGCAGTACAACACTCCCCTAACCAACCGCTCATCCTTCGTGCGGGGCCGATGGGCCCGCGTCGCCATTGTGGCGCCGGGGAACTCCTTCGAGCCAGCGGAGGAGGTCCCCACCCCCATGCAGCGTATGCTGCACTTCAACCCTGGCCACGTCCTCCCCGACATAGCCCCAGATCCGTCGGTGAAAGTTTCGGAGGCCAGGCTTGATGAAGCGAATAGCTAGCGTCCGACATCGCCTCCGGCCGAGCAGGGAGATCCAGGTGAGGGTTCGCCAGCTCATGGACATGTCTACACCCAAGCGTGTGAAGCATGGCAAGGGCGAGGCACGCGCCGAGGAAACCGCAATGCTCGCTGAAGGTGCTAGCGCTGCGGAGAGCAAAGCCGGCCCCTTCCTCGACCAGCCCGAGCGTCTCCACCAAGTCCTCCGGCCCGTGAGTTGCGTCCGGCACGTCGACACATAGATCCCGCAGGGCCCGGTTCAGAGACTCCATTGCCCTCCACGCCGACATGGACGCATTGTTCAAGGCGCGGTCCTTCTCCGCAAGAGACTCCACCAGCTGGGCCTTCTCCTCCTTTAGAGCGGTGATCTGCTGCAAAAAGGAGGTACGTTCCTCCGCCGCGGCGCGCTGGACTTCCTCGGTCTTGTGTCGCGCGGCCACCAGGGCGCCCTCCAGCGCGTGAAGCTGTTCGTCCTTCGTGGCGTGGGCGTCATCCGCAGCACGAAGACCGACCTCCAAAGCTCTCCGCTCCCGAATACGGGCCTCATCCAGCGCTTGGCTGATGACAAGCGTCTGGGAATAGCAACAAGAGTCAGCAGGTGCCCGGTAGTACTCTAGCAACCGCGAGCGCACACACTTACCCTTATCTCCGAGGCCTGCAGCGCGAGCGCCAGGAGGTCTCCCTCGCACGACGACAACATCTGTCGATCCAGGCCGCCGCGGGCACGCTCCGCAGCTGCATTAAAAGCGCGAAGTGTCTCTAGGTGCGGGAGGAAGTCAGAGAGAACAAGCTCCACCCCCGCCGCGTCAGGGGCTGCGGAGGCTTCGGCCACTTCAACGGCGGCAGACGCCTGCAGGGCACCCTGCGCAGGGTCCGGGACGTCGCACACACCCCCGTTGCTCGATCCTTCACGTCCGGGAGACTTCGTCTCGCCTGATGTCAACGGAATGAGCGAGCAAATCGGAGAGAGTTTCGCAAAGTCGTGCGAGGAAAGGGAGCTGCGCCTACCTCCTGCACCCTCCGCCGCGACGGAATGGGGTGCCCGTTCAACCGCCGGCAGGGGGCGGGTGCCTCGGTGAGCGGTCGAGAAGACCCTTCAGCCGCGTCGGGCACCACAACTCCAAGCACAGGGCCGATGATGCCGTACCGACCCCTCGGAGGCGAGGGAGACTGAACTCGAGGACGTTTCGCTTGTGGCACCGCAGGCGATTCTTCCGCGGCACTAGCAGTCGCAGCTCCTGTCGCGCCTTCAGTCCCTACCGCCACGGGCACGTCCGTGGCAGCCGCCGTGGGTGGCAAAGCACTGCCGACCGCAGCACTCTCGCCAGGAGCGACGTCCCCCCGGGTTGGCAGGTTCCGGCCTAACGAAGGCCGTGCGTATGGCCTCGACAGCGCCGACGGGTGGTGCCGCCAATGGGCTCGAGACGACGCGCCCACCTGAACCGGTCCGGCCAGACTCATCGCCGGCCGCACGTCCCGTCCAGCAACGCCAGCCGATATGGCTGGCGGGCTGGGTACGGCAACCTCAGAGCAGGCCCGGCGCCGCGAAGGTAATACCCCCGCTTGGCTACCACCGCTACGATGGTCCGGAATCCCTGCGGGAGCCTCCGCTGGCACCGCGCGCTCGGGCACAGCAATGCCCAGAACCTCGCACGTGCGATTTATCCGCCCCTGCTTCGCCGCTTTGGTCGCGGCCTCACGTAGCTTGTGCTCCTTGAGCGTGTACGGACCCAGGAACGCCACAACCGCGCGCTCCGCATCTTCTAGCTGGGCCACTGCACAAAAGACAAGTCTTATCAGGCGGGGACTACGCAGACACAAATGGATGCGTACCAACGCACTGCACGACTTACAAGGAGTAGAGGGCGGAAGCAGGCAAGACAGTGGCGGGCGAACCCTGTCCTCTCGGTCGTCGCCCCGTCGCGTGTATTTCCACCGGGAGGAGAGGGGCGCCACCCCGTACATCGTAAACTCTTCGGCCAAGTCGCGCATACTTAGCCAGCACGCAACGCCAGCAAGCCTCCATAGCCTCTGTGCGTCGTCAGCCTCCGGCTTCACACTTGGCGAGATATTGAACGAGATTGGCCCACCTCGGCACAGCAGGCCGCTCGCGCTGGTCACGATGTAATAAAACCACCGCCGCGTCCAGCCGGACTCCCACCTCCCCAAGGTGGCCGACGCAGGGAATAGCGTCGTGCAGGACGCTCGCAGCACGAAGTCCACACCACCAAAGTTGGACACAGCCCCCTCCACGACTTTCTTGGGTCGGCAGCATGCATCGTGCAGGGTGACGAACAGGCTCGCGCTGGGACGCCGGCCTTCTGTCCGTGCTGCCCACGAAAAAACAGCTAGGCGGACTATGGCGTTTGGCGTCAGCTGTGCTAATTCCAACTCGTAGGCCCGCAGGACTTCACCCACAAACATCGTTGAGGGCATTTGAAGGCCGGCGTCGAAAAACGCGACGAAAATGATCACCTCCATCTCCCGGGGCCTCGGCTCTGTCTTGTCGCGACGGGGTAGGCGAGCCCCATCACGCTCCTCGATCTTGCCTTCCCGTACAAGCCGCTGCAGCGTCTCTTTGGTTACGCGACTCCTCCCCAGCACACGGGAGCAGCGGCCCCCCGAGTATTCCATGGCGTCCCACCGCCTGTCGGCACGTGAACGCCCCCGCAGCACCAGCTCGTACTCAGAAGGGACAAACAACTCGTCCCGGCTAGGTAAGGAGCCGCCGCCGGGATGGTGGGAGATATCGTCCTGTCCGGCCATTGTCCTCTGCGATCAGGGCAAAAGGAACAAGGCGGGAGCAAGTGGCGCTATTGTCAGAACAAGCAGAGCCAGGAGACAGGCGAGACAGAACATCCCCACTACAACGGTGGCACCTTATAAGGCCCGCTCGCCTTCCCCACGGCTACAAGCGCAGCCAGATTAACCCCCAGCGGTTCGACTACCCACGGCTTGGAAAAAAGAATCGCCAGCACTTCGAGGAGCGTGCCTGGTAGGTGGCCAGACAGCGCGCAACGCCAACGGGCACCCGCAACGCGTCTCGCTTTCCTGGGGAAGAGGCGAACTGCCGCGGTCACACAACCGCTCACATCCCATGACGCACCAATCACAAGCCGCCGCATGCCCCACCCACGGGAAGGCGGACGACACGGCAGGACAGGACAGCCTGCGCCCTGACAGGCCAGGCATCGGCACGATTCCAGGCTGCATTAAAAGCGCACTACCAGACCGCGGGGTCATAACAGCTTCGAAGCACACCGATGCCGGCGGCGCGAGGCCCGCCTCCACCACCGCTTACTCCGACCAGGCGCCAGCTCCGCTGCCACCCGTTTGAAGGGTAGGGGACGGCGCGCGCGCGCCTACTTCGACTAGGCACCAGCTCCGCTCCCACCCGTTTGAAGGGTAGGGGACGGAGCGCGCGCGCGCCTACTTCGACTAGGCGCCAGCTCCGCTGCCACCCGTTCGAAGTGTAGGGGACGGAGCGTGCGCGCGCGCCTACTTCGACTCGGCGCCAGCTCCGCTGCCACCCGTTCGAAGGGTAAGGGACGGAGCGCGCGTGCCTACTTCGACTAGGCGCCAGCTCCGCTGCCACCCGTTCGGAGGGTAGGGGACCGAGCGCGTGCGCCTACTTCGACTAGGCGTCAGCTCCGCTGCCACCCGTTCGAAGGGTAGGGGACGGAGCGCGCGCGCGCCTACTTCGACTAGGCGCCAGCTCCGCTGCCACCCGTTCGAAGGGTAGGGGACGGAGCGCGCGCGCCTACTTCGACTAGGCGCCAGCTCCGCTGCCACCCGTTCGGAGGGTAGGGGACGGAGCGCGCGCGCCTACTTCGACTAGGCGCCAGCTCCGCTGCCACCCGTTCGGAGGGTAGGGGACGGAGCGCTCGCGCGTCTACTTCGACTAGGTGCCAGCTCCGCTGCCACCCGTTCGAAGGGTAGGGGACGGAGCGCGCGCGCGCCTACTTCGACTGGGCGCCAGCTCCGCTGCCACCCGTTTGAAGGGTGGGGGACGGAGCGCTTGCGCGTCTACTTCGACTAGGCGCCAGCTCCGCTGCCACCCATTCGGAGGGTAGGGGACGGAGCGCTCGCGTGTCTACTTCGACTAGGCGCCAGCTCCGCTGCTACCCGTTTGAAGGGTTGGGGATGGAGCGCTCGCGCATCTACCTCAGCTGCCAATACAAGCATCGGCTTCGGCTACGGCCTCAGACCCCGGGACCCGCTGCACACCAAGGCTCCGCAAGTTCGGAGAAGTTCACAGGCCGCAGGGACGGAGGGGGCCAAAGGACTCGGCAACATAGCTTCGGCCCTGTGAAACCCTTCACCATGAGAGGCTCCTGTTGTAGGGGTGGCCCCCACCTAAACCCAGCAGGCCTGTTAGAAGGTTATAGAGCCCAAAATGGGACATGTAATGGCTTAAATACCCCTGGCAGGGAGGTACCGATGTAAGGGCACATTTGTAAAAGCACAGCCCATATGAATATATATACCAAGGGAAGACTAGAGGGAGAGGGGTAATCACTCTCTCCCAACTCTCCACTACCACATCTCTCTCTGTTTGGTCTGTAACCACAACAATATAGATACCCCTAGGGCAAACTTGTAACTTCACTTGCCTCTCTCCCCTTCATAAATAGGATCTCTTGTAATAGGAGAAGAGAGGACATTTATAATCCTAGTATTAAATACACTTGGTCATTCGTGTGCTTCTCGTTGAGTCCCTCCACATCCTCGGTAGCCTCAGCATTTGATCAGGAGTGTTTTTAAGTTTACTGTTTGGTCTTGTATTGACGACAGTTGGTGCCATTCGTAGGGACTCGAGCAAGAAGTCATGCCATCTAAGAACAGAAAGGCAAAAAGGTCGTTGAGGTGGGAGGTGCAAACCCCCTTTGAGGCCAAAGTCTAGTATTAAGTACCCTGCGCCACCCCAGGGCTGGAAGCCCAGCTGGATCTCTCCACGGAGGCCTAGGTCACCGATGAGACCATGACTTCCAGGGAGGCCAACTGTCTGAATGTTCACAAGGAGGTGGAGCGGGAATTAGAGGATCTCCAAAGGTAGTTGAGGGAATCGTAGACCGAGGCTTTGCGGTCCATGACCGAGGCTCACCGAGCGGTGGAACTCTAGGCACAACTCAAAAGGGCGCTAGCCGAAGCAGGACCGCTGCCATCCGTGGAAGCCCATGAAGCCGAGGATCTAAGGAATCAGCTGGAAGAAACACGAGCATCGGTGCGGGAGACAACATGCTCCGAGGTCGAAGCCCTTTGACCATTCAAATCCACTAAGCCCAAGCCTGCAAGCCATGCCATGGTGAATACGTTTCTAGATGCCAGAGATTACCAAGTACTCAGGGGCTCTGACCTAGTGGAGTTCATCCGTGTGTATGAGACCGCCATAGCGGCAATGAGAGGGGACGAATCCATCATGGTGAAGATCTTGCCCTTGGCCCTCTATGGGGTCGCTTAGTCCTAGCACCTCTCCCTGCCGCCATGCTTAGTGTACTCGTGATAGCAACTTTGGGAGAAGTTGGCCAAGCACTTCTAAGGGAGCCAGAACAAGCTAGTCACGTCCTCCAACCTACACGTGCTCAAGAAAATGCCTGGTGAGTCCATCAGAGACTTCATGCAACAATTTGTTGCCAAGTACAGGGCATCTCCGACACAAGTGCCATCAAGGCTGCACGTTGAGCTCTCCATAAGGGGGACTTAGCTGACAATCTAGATAGGAAGGAACCAAAGATGGTGGCAGAGCTACTTCCATCATAGAGAAATACTCTAAGTCTGAGGAGGGACGAGTCAAATCCAAAGCCACTCAGCCGTGCCTCGATGGCCGTCATGATGACCGCTAGGGCAGTCACCATGAGCGTAAGCACAAGAACGATTGATGGCATGAGGAGCAATGCCACGATTGTGACAACAATCCTCATTTCTGCACCATTCATGGATGGGCTTACCATGATACTTTGGGGTGTGAGCTCATTGCCTTCACCTGACAACTTCACCGATAGTAAGCACAGGTCACCGCCGACTCGTCGTAGTCCAACCCACCTTCTGCGTCCGCAGCGATGGCCGTAGTACCTGCCTCAGCTGCTTTACTTCGGCTTGAGGACACAAGGCAATCTGCCGACCCTCCACGCCATGTGGTTGTGACATCCCAAAATTTCAAAATTTTAATTTATTTATTTTTCTGGAATTTAATTTCTCTTTTTCATTTGTGCTTATGTGGAAAACTATTAAAGTTTGGGAGCAATTATGGTCAAAATGAGTTTATTCAATTTTATTTAGGTTTCTTGCATTTTGTCAGAATTTTAGGAATTTTCTGGGATTTATTTGGATTTTTCTGCTACTTTCTAAAGCATTGTTTTCTTTCTTAGGATTTTTGAAAAATCAAAGAAAAAAAAATCCCAGCCCTTCCCTCCGAGCGACGCGTGGATGGCCCAGATCCACCCACGGTACCGCCCGCCTCATCCCACCTCTCCCCCTGGGCCGACGCGTGGACAGCCTAGATCGATCGCGCACGCGCCCGACCCATCTTCCCTATCTGGCCTTCCCTCTCTCCTCTGCGCTTCCGAGGCAGCCGATCCTCATCCAGCCGCCCGCTCCCGTCCTCTCCCTTCTCTCTCTGCTGCTGGGGCCCACCCGTCAGCTCCGTCTTCCCCACCTCCGTCTTCCTCCTCGTGCCGCAACCATCGCTGCCCGACCATTGTGCCACTGCGCCTTTCCCAGCCATGTGTTCTTGTCTGTGATGGTTGCAGGACATTGGAGCGAGGTCATGGCGAGGAATGGAGGAGCCGAGACTAGGCACAGGAGGTGTTGTGGTCTAGAACAGTTCGGGAGGTGTCAAAGATTACTAGGCATGCAACGTGGCTGCAAGACCTGGACAGCAAGGCACAGGAAGCTTCTAGGAAGGTGCGGGGATGGCATTTTGGAGAAATGTGCAAAGCCTGCAAGGTGAAAGCGGATTCTGTTGAAAAGCTCAGGTGCGGTGTGCGCTATCGGGTAAAGCGAGAAGTCTGTTGGAGTTAACAAGCAAAGCACCGAGTTTGTTGGTGTTACTGGGTAAAGTGAGTGGTAAAACTCGGTGTTAGTTGGGGTTAACGGGTTCTCCCCCCGTAGCTGAAGCCTATAAATAGAGAAGGTAGACCTCGGTTGCCGGGTGAGATTCTGGTTCCTGAGTTGCTCTGTTCTTCTCTGTTTAATTTTTGTGTGTGTTCTCGGGATGGAGCAAGTGTGCTCATGTATCTCCCAGTTGGAGTGGCTATAGAAAGCTCCATGTTCAATCATTCATCTCTGTTCATCTTTTCAAGTTCTGTCTCAGTATGTTATTTTGGATGATTTGATTGTTTTCTCTGGTCTATCATTTCCTCTTCCCTTTCTGGTTGTAATTGTTTTGGTTTGAGGTGTTTTCGACTTGCTCAGAACTGGGAATCTTCATCAAAGCCATTTGGCTAGGCTATTCCTGAGAGCAGAAGTCTGGTCGTCGAGTTCTTGTCTTGCGGTCGACGCGCTTCCTGTCTTCCTCTGTTTCACCTTCGACCATGCCTTCTTGTTAGACCACAGCAAAGAGTTTCTGTCTTCTTAGGAATTTCTCTTTTAGAGGTTGTGCTCTTATTGGGTTTCAAGTTTCATGTGCTTTGGATCTTTGAGCCGAAAGTTCTCCAAAGTTTTAGTCCCGCGGTCATGCGCCTCGGCTTTACTCTGTTTTGAATTTGACTGAGAGACCATGTGGAGGTATCCCCATGTTGGTGATGAGTAATTGACGGTTGGTTTAGTGAGTTTGAGTTTATTTTGGGTATTCTAGAGTTGAGTACCTTTTACATATGCTATTATTGATATGCTGTTTTGTGCGATGCTATGTGACGGTTTGCTTGTCTGTGTGACTGCAGGACTTCGGAGCTAGGTCATGGTGAGGCGAGGAGGACCGAGACTAGACACAGGAGCTGTTGAGGTCCAAACAGTCGGTGATGCCGAAGATGATCGAGGCTAGTGAGATGGTTGCGAGTCGGGAGACGAGAACCGGAGCTGGAGCTATCGGTGACAGACACGACGGGCGACGATGAGAGAACCGGGATTAGACTCAGGGAGGAGTCGGAGGTCCAGAACGGTTGGAAGTCGGTTGCGGTCGTGCGCGACGGAACAGACCAGGACTAGACTTAGGTGGAGTCGGAGGTCTTGGTCGGTATCGAGTGGACACGACGGGCAGCGACGAGTGGATCGGGACTAGGCTCAGGGAGGAGTCAGAGGTCCAGACGATTAGGATGCCGGGTGCGGTTGTGTGCAGCGGAACAGACCAGACTAGAATCAGGGAGGAGTCGAGGTCCAGACGGTCAAGGTACCGGATGCGGAAGCTTCCGGGAAGGTGCTTGAGGGGCAATTTGGTAAATTGACTCAAGCAAATGAGTGGAGGAGGTGATTTCCCTCCAAAATCTGGTTTGACCCTTACCTCATATGTGTGTGTGAGGTTTGAGTGGAGGTTGTATGACTCTTCTTGAATTTCTCCTCTGGGTGTGAGGCTTGTTGTTAAAAAGCAGAGGATGAGAAGAGGGCATTTGACATTCTGGAGAACACATTGTAAGGTAGTGAGCTAGGGTTGAGAGCTCTGAGCGTGTGTTCTCTTCCCAAGTGTAAGCATGTAGTGTGTGTGTTCATTTCCAACTGCGTATGGGGATGGAGTGTTGTTTCCCTGTTGTAATCATTCATCTCTTTTCTTCTATATCAATGTGAGAATGATTATGTTGGGCTGGTTCCATTTCTTGCTCCCTCTCTGTGCTTTATTGCTTGAAATAAATTTGAGTTGATTTTCTAGTTTGAAAGATTGGTTCTCAGCTTGCTCTGTGATGGGAAATCCTCAAGACCATTGGGCCAATCAATCCCTAAGAGCAGAAGCTAGAATCATTGAATACTTTCTTCTCTGAATCAAAAGATGCTTTTCCTCTGTTTTGTGGAATCTAGGGTTTCATGTCAGGGGAAGATGAAATCTTTTGATTCCCTTTGAATGATGGCTTGATATTTGGGCTCTCATGGCCTGAGGTCATTGCTAAGTAAGTTGCAAAAGCTCATAAGCAGAAGATGTGAGAATAAAGAGCAATTTGGAATTCATCCCATCTTCTGTAGGAGTTTCGGATTTTTGTCAAATTCTTGATTTCTTGCTCTCTTGGTGAAATCCTTGGATCCCAAAGGTCCCAATGCTATTTGGGACAAGTTCTTGAGCTTGTGGTCTAAGGAGAGCATCTACATTTCACAAATTTCATTGAAACAAGCAAATTCTGAATTTTCAGCCTGCTGTTCGGCCACTGCCTGAGCCAGGACTGGTCAGACCGGACTCAGACCGCCGGTTAGACTGGCCCGACAACACCGGTCTGACCGGCCATAGCAGTAGTCTGACCGGCGTCACTGGAGCGGTCTGACCGGCGGAATGCCTGCGGTCAGACCGCCCGGCCTCCTGTGGTCAGACCGGCCAGTTGCTGTTTTCAGTGTAATTCCTTGAGCTTTTTGGTTTTTCGTTGCTTGATCTAGTGTTTGGTCAATTGCATTTCCAAAGAGCATAGATAGTCTTCTTCATAGCTTCCATAGCTATTGGAGAAGTGATTGTTGTGTGAATACTTTAGAGGGGACAATTTTTAAAGAGGCACCATTCACCCCCCTCTGTTGCCGGCAACCGATAAGTATTCCACCAAGGCCCCGATCTTCGATGGGATCGACTATCCCTTTTGGAAGAGTCGGATGGAGATCTATATTCTGGCTCAGGGCTATGCGATTTGGCGCAAAATCAAGGTTCGCTTTGCTGTTCTTGCCGATGAGAACATCAATGCTGGAAACATGGCTGATGTTGAGGCAAATGTTAAGGCAAGGAACATCATCATCCAAGGTTTGAGCCGTGTTGGATCGGAAATGGCAACAGAGGGGGGGGGGGGGGTGAATGATGCCTCTTTAAAAATCGACCCCAAAAGTATCCGTGAAAAACTCAACTCCGATAGCTATGGTAGCTATGAAGTTGAAACAAAACGAGCGCTAACTAGATTAAGACAACTGAGCTCAAAACAAAGTCACGGCAGAAACGAAGCTCAAAGCATTGTCACGGCAACGAAACATCAGTAACATTTTGCCACGGTAGAGAAAACAGCAGCAAAACAATGTCACGGCAGGCACTGTGCTCGAAGCATTGTCACGGCAGCAGATACTGAGGAATTGGCTGCCACGGCAAAGCAAATCGGCTGCCACGGCAGGGAAATGACTGTTTTTGCTGCCAGCCGAGAGAAGCACTTGGACAAAAAGAAAAGCTCCCGAAAGAGCTGTCTAGATGAGCTGCATGCTAGTTTCTTTGTTGCCGAGATGCAGTACTGCTGAAATAAAAAGAAGATTTAAAGACTGCAGTCCTAAGAAAAAGCATCAGAGGCAGTTGAGAAAAGAAACAACTCAGTACTTACTGCAGAAAAAGAAAATAAAGCCCAAATCAAAACCGAAAGTACTAATGAAGCAAGCTGGCCGTGAGTACTAGTTGTAAACTGCAGCCAAAATGTTTTCTCTGCTTGCTCGGATGAAGTAAACATTTCTCAAAAACTGATTTGCTGCAAGGAGAAGGCAGCAGCACTTTTGTTGGACGGAAGTTCACAGAGATTAGAAAAGAAAACATTTGGCTGCAGCTCTACCTAAAGAAAAGACAGGAAATAGTAAGCCCTAGACCATTTCCAAAACAGAGGAGAAACTTGAGCAAAATAGCCAACTCAAAGCCCTACTCTCAGACATGAACTGGCCAAGGGGCCTTTAGGCTATTTCTGAGCAGAGGGACTGGCAGAGAAGCAAAACAAGAAGTCAAATAACAAAACACATGAGCTAAGAGGCAAAAAAAAAAACAGAACAAAAACTGAGGCTCAATCTCTGAAACAAAAGAAAGGGAAGCACATCACTCAAACAAAAGAGAAGCTCAAGGAGAAGATATATATCCAGACCAACTCAAAATGAAGTCTCTCATGTCGAAATGGATACAAAGACATGAATACTTACAAGGAGTTGTTCTCAGTTCATCTCTCTCACAATCTCACACTAACTAAGTCCCCATACGCCCGGAGAGAATAGAGAGAAACTCACACCTTCTCTCTTTCTCTCTTTCTCAATAAGCAAAGACTAGAAGTAAACCCTAATCCATCTCATACAAACAAGGAGAGACACAAACATAGAACTATCACACTCACTCTCTCAATTTCAGCTCTAGAGAGCACCTCTCTATTTATAGCCTCCAAAATGGGTTCACACCACGCTTTACCCATTAAGCCTCCACCAACTCATGGCGCTTTATGCACAATCCACTTCCTTTAGTGCAGCTTTGCGTATTCACCAAAACGCCCATCGCGCACCTTCCAGAAAGCTTCCTCATTCCTTGCCCTCCAAGCCACGCAGCTACCTCGAGTCCTCGCCGTCTTCGGCACACCTCGACCGTTCTGACCTCAGCACCGCCCGTGCCTAGTCCGGTCATCCCATGCCTTGCCACGACTCCACCTCGACGTCCTGCAGCCATCACAGACAAGAAACAAATCACATAGCACCGCTCGAAATATTGTAACCATACAATAATATTAGAAGAAATACTCAAAGCTCAAACCGATCGAAACAAAAAATAAACGACTAAAGCACGTTCGACCTAGTTTGACAAAGTCCGACTGAAACCGACTGCACCGTGCAACGACATGGTCCAAACCACACAAACCAAACTCGACTTTCCTAAAACAGATGTCAATTACTCATCACACACATGGGGTCATAACCACATGGTCTCTCAAGCCGAAATGAGTTTGATCGTATTTCTCATCTTTCGTCGGCCTTCGACATTTGGGAGACCCTCGATGCTTACCATGAGGGCACCACCCAAATTAAGATGGTTCGACAGGATCAATTCAAGCGAGATTACAACAAGTTTGAAATGCTCGCTGGAGAGTCCTTGGATGAATGCTTTGCGAGATTCCACAAGATCTTGAGCAACCTCCGAGCGGTCGGTCTCACACACCCTGACTCGGACAACGCTCGTCAGATGCTTGCGGCCTTGGACTTGCGTGTGTGGGAGATGAAGGTGACCACCATCAAGGACACCACAGACCTCTCGACTTTGACTCTTGATGCGTTGTACTCACGCCTCAAGACTCACGGGATTGACATTATCTCTCGCAAGTCGAAGTAACAATCGATGGCCTTGGTCACCAATCCCAGTCCTGCCTCTGGTTCTTTTGCTGACACTCTTTCGGGTTTTCTCTAGCTGCTCTGTGTGAAATTGATGATGACCATCTAGAGCAGCTCCCAGAAAACCAGCTAGCCCTCTTAGCCAGAAAATTCTCCCATACTTACAAGAGGGTTAGGGAGAGAAAGAGAGGAGGAGGACGTGTGATTTGCTTCGAGTGTTGTGGCCCCAAACACATTCGGGCAAACTGCCCCAGGCTGGAGGGCAAGAACGACTTCGGCGGTTCGAGTAAGAACGTCTACACCGACAAGAACCGCAACAAAAAGCCTCCAAGCAAAGAGAAGAAGTTTCGCAACCTTGGCAAAGACAAGAAGCTCTTCTACCGCGTCCTCACCGCCTTCGACGACCTCGACCTCAGCTAGGTCGAAGGGTGGAGTGACGACGATGGGAAGGACGAGCAAGACCCCAAGGGTGGCGACGACTTCTCCGGTATGTGCTTCATGGCCCTTCAGGGCGAAGTGAGCGACACCGAGCTCTACTCTGACTCCGACGAGGTATACCCCTCTTATGATCAGCTTAATGATGATTTTCTTAAGCTAGGAAAATTTCATGCTAGATCTAGAGCTAGGTGTAGCGAGTTGGAGAAGGAAGTAGATAGATTATCACGGGAGCTTACTTCACTTATATCTGCTCCCTCTTGTGACGAATGTGATACATGCTCTGTTTTGCTTGGTGATATGGAGAAATTAAGGACATCTCATGATAGTCTGTCTTCGAAGCTTGATATGCTTAAAGTGGAGAATGTTAGTCTTTTAGCTGAAATAGAGATGAGTAGGACTGTTACACTTTCATCTACTACTGTTGAGACTACATCTTTATACCATGTGAGGATAAGGACAATGCATTTAGAGGTCTTTATACCATGCTTATTGATTTGCCCGAGACTTGTGAAAGTTGTAATAATTTAAAGATGAATCTAAAAAGGGCAGATCATAAAATTGCTGAATTACAAGCTTTTCTATTAGAGCCCATTGCTTCATGTATGAACTGTCCTAAATTAACTGCTGAACTTGAATCTGTCTCAAAACAGTTTCAAGAAATGATTGATCACAATAACAAAATGGCTCAGTATGCTTCTAAGGACCCTGTTAGCTCACCATGCAATAATTGTGACAAACTAAAATCTGACTTGATTGTATTGGATGAAAAATATGTGAAGCTAACTAAGGACCTTCTACAGAAGTCACCATCTGCTTGTAATGTGTGTGCTGGTGTTGGGAAGGAGCCCAAGGGTAAGGTAGAGACGCCTAGCGACGTGAACCAAATGGTTAGCAATAGGACTGTCTCTTCTGAGGCGGCTGTGCGTGCACAAGCCATTCTTTCCTCTGCTGTTGGTTCTTCTTCTACTCCCTTACCTTCTGCTATCTCTTCTTCCCCCTGCTCTTCTTGCACCTCTCTCTTTCAGGACTCGCTTTCCCATAGCAGTCGGACCCAGCAACAGCTTCAGGTCTGCTCGTGGACCTTCTGGCTTTTTGAGCGACAGAGAGCGTAGGGTAGTTAGAGGTCAGTCATGTGTGACTACTTCTTCTGCTCGACGTGTGACTCAGTATTGGGTTCCAAAATCTCTTTTGATTTATCCCAGTACTGAGCCTTTACTCTCTTGTTGACTTAGGTTCGCCGGGCAGGGAAGGGAGAGGTTTGGCTCGTGGACTCCGGTTGTTCTTGTCATATGACCGGAGATTCTCATTGGTTCTCTTCCCTAGGCTGAGCTCCAGGTGATGAGACTATCACCTTTGGAGACGCTTCGTCTAGGCGCGTCTTAGCCTCAAAGGATGAGACGTTCAGTTATTTTTGAGGTCATTTTAGTAGGCTTTCTGTTAAGCTCTCGGGTGCCTTACGAGCGATCCACAGTGACAGTGGCATGGAGTTCAAGAATTCCTACTTTGAGAAGTTCTGTGATGAGACAGGTGTGGAGCACCAGTTCTCTTCTCCGCACGTTCCCCAGCAAAATGGCATCGTGGAGAGGAAGAACCGTATCTTGGTCGAGATGGCCAGGACGATGCTTAATGAGTACTCTACACCTAGGAAGTTTTGGGCTGAGGTTAAAGCCACCGCGTGCCATGTTTCAAACCGAGTTTTTCTGGGGGCACACTTGCATCGCACTTCTTATGAGTTGAGATATGGACGAAAGCCTAGTGTCTCGCATTTTCGTGTGTTTAGTTACAAGTGTTTTATCTTGAAGTCTGGGAACCTAGATAAGTTTGAGTCACGATCTTGTGATGGGATTTTTCTGGGTTACTCGACTTCTTCGCGGGCGTATAGGGTCTAGAACTACGAGTTTAGAAAGATGGTAGAGACCTGTGAGGTGACCTTCGATGAGGCCAGTCCGGGGACTAGGCCTGATATCTCAGGTTCTGTAGAGCAGTCCAAGACCATCTTTGTGGATGATGAGGAGGATGGAGATGAAGGTTGCTTACCTAATTTAGTTCCTCCTGTCCCTGAGGAGCCTGCTTCTTCCACCGTACCTCAGGGAGATCTGCCCATTCCTTCCACATCTTCTGGAGCTAGTGGCTCTGTTCCTACCTCATCAGCTCATGGGGTAGAGGCCACTTCTTCTTCTCATCCAGAACCTCCCTGACATATCCAAAATTGCCATCCTTTAGAGCAGATGATTGGAGACCTCTTTGAGCGCATCACACTCTCGAAATCTGGCTTGTCTCACTTCTGTATCCATTCTACCTTTGTCGCCAACTTTGAGTCCAAGGATGTGTGTCATGCTCTTTCTGATGAGTCTTGGGTCAATGCCATGCATGAGGAGTTAGAAAATTTTGAGAGGAACAAGGTCTGGTCACTTGTTGAGCCCCCTAGAGGTCATGATGTCATAGGTACCAAGTGGGTGTTCAAAAACAAACAAAGTGAGGATGGGGTAGTCATTCGAAATAAGGCTAGATTGGTAGCTCAGGGTTTCTCCCAGGTTGAGAGTTTAGATTTTGAGGAGACCATTGCCCCTGTAGCTAGGATAGAAGCCATTAGGATCTTGCTTGCGTTCGCGGCGTCTAAGGGCTTCAAGCTATACCAAATGGATGTCAAGAGTGTCTTCCTCAATGGATATATTGAGGAAGAGGTCTATGTTAGGCAGGCTCCAAGTTTCAAGAACCCCAAATACCCAAACCATGTATACAAGCTTTCCAAAGCCCTGTATGGACTTAAGCAAGCCCCTAGAGCTTGGTATGAGAGGCTTAAGTCCTATTTGTTGAGTCATAGGTTTGAGATGGGTAAGGTAGACAAGACCTTGTTCATTCGAAGGCATGACAATGACCTTCTACTCGTCTAGATTTATGTGTATGACATTATCTTTGGCGGCTCTTCTAATGCTCTTGTTTCCCAGTTCTCTGATGTCATAAGCACAGAGTTTGAGATGAGCATGATGGGCGAGTTGAGCTTCATCCTTGGTTTCCTGATCAAGCAGACTCGGGAGGGTACTTTCTTGCATCAGGACAAGTACACTCGTGACCTCCTGAGACGCTTTGACATGGGTGATGGCAAGCCGGTATCAACTCCAATGGCGTCATCAATTTCACTCGACCCAGATGAGGATGGTGAGCCAGTTGACCAAACGAGTACCGCAGCATGATAGGTTCCCTCTTGTACCTCACGGCCTTAAGGCCAGACATACACTTTTCCGTGTGTTTGTGTGCTCGTTTTCAGGCCTCTCCTTGCGTATCTCACTGCCAGGCGGTGAAGCGCATCTGGTACTCTTCTTGCTCCTGTCTTTCCCTTAGAGCCTACTCCGATGCAGACTTTGCTGGCTGTAGGATAGATAGGAAGAGCACTTTTGGCACTTACCAATTCATTGACACTTCTCTTATTTCTTGGTCTTCTAGGAAACAGTCTGGTGTTGCACAGTCCACCTAGAGGCCGAGTACGTTGCTGCTGCGAGTTGCTGCAGTCAGGTGCTTTGGATGGTCTCGACCTTGCAGGATTTTGGGTTAGTCATAGATAGTGTTCCACTCTTTTGTGATAACACTTTTGTCATTAAGATTGCCAAGAACCCAGTGCAACACTCTAGAACCAAGCACATTGATATCAGATTTCATTTTCTTAGAGATCATGTAGAGAAGGGTGACATAGTGCTCCAGTTTGTGGAGAGTGACCACCAGTTGGCTGATATCTTTACCAAGCATTTGGATAGCTCGAGATTTTAGCCTTGCGGGGAGAGCTTGGGGTAGTCTGCCCTTATGGATTATTGTGAGGGGAGCTTTTCACTGTTGTGTGTCTCATTGCTTTTATGCTCCTGTTTTCATTCTGTTGCAATGCATGAGGGTGCATTTGGGTTAGTCCTTCTAGTATAGATTAGAGTGTTCTCTCCCTAAGTTGCTTAGATTTCTTCCTCTCATCTTGTGCTTCTAGGATGCTGCTTATTAGCTAGATCTTTTCTCACTAGGTTGAGTTCACTCACTTCTTACAGGTCTAGCGAGGGTTGGGCCATCCTTGGGTAGACAGGGAACGTGCTTACTCCTTATTGTGTTAGAAGTCCAGCTAATAGTCCTAGAGTCATATGGGGTAGATGAGAGCCAGTCTGAGCCATAGTATTCTCTATATCTTATCTATGCTTTAAGAACTATCTTTTCTGCTTTCTCAGCCAGCTTCTCGTATTTATTGCTTTGGTTCAGGGGGAGTTCATTTGGGATTTGCTAGAACTTAATATTGACATAACTCAACTTGAACTAAAGGTGCTTCACATGCTAAGGGGGAGCTGGATTTTCTTGCATTTATTTTCAGCATCCTGCATTGTAATATATCTACATGGAGCATTGATTATTATCCTCTTATGACATGTTTACAATGCATTACATCTTGCCATGATCTGTGCTAAAATTGCTAGATTTATCATGACTTTCCGTGTGTAGTCTAGTTTTTGCCATGATAATCTTATCAAATGTGCACAACTTGAATTAGAACATGTCATTTTCGATCTTGTGACAAGTTTGTCTTTAGTTATCCTCTTATGATTCATGCCATGTCACATAGGCTGAGTTGAGTTTTGAATCTTTGTTGAGTTTTAGATTGAGGTATGCTAGTTCTTAATGGAGCATGAGTTGTTGAACTAGATTAAAAAAATGCAAAAAGATCTCTTTTGTGCGAAAAACTGATCTCACCAATTCTTTCTCATGAGACTGCTTGCCATTGCACTAGGCATGAACTCAGACGGAATTTTGGATGACCAAGAACATTTCTTAAGCTTATTGCTTGAAATGGTCGCATAAGGCTTGAGATCTAGCACATGGCTAAGCAACAAAAAAATTTTGGTTGGAAACAACCATGAATTTCTGAAGAGAAAATCATATCAAATGTGCTCAATTTGCTAAAACTACAAAACTGCCAAGTACTTGAACAAATGTCTCATTCTTGAACTCAATATTAGCCTCTTAATTCCACTCAGAATATGGACATGGCTTGCATCATCTTTGGATGCCTTTAGCTAGACTATAATCTTGAATGACTTGACATGCTAAGAAATTCATCTAATTTTCAAATTATGACTTGTTTGGTTTAGCTTGTCTATACATGAATTGTCATGATCTAGATAGCATTCTCTTGGTTATGGCTTGGTGTAATACTTAAAGGTCATTTTGGATACTCTTCGTGGCTCTCATGCTTAAATTGAACAACATACAATCATCTCTTTTCAGTCATGCTCTAATTTCCTTCTTGCATTTTGATGATTTTATTGCCAAAAGGGGGAGAATAATTGAGAAAAAGGCATAAAAAGGGGATTTTCTAGAGTTTTGGAGAAAAATTTGCTCTTTCTGTCTGTGCTCCGGCTTTCTCTTCTGTCAACATGGTCTTGAGTCTCTCTGTCTCTCTTTCTAGACTATGTGTGACTTTCTTGGCTAAAACAAAAAAAATTCAAACTCAACTTTATGTTTTTTCTGTGTTTGTTAATATACTCATCAAGGGGGAGATTGAGAGACCATGTGGAGGTGACCCCAACTTTGTGATGAGTAATTGACACTTGTTTTGGAAAGATTGAGTTTGATTTGGGTGTTTTCTATAAAGTCGTACCCTTCAAGAGTGGTCAGAGGTCATCAGACTGCATTACAACCACGTTGGTCGTGGTCGGAAGCCGGGCTAACTGTCTACGACCACGTTGTGGCGCTTACGACAACTTTGGCCGTGGTCGGAGGTCACCCGGGAAGTTTATGACCACATTGGGCGTGGTCGGAGGACTCCAGAAGGGTTTACGACCACTTTGGCCGTGGTCGGAGGTAACCCGAGAAGTTTACAACCACATGGGCATGGTCGGAGGACTCCAGAAGGGTTTATGACCACTTTGGCCGTGGTCGAACTCAGCTACAACCACGTTGGCCATGGTTGAAGGCAGCTACTACTACGTTGGCCGTGGTCGAAGGCAGCTATGACACGTTGGCTGTGGTCGAACGCACTTACGACCACGTTGGCCGTGGTTGGAAGTCATAAGTCGAAGTCACGACCACTGCGGTTGGAAGTCGGCGTTAGGACCTACGACCACATTGAGTAATCGGTGACTTATGACCAAATTATTGCGAGAAGTGGTCGGAAGTCAAGGCTTCAACCGCTGCGGTCGATAGTCGGTAGACTTCGACCACGACCATGTGGGAAGTCGGCAGACTTCGTCCACTGTAACATCCCAAAAATTTGAAATTTGAAAATGTGAAGCTTTGAATTATTTTTGCGAAATGTTTTATTGGAATTTGGATTTCATGGAGTTTTCCTGAATTTGATTGAGGTTCTAAAAATTGAAGAAATTAATAAAAGAGAAAGACAGGTATTAATAATGCCCTAAAAAGGAATGTGCAAATAATGGAAAACAAAAATTTGTAAATACGAATCTGAAAAGATGATTCAGTATAAGAAAAGAGAAACTTGAGTTAATAAAATATAAAATTTCATTTTGAGAATGATAGTACAAAGGCAACAAAAATAAATAATTAACATATATGCAATTATATACAAAAGGACTAGTATGATAAACAAAAGCATAAAAAAATGTATATATATATATATACCAAAATAATGGTATAAAGATATATATATATATATATATACTTGTACACATGTATAAACAAAAAAATAAATAGCAATGAAATAACAATAATATTAATAAAAAGAGATTCAGCCAGGCCGGCCACCAACCCGGCCCAGCCGCCCCGCGCGCGCTTGCCGGCCCAGCTCGCCTCCCTGCCGCTGCCACACGGGCCCGACCCCGCACCAGCTCCCTTCCCTCTGGCGCGTGGCCCCGTCTCCACCCTCCCGTTCTCCCTCTGCCGCTGGGCCAGCCCGCGCCCCTCTCGCTCTCGTTCTTCTTTCTTCCCCGAGCACCTGCGCGTGCTCTGCCGTGCGCAGCTCCTCATCGCCCCGTGGTGACCATGCGCTGCCCCCGCCCACGGACTTCTCCTCGCCGCCCCCGGTTTTCCCCGCGCCTCTCCTCCCTCCTCTTTCTTCCCCCGTGCGCCCGCGCATGGTCTGCAAAGCGCAGCTTCCAGCCTCCCCGTGGCGAGCATGCAGCCCGGTCCCCCGTCGCCTCTGCCCGGTTCTCCGCGTTTTCCCGCCCCCTCTGCGACTACAAAAGCCCCGGGCGTGCTTATCTTTTCGATGCAGCATCACCTCCCTTCCTCTCCCATCTTTTCCCCCCTTTTCTCCTCCGAAATCGGCCACCGCCGCCATTAGCGCTGCCCTCGTCGCACCGGGCAATTTCCCTCCGATTAGTCACGGTGGGAGCACCCCCTCGGTACCCCGGAGCTTCTCCGACCGCCGGCTAGAGCCCCCGCCGCCCGTACGCCGCCGGCACCGTGCGCAAGACTCCGCCACCGCAGGCTTACGCCGCCGGCCCGCCTCAGCCCCACTTCGGCCCCGCCGCTACTTCCGGTAGGTTCTCCATGTCCCCCTACAACTCACGCGCGCCCGAATCCCCTCCTCCTCCCCTCCGGTGCCGTCGCCCCCATTTCCACCCTGCCGCCGGCCGCCTCGGTCTGCCGCCCACCTACCTCGCCGCCGACCTAGCCGATGCACCACCACCTGCAGCAAGGACAGTTTCCCCGGGACCCATTTTGGGCATCATCCCCACACCCCAGCCGCCGCTCGCCACTAGCGAGGTTGCCTCGCACCGACATCGATCTCCTTTGTTTCGACCCCCCATCCCGACACAGCTCATCTAATTCTTTGCGCATATTCAAACAGCTCAGGCACTGCGCCCACTTGGCTACCCGAGCGCTCTTAAGGATTGGCAGTAATGAGATCTCGAGTTCGAATGAGGCTTCGGCCATAATACGTCATATTTTTGTGTTTTGCTACCTTGGCCATTTTAATTAGAAGACAAATCAAGAAAGCTAGGGTAAATGATTTAAGATTAAATAAAATTTATATATGCAGCAGAATATAAAGTTTATATGCATAGGAAGCAATTAGTTGATTAAGAGAAATAGTTTGTGATTAGCTCACTAATACCTAATTAATTGAAAATTTAATTGAAGATTTCCTAGTGTACCCATTGAATAAACCTTGGGAATGATCATGTGAGATATAAGTATTTAACATAAATCTAAAATGAAAGATAAGCATTTAATTATAGAAATGGAATAAAGCATTGTGTAAGGTACGATCATTAGAGATTTAATTATGGACAATAGCACTCAACAAAATAATGCTAAGATAAACTTGTGCACCTATTCATAGGTCTAACCTAACTCATGGAACTTCCTTGATAAATACAAAAATAATAAAAGAGATTATTAATAGAAAGATCAAGTCATCACATTCTACCATCGACCTTGCACCAACTTTGCCTCAAATCACTCATTAACTCATAATAAAACTAAATTAAGTTTATTCGGATTTATTTGGATCTTTTGAGTTATTTGCCTTTATTTGTATTCAGTCATTTAGCACGTAATTAGATATGGGAATCTTGAAGAATCAAAGGATCAGACGTGATCAAGAGCGAATCGGAGATAAAGACCAGAAGCCCAAGAGGAAGCATTGAGTGAACTCAAGATCGCGGTAAACCGCGCCAGGCGAGTCAACACTTTGATCATATTGAACCTAGCATTTCAAAGCTATTTCCTTTTAAATTATCAACTTGCATGCTACTATTTCATGAAACATGATATGTTCGATTTCAGCAAGTTAGATATACCCTGTTATTGCTATTGCTTATATCAATCTCCTTGCCAAACTTGACATGTGAACCTTGTCGCCATAGTAATAATTAACTTATGATTTCACAAATTAGGTCCCTATGACATGCTTAGGAATGCTAGATACTTGGGGTGACACTAATGCCCCAAGGAAAACCTTTTAAACTATTATGAACTTGATGAAAAGCATATGGTGCGATGCCGTATGTGGTGTTGGTGCGATGCCGACACTTAGCGTATGGTGCGATGTCATACGCAACCCTTGGTGCGATGCCGAGGGTTAACTTATGGTGCGATGCCATAAGGATTGTTGGTGCGATGCCAACAATAAGCATATGGTGCGATGTCATATGCCGCCCTTGGTGCGATGCCAAGAGGTAACTTATGGTGCGATGCCATAAGGATTGTTGGTGCGATGCCAACAATAAGCATATGGTGCGATGTCATATGCCGCCCTTGGTGCGATGCCAAGAGGTAACTTATGGTGCGATGCCATAAGGATTGTTGGTGCGATGCCAACAATAAGCATATGGTGCGATGTCATATGCCGCCCTTGGTGCGATGCCAAGAGGTAACTTATGGTGCGATGCCATAAGGATTGTTGGTGCGATGCCAACAATAAGCATATGGTGCAATGTCATATGCCGCCCTTGGTGCGATGCCAAGAGGTAACTTATGGTGCGATGCCATAAGGATTGTTGGTGTGATGCCAACAATAAGCATATGGTGCGATGTCATATGCCGCCCTTGGTGTGATGCCAAGAGGTAACTTATGGTGCGATGCCATAAGGTTAGTTGGTGTGATGCCAACATGATTACATGGATTATTACAACTAATGGTTTAAAAATGTGATTCAAACCGGCTAGGTCATAGGAAATGTTAAGTAATTGTATTCAAAAGCACTCTTTGGCAAATAAAATAGCCCTATGCCTTTCCATTGACAAGCCATGCATGTTATATATTTGCATTATGTGTGTTGGCTTGCGGAGCACGAGGTTGGAGTGCTCACACTCGCTTTTGCGATAAAATTCAGAATCAGGAATCAAATCACCTCGCCTCAGCAACAAGATTGGACAAGCTGACAGAGAAGATGAAGATGTCAAGGGCTAGGTCGCGAACCTCCAGTTGGCTGCCCGTGGGCATGTCCTGAAGGTCCCACCTGTGTACTTCGTTCCGCTGCTGCAATTTATTGATTTCGGCCTAATCGGCCCATGAGTAAGTCTACCACTATTATTATATTTACACATTCACATGATATGTATCTTTGATATTCAGAACTGTAACTGTGAGCACTATCTACTGATCCAGTAAAATCACAGAGGATTTGGATTGAAAAATCCGGGTCCGACAACCACGTTGCAAAGCGGTCGAATGTGGTTGTAGCTCAGTCGGCTGTAGTCAGACCTAGTCGAACGCGATCGGACGAGGTCGTAGCTCAGTCGGCTGCGGTCGGACGTGCTCGGGACGAGGTCTGATGCGATCAGAAGTGGTCGAAAGTGGTCGGATGTGCTTGGAGCGCTGTTGGACGTGGTCGGAAGCACTCGGAAGTGGTCGTAACGCGCTCATAGGTGATTGGTTGTGGTCGGTAGCGATCAGAAGCCCTCTAAAGCGGTCGTAACACCTGATAACCGGTCGTATGGTCTCCTGGAGCGGTCGTAACCTCTGGGAATCGGTCGTATGAACTTCTGGGGAGGTCATAACCTCTTTCAATGCGTTCGTAGGCAGTGTGCATGTGTAAGCTTGTGGTTTCGACCGGTCATAGGGAGTATACAACTTTCAAGGAGTATGTTTTGAGTACTTTCTACTGATGCAGATTGATATTACTTTTGTTTCGAGCGGTGCTATGTGATGTGTTCTTGTCTGTGATGGTTGCAGGACGTTGGAGCGAGGTCATGGCGAGGCATGGAGGAGCCGAGACTAGGCACAGGAGGTGTTGAGGTCCAGAACGGTTCGGGAGGTGTCGAAGATGACTAGGCGTGCAACGTGGCTGCAAGACCTGGACAGCAAGGCACAGGAAGCTTCTAGGAAGGTGCGGGGATGGCATTTTGGAGAAATGCGCAAAGCCTGCAAGGTGGAAGCGGATTCTGTTGAAAAGCTCGGGTGCGGTGTGCGCTATCAGGTAAAGCGAGGAGTCTGTTGGAGTTAACAGGCAAAGCACCGAGTTTGTTGGTGTTACTGGGTAAAGTGAGTGGTAAAACCCGGTGTTAGTTGGGGTTAACGGGTTCTCCCCCCGGTAGCTGAGGCTATAAATAGAGAAGATAGAGCTCGGTTGCCGGGTGAGATTCTAGTTCCCGAGTTGCTCTGTTCTTCTCTGTTTAATTTTTGTGTGTGTTCTCGGGATGGAGCAAGTGTGCTCATGTATCTCCCAATTGGAGTGGCTGTAGAAACCTCCATGATCAATCATTCATCTCTGTTCATCTTTTCGAGTTCTGTCTCAGTATGTTATTTTGGATGATTTGATTGTTTTCTGGTCTATCATTTCCTCTTCCCTTTTTGGTTGAAATTGTTTTGGTTTGAGGTGTTTTCGACTTGCTCAGAACTGGGAATTTTCATCAAAGCCATTTGGCTAGGCTATTCCTGAGAGCAGAAGTCTGGTCATTGAGTTCTTGTCTTGCGGTCGATGCGCTTCCTGTCTTCCTCTATTTCACCTTCGACCATGCCTTCTTGTTAGACCACAGCAAAGAGTTTCTGTCTTCTTGGGAATTTCTCTTTTAGAGGTCGTGCTCTTACTGGATTTCAAGTTTCATGTGCTTTGGATCTTTGAGCGAAAGTTCTCCAAAGTCTTAGTCCTACGATCGAGCGCCTCGGCTTTACTCTATTTTGAATTCGACCTTGCTGTTCTTTTTGGTTGTAGCAGAGAGACTTGGACCGGTTTGTGATTTCTAGACTTGAGGTCGTTCCGCTGCTGTGGTTGAAGTCTCCTGGTTAATTGACTCAAGACTATCAAGTTATTTGTTTTTGAGTCTTGTCGGTTGTGTGCGCTTTCTTTGTTTTCGGTCGTTATTGTGCGTTTTCTTTTGTCAGTCGGCATCTCACTGTTAAGCCTCGGCTAGTCTGAAACTGCTTCGGTCGCTTCGACCACAGTAGAGAGTCGATTCGACTACACAGTAAAGTGGCGACTGCTTTGGGTTTCGGCCTAACTCATTATACCTTCTTTCTCATTCTTGTTTGGCTTTCTCTCTTTTTTCCAGTGAGCATTCATCTTCTTGCTTTATAGCTACTATAGCTATTGGAGAAGAATTTTTGTGTGAATACTTGGGGAGGTTTGAAGGCACCATTCACCCCCCCTCTGTTGCCTATTCGGTCCTACAGAACACCACATGACCACCACCATAAGAGCTTGATGACCTGTGTTCAGGAGCGTCTGAAGGAACAACAGCAGCAGAGCTGACAGATATAAAGAGCTTAATGTAAGGAGTCAACAATCATCATTTATCAAGAGGGAAATAAAGGTTCTAGAAGATATGTAAATTCTGGTGGAATTTAAAGTAGTTGTGCCCCCACAGTGCAGTGCAGGATCTTATAAATAAGACTGCATGGCATCCTCTTTTACAGAAGTCGGCAAAGAAAACCAGAACTGTATTCCTCAAATTTGACTCTCAAAAAAAAAAGGAATCATCAAATTATTTGGTTTTGTTTTGAATTACCAAGGTTATTTCTTTCATGAAGGTGGAATTGTTCTTCTTCCCTTCTCCCTTGATGACAGAGATGACATTGTTCCTACATAATACAGGTGAACTTGCACAAGGATAGTAGGATACTATATCTGAATTAAACATGAAAGTGTGTAGGTGATCACACAATAATTCTTTCATTGATACAACCGGGTATATGTGGTGTTACAGTTGAGACAATGTACAAACAAACTCTATTTATGGTAGCCAATGCTATTTAAGGAAACAACTAACGCTTGATTGATGTAAACAGATCACGATCTATTTGCCATATGGACTACAGTATCGGCAGATGGCATTAGTCTCGGCAGCAGGTGTGGCTGAATATAGGAGGTCTAATACCCTCCGCAGTGTCAACTGGGAACCTCGCGGACGTTGAGACTAGTATGGAATTCCGAGAAAAGCTGCATCAGTAGTCCCTTGGTGAAAATATCCACGTACTGTGAGTTGGATGGGACATGCAGGACATGAACATCACCGAGAGCTATGCGTTTGCAAGCAAAATGAAGATCAATTTCCGCATGTTTGGTATGTTAATGTTGCACCGGGTTAGATAAGAGGTAGACAGCGCTGACGTTGTCGCAATAAATGATAGTGGCCATCTTGAGGGGGCTATGCAATTCAAGAAGAAGTTTGCGAAGCTAGCAGGCCTTAACATCGGCATTAGCGACACCCCTGTACTCGGCCTCCACACTGGAGCAGGACACGGTGTGTTGCCGCTTGGAGGCCCAAGAGATGATGTTGCCGAGGAACAAGCAGTAACCGGAGGTAGAATTTCTTATAGCGGGGCATCCTGCCCAGTCAGCATCAGAGTAGGCGACGAGATCACTCATGAAGGAGGGAGTGAGATGAAGACTGAAATGGATCATGCCCTTGATGTATTAGAGGATACACTTAGGAAGGTTGAGATGCGGCATGTGTGGATCATGCATGTGCAAGCATACCTGTTGGACAGCATGGGTGATGTTGGACCGAGTAAAGGTGAGGTACTGCAGCACCCCGACCAAGCTCTGATACAATGTGGGCTTGGGAATAGGATCACCTGTGGAGGCAGGGAGCTTGCACCGTGTTTTAAGAGGAGTGGCACACGGGTTGTAGGACTCCATGTTGGCACACTCAAGAATTTCAGCCACATACTGTTGTTGAGAAAGGAACATGCCATCGTTGTTTCGTTGGACTGAGATGCCAAGAAAATAGTATAAGGCACCGAGGTCGGTCATGGAAAACTCTTGACGAGGGGAGAAATTGATTCGCTTGAGAAGACCAGTGTGGCTTGCGGTAATAATGATATCATCTACATATAGGAGTAGATTGGAAATATCCGATCCATTTTTGTAGATAAATAAAGAAGGGTTGGATTTTGAACTGACAAATCCGATGGAGAAGAGGTAGGATGTGAAGCGACTGAACCAAGTGCGTGCTGCTTGTTTAAGACCATAGAGTGATTTATTCAAGTAGCACATGTGAGAGGGCTTGTCAGGATCAGCAAAAACAAGGGCCTATTAACAATAGACAGTCTCAGCAACGGTGCCATGAAGAAATGCATTCTTGACATCTAGTTGATGAATAGGCCAACTGCTGCACAGAGCGTGGGATAGAATGGTCCGGATTGTGGCAGGCTTGACGATGGGACCGAACGTCTCGTCATAGTCTACACCTGGTTGTTGGGAGAAGCTGTCGGGACCCGGAGCAACAACTCCGAAACCCTCTGTGTAAATCGCACTAGTCCAGGATCAGCTAGTGCACAAAGTGATAACAGGGATACATATCAAGCACAATGACAAACTTTATTTAACTAAATATGGGCCTGATGGCCAAAGTTTACACCAATGGCACATAAGCCAAAATTAAATACAAGCAGTGGAAGAAATAAACCAAAGCAGAAGAAGCCCACTGAGTCTACCCACAGGCAAACGCCAGTAAGACGCGGCCTTTACGTTCTGATCCTCACCGAAGTCGAAGCTGTCCTCTAAAAAATGATGAATTGAGCAACATGAGTACATAAAGTACTCCACAAGTTATACCAGGAGGTTTAACAGAGTTAACGCATGCATATGGATTGACAAAGGAAGGCATAGTAAGTTTATTTGCACAAAAGCAACATTGAGATAGATACCGTAAAGTAAGTACAAAAGCTGAATTTGATACAGTATGTAAAAACAATGTTTTTAACTAAAATAATAGCGTTAGTGCAGGCTCCGACCAATCACTAACCTAACCACGGGCATCCCACCCAGACCATCTTTTCCAAAAAGATCTCATATGGATTCCATCCATCCATAAGCAGTTTGTAAAACCATTTTGAAAAATAAAGTCTAATCCGTGAAAAACTTTACTCAGCTTGCCCATGACCGTGGGCACGGCTATCCAGGATAGATTATACACTCTGCAGAGATTGTACAGCTTTACCCACAAGACATGATCATCCCTTTTTGCCACCGAATTAACACACTTCCTTAGGGGTGCGGCCAGGAGATCATGACAAGGCCTTTACAATGATCCGTTGTCAACATAATCACGCCGCCACTAAGGTTTCACCACAACATGAATCCACATGTTGGAGCCCCCTCTTGTGCCATGTGAGACTTCTCACGGCCTACGCCGCGCTCACATTCAGCCTATAGCGAGATTAAGTTGGAACTTCACAAATTATTTGGCCAGGTCTGTCCCATACCAGACTTGTGGTAGTACGATAGGGCTTTGCAACAGTAGCTCACAGACCGGTCCTTAACTGACTCAGGCACCAACCACATACCCCTTGTGCCTGGCAATCAACATTGTGTCACCAAACAACAATGCATACCAGCAAGCACCCACCACTCTAACCATTTGCCTAAGTCTAAACCAAGTTTTCATATTTTGTTTGAAAATATTTTATAATCCTTGACTCACCAATGTCAAGAATACATTTGAAAAGCTTATCATTTTATGTGAAAAAGGTATCCCAACCTATGATTATTCTAAGCATGGCTAAGCTTTGCTATAAAATGTCCAGTTAATACTAATGTATCAACTAGATTTTTCTCTATGGTGACAAGGCATAGGAAGTTCAATGTCAAATTTGGCCATAAACAAAGGAATTGGGTATAACTAGAATTTAAATCGAATTTAAACTAAATTTCAATAAAAGTACGCATGCATAATAATTTTAAAAACAACATAAATAATTTAAATTACTGAGATCAATATGATCAAAGGTGTAACTTGCCTTGCTTGAAGACTTGATGCTGCGAATCGTCAAAATCGAACTCTCCGGAATAGTCGTAGTCTACACGCGAAGAACCAAACAAAATAAACTCAAATAAATACAAATAAAATCCAACAATTATAAAATATATACTGACAGATAGATTATGATTTTAGATGAATTTAGGAGAAAGAATCAACGGATTCGGAGTTCGGACGACGAAGAACGAGTCATCGGAAGATCGGTTGGAAAGGAAATTGCTGGAAAATGATTCCAACTGAGGGAATAGTTCTTGAGACCTTTTTGGCTGGAGTTCTGGTGTGCTAGTGTGCATCACAAGTGGGGAATGAGGAGAGGAGGTGGTGGTTCAATTTATAGGTGAAGAGGAGCAAAGGAATGGCCAAAATTGATTACCGGAGTAAAGATAGGAATAAATGAAATTTCGGTTTCAACTTTGCATGCAAGAAACTGAATAATTTATGAGTATAATGGCCATGAAACTGAGAATAAATTTATTAGAGACATTTCTACTGCATACCAATTAATTTTGGTTGGATGGCTCGGGCTAAAATTCAACAGAGGCGATGAATCGATGTCGGGAAACGAAAAACAGAAGATTTTGGGAAAAACATGATTCCCACCATATGGCTGCATCAAAATCACATTAAATTGATGGGTTGGTTGCTAAACTGCTAGAACATGATGTGACATGAACAAAAGCCGAAAAAGATCACTGAAGAAAAGGTGGCATGGTGGAGGAAGGAGAGAGCATGGGCGGATCACTAGTAGAAATGTGCACATCTATGACGAATTTGTCGTGACGAATGAAAATCGCGTCACTGAACAGTGCCTAACTATGACAAAATTTTGTGTTTCGTCATGGAGCATTGGTGACGGACCTCGGGTACCAACTATTTATGACGAAACTCAAAAACGCGTCATTAAACAACACAGATATCGTCACAGATGACACGCGCGGCTCGCATTACTCATTTCTGACGCTATGTTTTCGAGCTGTAACGAACACGACTTCGTCATTAAACCATTATAAGATAGCTGACGAACATACTTTAGTCATAAGTCTCCGGGCACCCCTTGTCCATGTCTTGTATTACTGTGGGGCCCGGGCCCATCATGCCACGTGTACTGTCCGGAGTGATTTGCCACGTGTATTATAGGACTGGACGACTTGCGTGGCAGCCACATGTAACAGTGGGTCCCACAACTAATATTTTGCAAAAAAAACGTTCTAGGTCGGGATCGAACCCGGGACCTGTAGAGAGCAAAGAACGGCTTTACCATTGCGCTACATGATCACTTGCGTTGGTGTGTCATTGTAAATATTGTAGTACCGTATACTCCCTGGCTCCCCTCCACGTTGACTCAAATTGGAATCCCCGTGTACTAAACTTGGATCTCTGTCCGCTCCCTTGACTTGCGGAGAGGCGGCAGCGTAGGAGGAGGATTCCCCGTCGGGCGCTGCGGCGGAGGAGCCCCGCCCCGGTCTGGTGTGGTGGCTGTGGCACCCTTTTCGCGGCGAGGCGGCGGAGCTTTCCCGGTCGAACGCGGCGGCGTTGGCGTCCCGGTCAGGTGTGTGCCGCGGCAGAGGCGCCCTGCAGCCGAGCCGTTCCAGTTGATAGCTGAAAGGTATGTGTACCTTCTTCTAGTATTAGATTCGTGGTTCGTGGTAATAGCTCACTAGTTCCCGGTGTTGGATTTGTGTTCATAGCTCTCTAGCTAGTTCCTGCATACTTATAGGACTGTGTATTATGTTGATATGGAGATGAGGCTGAAGGATTCATATTAGATACAAGGGAACAGGGGGAGAGGGAAGGAAAAGAAGTTTGTACACCTCAACAACTTCTTATAGGTCATATACACTACAGATTTGTACACACCCTATTAACAAATTTCTATGCAAATCAACGGTTGCTGTACAAAAAAAGAAATCAACTACTTATAGCAGACTGTGTATTATTTGTTCTAGTGTTAGATTTGTCACTTTCGACTGTTTTATCTGAATTTGCATACTTATGCTACAACAGATGGACAGAAGCTGGGTAAATGGGAGACAATTCACACCTGCGTACATCCATGGAGTTGAACAATTCATGGAGTTTGTTAGACAAAGATACCCGGAGCAAACCCAGATCCTTTGCCCGTGCCGTCGATGTCTTAACCAGACTTTACGGCCTCAAGCAGAAGTGCATGACCACATACATATTTCTGGAATGTCGTCCACATACACAAGATGGATTCATCATGGGGAATCTTTAGATGCTGACATTGTAGAACCATCAGATCTGCATGAATGTCATCATGATGATTGGATCACAGTGGATGAGGAAGACGACGACGACGATAACAGAGTGCCAGATGTTGATTTAGTTGGAGAATTGTACACAGCTGCAGAGCAGGATGGACAAAAGCCAAAGTTTGATAGAGTGCTTGCAGATTTGAAGCGGTTAGTATGTCCTGGATCTAGCCACTCAAGATTCTCCTTCCTTGTGAGGTTGCTCCATATCAAGTCCCACTATCGAATTGGCAATACGGCATTTAATGCATTATTGAAGCTGCTTTCCTCAGCATTCCCTCGGAGCCAATTACCAAAATCTTCTGACGAGGCAAAGAAATATATTCGTGAATTGGGCCTTGGGTATGAATCGATCCATGTGTGCAAGAATAACTGTGTGTTGTTTTGGAAGGATTGTGCCAAAATGGAAGTGTGCCCAAAATGCGGTGAGTCTAGATGGGAGGATGGAGATGGCAGCAAGCGGGTTCCTCATAAGGTTTTGAGGCATTTTCCACTAATACCAAGGTTGAAGAGGATCTTTGCTTCAAGTCGAACAGCAGAGGACTCCCAATGGCACAAGACTAAGCGTACGCTGAGCGACAATGAAATGAGCCATCCAGCAGATGGGGAGGCATGGCAGAACTTTGATAGGAACCATGAAACTTTTGCAAGAGATGCAAGGAACTTGAGACTTGCCGTCGCTACAGATGGTTTCAATCCATTTGGCAACTTCAGCGCGGCATATAGTATGTGGCCTGTTCTTGTTACACCTTTGAACCTGCCACCATGGGAATGTGTCAACCCATCGAACTGCTTTATGTCTTTACTGATCCCTGGTCCAACCTCTCCAGGAAAGGATTTTGATTTATTCTTGGAGCCTCTTATAGAAGAACTGCTTCAACTATGGAAGGGTGTCAGCACTTATGATGTAGTAAGTGCTTCAAAGTTCGATCTGCGTGCTGCTGTGCTTTGGTGCATACACGATTATCCAGCATTGAGCACCTTGTCAGGACGAACTACAAAAGGTTATTATGCATGTATTCATTGCGACAAAAATCCATTGTCAAGACCCCTAAGGAATAAGTTAGGCTACCTTGGCCACCGTCGTTTTCTTCCAAGGGGACACGCTTGGCGGAGAAGCTTGGATTTTGATGGACACAGTGAAAACCAAGTTGAGCCAGGAAAGTTCACTATAGAGGAGGTCCTTGAGGAACTCGAGAAGGTGAAAGATGTCAGACCAGGTAAGCACGGTGCAAGCAAGAAAAAAAAGCGTGGAAAGAATGTGGAGCCAGTAATTTCTAATCGCAAAGCTGGCTGGTGGAGGCTACCGTATTGGCAGGACTTGTTGATGCCACACAATCTTGATGTCATGCACATTGAGAAAAACATATGTGACAATCTTCTTTGGACATTGCTGAAAGTTGAGGGCAAGACAAAGGATACAATCAATGCTAGGCTAGATTTGCATGATATGGGCATAAGGCACGAACTCCACTGTGTGTAGCAAGGCAGCTCGATTAAAATCCCAGAAGCTCGCTATGTCTTGACGCCACAACAAAGAGCAGAATTTTGCAAGTTCCTTAAAGGTGTCAAGTTTCCAGATGGTTATGCAGCCAACCTAGCAAAATTCATAAGTGCAGATGGTTCCAAGGTAGTTGGCCGGCTGAAAACTCATTCTTGCCATGTCCTTCTCCAAAGGATCATACCTGCAGGCTTAAGAGGTTTTGTTGCCAAAGATGTATACAAAGCTGTTGCAGACCTTGGGAACTTCTTCAGGCAACTGTGTAGTAGAACTCTAAGGAAAGATGTCGTGAAACAGCTGAAAGAGGATATCCCACTTATCTTATGCAAGCTTGAGAAGATTTTTCCACCGGCCTTCTTTGATGTGATGGTGCACTTGGCTGTCCATCTACCTGACGAGGCACTGCTTAGAGGCCCCGTACAGTATGGATGGATGTACCCAATAGAACGACGACTGGGCACATTGAAGAATCTCGTAAAGAACAGGGCGAGGCCTGAAGGATCAATTGCGGAGGCTTATGTAGAAAGTGAGACGTTGGCATTTTGTGAGAGGTACATGGAGGATGTTGACACAAGATATAACCGGGACGTAAATGTGTCACATGATGGGCCATTAGATGGTGACACGTCTATTTTCATGCATGGTGTTAAGCTCATTGGGAAGAATAGGGTACAACACATCGATGATAAACTCATGGACAAAATAGTTTGGTATGTGCTTAATAACTGCGACGAGGTTGAACCATATGTGGAGTAAGTATGATTTTATATATGCTGATTTCTTGTTTCCTATATTACATATCAAATGTTCCTAATAATCCTTATATCTCCTACAGCATATACAGACAACATTTAGAGAAAGAAGGGGCATTAGATGTTGACAGGAGGCTAGCATCAGAATTTCCAAAATGGTTTAAGCCTCATGTAAGTGATTAGCATATTTTAATTGTGTTAGGCTGATCATTAGCAGAGTTATGTTTGTGTTTATGTTTGTGTTTGTGTGCAGATCGTGGAGCTGCGTAAAGAGAAACCAACAGAGGTCACTGAAGGTTTGCATGCACTGGCATGTAGTCCTGATCTCCGAGTCAAGAGCTGTGCAGCTTGCATTGTCAATGGAGTCAGGTATAGCAGTGTTGACCGTGAGAAAAACCTGCAGACACAGAATAGTGGTGTCATGACCGTTGGCACACATGGAGGCAAATCAGTGGAATTTTATGGTGTCCTTAGAGAGGTTATTGAGCTGCAGTATAACTCCAATCTACAAGCCCGTAGGACGGTGGTTCTTTTCCGATGTGACTGGTACAATCAAGTTGGCAAGACTGTAGGCATTAGAGATGATGGACATTTCAAATCCATTAACATTCAGTCATTCTGGTCCAAGGATGACCCTTTCATTTTTGCAACACAGTCAAGGAAGATATTTTATTTGCAGGACACCTCCTTGGGCAAAGCTTGGCGGGTTGTGCAAAAGTTTGAACATAGGGATATGTATAAGGTGGCTGAAAAAGACCATGAAGTGCACCAAGATGATCACTGTTCTGATACAGAGCATGATGTGCATGAGGGTGATGGTGATCAGGTTATGAACCATGTGGATGATAGAGAAGCCACTATCATTGAAGCTAATTTAACAGACCTTATAAGAAGTAAGAGGGAAGTTGACATGCTTGAAGACAGCGATGATGAAGATGACACTATTATGCAGTATTGCAGTGACAGTGACAATGGCGTAAACGATATGTGTGAAGATGATGATGGCTTGTAGGATTTTTCATGTATAACATTTGGGAAAACATGTATTCTAAAACTGCACTGTATGGCAATGCTTACTTTCGAAAATTTTGGCCTGAGTTGATTGCTGTAAGAAACAATCCTATCGGCGTTGTACACAGAGTTCCAGAGAAGGTTGTATTCAGTTCAGATAAGGACTGCTATTCTCGGTTGGGACTGTAGATGATATAACAATTAGTTCAACCTTCCTGATCCTCTTTTATCTGTACCAATCTCTAGTTTGTAATTGTACCAACTTGTAACTCTTGCATTATATAATGAGATGGAACCCCAGAGGTTTATTGTGTGCTGCAATTCTGAGTTTTGTTTATGCTGATCGTATAAATTTGTGCTTGTAACTCTCTGGTTAACTCACTGTATTCATATAAATTTGTGCTTGTATTCTAAAACTGCACTGTATTCACATAAATTTGTGCTTGTCCGGACACAAGACTTGTGGCTGACCTACTTCAATACAACATACATGATTCCAAATCCAACAACCAGAACACAACAAAGAATTAACATGTTCATCTTCCACTGAAGTTTCTGCAGGTTAAGTTCGATTGCATTCCTGTCAGCTTTGCCATTTGAGCGGCCTTCACTTCCTTCCTCCTCCTCTTCCTCCTCTGATTGCAATTGCCTGACTTGGATCACCTCTAACTGCTTCAACTGCTCAAAATACTGCCTCTGGAATCTGTAGTACCCACAGTGTTTCACATACTGGAAATTTTTTTTAAAAAATTAACCCGAGCATTGCCAAAATCACCAAAGAACTGACAAAGAAGCTCACCCCATCCCTCGGGCACTTGAAGTAGACACGCCCAAGGTTGTGGTTCTCCTTCTTAGACCGTCGCTCGATCACCCTAGCAAGCTTGCAGTCCGGGCAAGGCACCAATGGAAGGCCGGTCTCTTCACCAACCGGAACCGACACCAGATCCGCAGTCCGGGAGCTCCTGTCTCCATGCATCCTCCTCGACGCCATGCTACCGCCAGAGGATTCAGCCCACTGGGACATGGCGCCACTGCAACCAGGAAGCGGCGACGACCAGGGGAAGGAGAGATGGGGGACGGCGGCGGCGGCGACCAGGGGAAGGAGAGATGGGGGACGGCGGCGGCGACCAGGGGAAGGAGAGATGGGGGACGGCGGCGGTGGAGACCTAGAGGTTGGGGCGGACGAACTGAATGGGGCGACCTATTCACGATGCGGGTAAAAAGAAATACTCCCTCCGTTCAAAATTCAAATGGCTATACTCCTAAAATGTCAGCCAAATTTTTAAGATTTTAACTAGTAATACGCATAAAAATATTCGAATTTGTCATGTAGGAAGAAGTATATACATCACTATATTTTTAATATTTTTTGCTAATATATAAATTAGAACGAGTGTCTGAGTGGAGAAGCCTATGCTGACTGATCTCTCTAGTGCATAGTATACCTAGTGATAGGAGTGGTACCAGCCGCATGCTAACAGCTCTAAAATTTTGAATATATGAATAAACATAATATCCGTCGAATGATTATTTGTGCAAATCATTCGAATTTGTGGCCTTGTGATTTGCTTGGAGATTTGTGCATCGGATGACATGGTCGTCATATCTGGCGGCACCATCAGGTTAGGGTACTGGGTTCACTAGATTAGGACTCTGGTTAAGGCTTTGGTTCACCAGATTAGGGTTTAGGTTCACTCGGGCCAACTATAGAAGGAGGTAGGGTTTGATGCTTTCTAAAAAGGGTTTAGGTTCACCAAATTAGGGTTTAGGTTGGGTAGACGGCTTCTCAAATGCTATTTTTGGAATTGGGATTTGCGATCGATACCTGTTGCCCGTTGGTCAGATTAGGTGTCGGCATGCAACCTGATCGAAGAAGTAGGGTAGCTAGGTATAGGACATGTTCTTTTGGATTGTGGGTGGTGTCTTTTGCCTTCGGCTGATAGAGAAGCCATGAGAGAGAGTATGGAATAAGAGAAACACTATAGTGTTCGCTATAATTAATTTATAAATATACAACAAAAAAGTTAGAACTGATGTATCCACTCGTGAATGCGAAGTTTATGAAAAATAAGGATTTTATATGAAAATATGCTAAGACACGGAACTCTATCAAATATAAAACCCAAAATTTCGGGTCCCTGCTCTAAAATTTGAGCAGCGCGCCGAGCAATGCCGCCACACCAAATTCTCTCTTTTGCCCTCCGCGCGAAAAAGAGAAACGCCGCACATCGAGTTCAGTCAAGGGCAATTGTGGTATTTTGAACACTGGTTGTGGCCCAATAAAACCGCCCGCATCCTTGTAGCCGTCGCCACCCTCTCGCCTCCCTCTCCAACCCTAGCCGCCGTCGCCACCCTCTCACCTCCCTCTTCGAACCCTAGCCGCACTGGGCTCGGACCCGGAGCCGCCACCCCTCGACGATGACACCGGAGCCGGATCCCCTTCGTCGACACCAGCCCCGCCGACGGCGCCAGAACCGCCTCGACGACGGCACCGGCCGGATCCAGATCCCCTTCGCCGACAGCTGCCACACTCGACCCGCAACCCCTTCCTCGACGACCGCCGTCGGATCCGGATCCCCTTCGCCCACAGGTTCCACGCCTGAGCCGCAACCTCTTCGTCGACGCCCGCTGCACCGGATCTACTACCCCTTCGTCGACGCCCGCCGCTTCGGATCTGCGACCACGATGACAAGAGGCCGAGGCCGACGCAGTGTAGCAAGAGGTACCCCAAAATCCTTTTACCGTGACGATGTGTGCTGTATTCTAGCGGTTGAACCTTGGATAGTGCTAGGGTTACATGTTTCCTAGTTGATTGAAGTTGACATGAGCTTAAATTTTTAATATATCTAGTACTCTATTTCTAAACATGTGTTTACACATGTAAGAACCGCCACTAAATGGTTATGAACGAGCGCAGGCCGCAAATATAATGGAGAATGTTAGAAGAATGGAAGAACTTGGCGTCAATGGTTTAGCTTCTGGTCTAAAATCATTGTGCACAAAAACTGCATTTGCAAAGGCAAAAAAGTCAGGCAGCAAGGGTAGTGACGCTGAAGGTTCTGATTCATCGGAATATCTCCCTGAAGCTGGAGAGGGAGTTAAGGGAGGTGGTGATACAGATACAGATTTAGAAGAGGAGCCAGTACCCCTCGCAATTGAGGTGCTTCTTCTATCTTGGCTTGTGATGGGTGGGAGGGGGGGTTAGATAGCAATGCAATTCTTTGTTGTGTATATACTTGGTTAATTTGTGGGCATGCTTACTGGTTATATTTTTTTCTCCACTTTCAGCCTCCTATTCCAACTATGCGTAGAAAAGTCTGTGCCAAAAGGACAAAAGGCAGCACCGATATGGGTCCTGGGGGAAGGCAATCTAAGAGAGTGAATTCAACTCCACCAACAGAGGTGCCTCTTGGAGTTTCTACTCAGTCTAAAAGGCAGCGCACATCTGCACAAGGTGAACACACCTTGCCACCAGCAGCGGAAAACAATGGCGGTGAAGCTGTACGCTTTGATGAATTGACTGGAGACATTGGTGTGGACAGCCATCCTAGCCCTCTAAGGGACTGGACATATCCAGATGACCTTAGCCATGGCGAAGAGCAGACTGGTCAGCAAAATGACCCCACTGATGAAGGTTCGTTATACTTACATGACCATCAATCAATTCTCACTATTTGATATCACTATTTGATTTCTAACAATCTGAATGTATGAAAACTGTGTAGTACCAATGCAAACACGAGCGAGGAAGCCGAGGTCAGCAACTAGGGGAGTTTTGCTTGACAAAATGACCAGATCGATGGGAAGAAGGATGACCATCTCTGTTGTCGAGGGGAACAGAAGGCCACATGAACCAGTGCAAGCTGCCAAGTTTGCATCAGAGGCAGGTGTAGTAGTTAGGTCTCAAGTACCAATTTTGACGCATTGGAAACAATACAAGAAAGAGATTGAACATTATGAGGGATTTGTGGGCAGGCTATCTGTAAGTATAAATCTACACTCTTGTTCTTACATTCAACTCTGCCTTGAGCAACTTAGTAATGGATTTGCATTAACACTTTGGCAGGCGAGGCTGGCCATTGACACCACTGACAAGCCAACAAAGGAAGCATGTGTGAGTGTATTCCAGTCTGGGGTACGGCAGATGCGGTACAGGTTGAAGCAAGCCTACTTCAATGGCGTCCCTGCTGATGAGATCCAAACGACCTCTCCTGTCCCTTACATGACTGATGCACAGTGGTGTGAACTTGTCGAAAAGTGGTCAAGTGGTAAGAACAAGGTATGTGCTGCTCAAGTGGTGCGAACTCATCAAGTTCTTGTCTAGTCTTTCTATTTTCTACTTGTGTTGGAGTCCAAACACAAAGAAAGTTGTAGGCAATCTCTGAGCAGAACAAGCGAAACCGTGTAAAAGTCAGGTACCATCAGGCTACAGGATCTCGCAGCTATGTTGCACAGCTGCACTCATATGTAAGTGATGGTTGTGTTTTATTGTTACTTTTTATATTCAATACCCACTACCTTTGTATAACAGTTGCACACATGTGCAATTTCCAATCTGAAACAGAAGGAGAAGAACAAGAAGAAGGACGCAGAACTCGGTGAAGAAGTTGATGAAGAACATGATGAACTTCATGAAGAACTTGATGCAGTGGAAGTCTTCAAGGACTTCCATACCAGTAGGAAAAAGGGCCTGAGTGACACTGCAAGAGAAGCAATTGTAAGTACCTTCATTTGCTTTCCTTGAAATCTACTCAAGTCATTGTCATAACAGAAGGAGAAGCAGCAGCAGGCAGTAGCATTAGCAGTAAGCAGTAGCAGCAGCAAGGAGTAACCTAATGTCGCATTATCATTTTCAAGTTGTAATTTTAAACCTATGCCCTGCTGTAGGTTTTTCCCCTCATTATGCTTATGTCAAGTAGTTGTTATGACTCAGTGAAGTCTATGCATTACTTATTTTGAATTAATCCATGTATCTTTGGTCTCTCTGTTTATGATTTTTTTAATTTCAATTTAAGTCATCTTCCACTATGTGTAACCTAATGTTTAATCCTTGAATTTTGCAGTCTACTATGGAAACTATGCGAGCACAACCTGTTGCTGATGGGCAGGCACCGTTGCCTAGTGCTGATGTTGTTTCCAAGGTCCTCTCCCAGAGCAGCTGCAACACCCAATTTTTGAAGAATGTTGGTATCCCGACAAGCTCCACCAAAACAGAGACATCTACAGAGAAAGCGCTTCGGGAACAACTTGCTGCTGAACAAGAAAGTTCAGCTGCTCTCCACCAACAAGTAGACGAACTGAAGAAGAAGACAGAAAAGACTGAAAGGGAGTTTGAGGAGTTTAAGAAGCAACAGGAAGAGAACAATATGCTCCTTAAGCGTATCTTGCTCTTGAACAGCGGCGCTGGTAACTCTCAGTCTTGAACTTCTGTTGTGGCTTCATGCGGTGAACTCGTGTGGCGGCTTCATGCGGTGAGCTCGTATGGCTTGATGCGTGAACTCTGTTAGTGGTGTCGTGATTGGTGAACTCCTGTAAATATTTGCTTGCGAACTGATATAATATGTGCTTGTGAGCTTGAACAATGTAATATGTTGTCATTCTGTGAGTAGGGTATAATATTTGCTTGCGAACTGATATAATATTTGCTTGCGAACTGAAAAATATGTGCTTGTGAGCTTGAACAATGTAATATGTTGTCATTCTGTGATTTCTGTCCACTAGATTTGTGACGAACTGGGTTTAATTTTGTGACGAAATGATCGCTGTACATGTGGACCAATAAACAATGGAAAGCCACGTGGACAAACCAGGAACCGACACGTGCCTTGTGCCACATCACCTGCCAGCATGGACAACGACACGTGGTGCTTGCTCGTGGCACGGCACATCAGCTAACATCGTGGATTCTGCCATGTGGCACTGCCACGTCAGCTTCCAGCGTGGTTCTGTCCACGTCATCGGCCACGTGGCACCGCCATGTGGCACAGCCACGTCAGCTTCCAGCGTGGACGCTGCCACGTGCCACTGTCCACATCAGCTCCCACAAAGGCTTGGCATTCAATTTGTGATGAAAACAGTGACGATTTTGGTTTCATCATAGAAGGGAAACAGTTCTACGACAAAAACGTCTTCGTCACGGATGAAAGTACTTCCATGACGAAAAATTCAGTTTCGTCACCGTGCAACAAATGTGACGCTCCGTTTTTGGTGAACCGAAATTCGTCACTAATTCGTCACAAAAAGAATATTTACGACGAATCGGGCTTTTATTATGACGAAGTCTGTTAGTCATGTATGTGCACATTCCTACTAGTGGATGCAGCTTCTCTTGTGTTTTGCATAAAGGTAGAGGAGGTGCTAGGGGTTGGCATGGTAATGGAACACAAGGAGGTGCTTCTATTTATATGGCAAGAACAACAGGAATGAGTTAATTTGGCTGAGTTATGTGCAATGTCGGTTTTCAATGCTTGAATGCAAAAACTGAAAAACTGAAATGTTAATGACTAAAAACTGAAAAAGTATTGATGTTTGGCAATGAATAGAGGTGTCTTGCTGCATGCCAATTAATTTGGTAAGAGGGAATTGATTTTGCCTGCATGCATGCATGGTTTACGGTGGCTTTAGCTGAAGAACAGAGTGTTTGTTGGTCTGATACGTGGAGATGAACAACAAAGGAAGAAAGAAGAAATATTAGGCTAAAATAGAATAGTCCAAATGCTTGAAAAGAATCTATGGCACTGCGGTGGTGAGAATTTTGGAGTTAAGCGTGTTTGCACAAAATAAGACTTTGGCCTAGGAGGGAAATCTCATTATTTTTAAAAAAGAGAAGTGCCAAGAAAAATATTTGTATCTAGAAAAATAGAATGGATATTTTTGTGGAGATTTTGAAGTTTGGAAGATTTGAATTTGAATTTTGGAAGTGCACAGAAAATTTTGAATGGAAGTAGGGCTTTTGAAAAAGAATTAGGCTTTGAAATTTGAAATTTAAATTTTTGGAAGACCAAATAAACTTCAAATATTCAAATGGGTGGCATAAATGGATAGATTGGAATTTTTGATGAATTTAGAAATTTGAATGGGCTCAATCGGAGTTAGGATGAAGGAGAACAGACTTCTAGAAGTTTGAAAAAAGAGAAAGAGAATAAATCAGATTTTTTGGATTATTTTTTGTACTGAAAAACCGATTTATGACGTCAGCAAGGAAATGATTTTTGGTGGAATTATTTTTCTATGGGAAAAGAGATTTATACGTCAGAGTGACGTCAGCAAAGATTTTGATTTTCTAGCCGCATTATTTTTCAACAGAACAAGGGTTTTATTGACTAACAGGTGGGACCGGCTTTTGTGGACTGGGTCCATGGACCGGGGAGAAGGCTGAGGTGGCACGCGGCTGGCGTGGCACTTGATGCTGAGGTGGCGCACGGGGACTAAGGGCATCGGCGGATGGCGGCGCTGCTGGGGTTGGCGAGGGGTGCGCGAGAGGGAGGAGGACACGGGGAGTTCAGTGCACCTTGGCGTGACGCTCGGGAATGCTCGGTCGGGGTCGGGTTGTCAGCGAGAGAGAAGAGAGAGGGGAAAGAGCGGACGGTCAGATATGTGACGCGTGGCACATGGAGAAGATCAGGGCCATCGGGTTGAAACGAAGGGGTAAGTGAGATCAAGCGGCTGAGATTAGATCGGTTGAGGGCAGATTGAATCAGGGAGCGACACGTGTTGGCCAAGGAGAGAGGTTGAGGATTAAATTTGATTTAGATTTTCAACAACATTAAGAAGGTTTAAAAATACTTATAAAATAGGAAATAAAGTCTATGAATTCCAGAAAAATTCACAGAAATTCCTGAAGACTTTTTAGACTTAGGAAAAATATTTTCAACTTAAAGTTGGCCTTTTAATTCTTATGAAAATACTTTTTAGCTTTGAAATTTAATTTTAAAACTAGAAATGCAAGGAAAATCCTGATAAAAGCCAAATGCTTTAAAATAATTAATTTTATATAGAATTTTTATAGAAATCCAAAATATCTTTACTTAACAATGTTTTTGTATTTTTAGTTAAATTGCTTTTTAAATTTTTTGAAAGCTAAAAATAGGTAAATAAAAGCTCATAAATTCAAGCAATCAAAGAACACTTGATTTTAATTTAAATTAAAATAACTTTTAATTTTTTTACTAAAAATTTTGAAATAAATAGCTGGGCTGTTATAGAAGCCATTAAGGACCCAACAAGCCTTATAGCGATCAAGATTGCCATCGAGTTTGTGTTTATGGCAAAAAAACCCACTTCCCACTGACGATGTTGGCTCGTGGTGGAGGAAGAACAAGATCCCAGGTGCGGTTGGAGCAGAGAGCTTGGAACTCATCAAGCACAACAGCGTGCCAATGCTTATCTTTCAATGCTCCATGATAGGTTTTGGGCAATTGGGAGATGGTAGGAGCTATGACATGGAGATCAAAGACTCACTTGGGAACACAAATACCATGCTTGGCATGAGTCATCATGGAGTGAGTGTTTATCTCAGATGAGGAGGGCAAGGGTGGGAAGCCCTGTACCAGAACCTGCAATGGTGACAGACCCTGCGCTAGAACCTACCATGGTAATGACTGGAGCTGCCTGTGCAGTAGCATCCATGGCAGTGGAAGAGGCTGGTGCGGCCATAATAGAGACAGCAGCAGTAGGTGCTACTGTGTCATAAATGGCAGGGGCAGGAGCTACTGCTGTAGAGATGGTAGGAACATCATCATGATTTGCTAGTGCAGTGGATATATATAGAAGAAATGGTGGAGTGTCATGAAGGAAATCAAAAGAGGCAACCGGCTTGGAGTGTCTAGTGGCAAAAGAAAAATGCTCCTCATTGAAGATAACATACCAAGACAGTATGATGCAGTTTGAGGAAATGTTGAGACATTGGTAGCCCTTGTGATTTGAGGGGTAGTCGAGGAAGATGCATTCAACAGAACGAGGAGCTAGTTTATGAGGAGTGGTGGTAGATAGATTTGGGTAGCATTGACACCCAAAGAACCTAAGGTGAGAGTATGTTGGGGGAAACCAAATAAAGCTTGGTAAGGAGTGATGAAATGGAGAGTTTTGGTGGCAAGACAGTTTAGGAGATAGGTGGCGGTGTGAAGGGCTTCAGCCCAGTAATGGGAAGGGAGATGAGCTTGGAACAAAAGGTAGCGCAATATGTTATTGATAGTGTGAATAATCCATTTAACTTTGCCATTTTGTTGAGATGTATGGGGGCAAGACATATGAAGATAAATGCTGTGGGAAAGGAAGTAAGAACAGGCGGCGTTGTTATCAAATTCGTGGTCATTATCACATTGGAAATTTTGAATGGTAGAGCCAAACTTGGTGGAAACATAGGTGCAGAAATTTTTGATAGTGGAAAAGGTGTCGGGTTTGAGTTTGAGAGGGAATGTCCATGAGTAATGTGTGAAGTCATCCAAACAAATGAGATAATATTGAATCCCGACACACTGGAAATAGGGGACATCCACAAATCACAATGGATAAGTTCAAATGTTTTATTTGATTTGGTGAAAGTGGATTGAAAAGGAAGTCGTACATGGTGACCCAATTGACATGCATGACAGAGAGAATACTATGGCATGCTCTTATTATAAGAAATGCTAGAAGAAAACTGAAGCTTGGAAAGAACTTGAGCGCCTGGGTGGCCAAGGTAATGATGCCATAGTGCTTTGGAACAAGAAGAAGTGGATGCAGAAAGGACGTGTGCGTTGGAGCAGAGGTGGGTGGAGGCCAACCAAATGGAGTAAAGATCCCCGGAGTTATTGCACCGAAGCATCATGGTCCTTGTTTGGAGATCCTTCACAGAGAGACCAAAGTGATAAAATTCAATGGAACATTGATTATCTCTGGTGAATTAGCGGACATAAATCAAATTTTGAATTACTTTTGGAGAAACTAGAACATTATTGAGGTGAAGAGGTTTATGATGAGAAGAAATGTAAGTATGTCTAGAAGAGAGCACAGGAAGACGTGTGCCATCGCCAACAATAACATGACAAGGGCTGGTGGAGGAGGAAAGCCGGGAAGTGGAGAGGTTACTAGGGTTGGCAATGAGATGCGTGGTTGCACTAGAATCCATGTACCATTCTAATGTAGAAGGAGGTCAGAGTGACATGGCATTCATGGCATGTATGAGGGATGCCTGATCCCCAGACGGAGCATGTGATCCTGAGCTGCCAGGCATGCCGCTGGGCGTGGACGGCACACCACCAAACATAGCAGGAGGTGCGTATGGCAAGCTACCATGCATGGAGGGTAGACGGCCGAGCACAGCAAAGAAAGCCTGAGGTGGTCCAGGACATGGACCAAGCAAACCAAGGCCACTTGACGATTTGGCTTGCTGACTGGGCCACATCTGGAATATCCTGTTCCATGGATTGAACCATGGAGAGTTGGGTTTGTTGTCTCTAGCACTGGTGGTGCGATGCTTGTAGTGGTTCTTCCTGTTGTACTTAGGCTTCCAAGTGGGTGTGTGGTTGGATGGTGGGAAGGGCATTGTGGAAGCTATGAAGGCGGTGGGAAGGGATGGTTTGGCGATTTTCATGTCAGACTCTTCAAGGAGAATAAAAGATCGTGCCTTTAGAAAGGTGGGGAAAAGATTTTTGGTTTTGATGATGGCTACTATGTAACGAAAATTATCATTGAGGCCACAAAGGAGGGTGAGAATTAGAGTGTCATTGGAGACTGTCTGGTCAAGATTGCTAAGGGAGAAAGCTAGGGACTTGAGCTTCCGAGTGTATGTCAAGATTGACATGTCACCTTGAGCCAAATTGCAGAAGTCCTGGTCAAGCTGGAGAATGCAGGCTTGTTTGTTGCCATGAAAGAGTTCCTCGATACTTGTCTAGACTATGCGTGCGGAGGTCGCCGGAGCAAGAACAATGCCCAAAATTTCCTCGGAGATGAAGGTGTAGAGAAGAAAGAACATAGCGAAGTCATTCACTTCCAAGTTGGGGTCATTGGCAGGGTGCTCGGTGCCGTCGATGTGCCGTTTGGTGCTGTACTTGCCAACGATGATGAGGAATAGTTCACACCATCATGCATAGTTGGGTGGGTGGAGCTCAAGGGACGAAGGGATGAAAGCCTTAACGTTGATGAAGTTAATGGTGAGAGCAGAGGGTTTGGCAGCCATGGCAGATGCGGAAGAACATAACACCAGGCTGTTAGGATCGATGGTTAACTGATACCATGAAAATGTGTAGGTGATCACGCAATAATTCTTTCATTGATACAACCGGGTATATGTAGTGTTACAGTTAAGGATTACAAGGTACAAACAAACTCTATGCATGGTAACCAATGCTATCTAAGGAAAACAACTAATGCTTGATTGATGCAAACAGATCATGATCTGTTTGCCAGATGGACTACAGTATCAGTAGATGGCATTAGTCTCGGTAACAGGTGCTGCTGAATATAGGAGTTCTAACAAAACAAGTTACTCATGTGCAAACAATTCCGTCTTATAACTAAGAGAATAGATGAATTCCAATTTTTATCTTTTGGATAGGCACCAGAATTTTCATGCCTTCAAGTACATTTTGCTCTGAACCGGCTGGGTAAGATGCTAAGAATCAGCAAGGCTCGCTCTAGATCTCCATTGCACCTTGGTGACTCCCATTAGATTGATTATGGTTAGAAATAGCCCATTCGCATGCTGAACCATGCATCTCTCTCTGTTTGAATGTGAATGCAAACATCTGAATTAATTCAATTAATGGCATTAATAGTATCAGTTACTAGAAACATGTATAAAATACCTGGAGACGTCCAGGCTAGAGTGACTGAAATCTTTCTTCCTTTCTTTCTGCTTTCGCCTCTACTGGTCTGTGCTGGTATGCTGCACGATTGAACCTCACCGCCCTTTCTTCTCAGCAAGCACCAGGAAGGAGGGAGAGCGGCTATCTCCTAGCCATTGCCACAATGAGTACATGCACAGGGTGGCAATAAAGTTTCTAGGCAGCGCAACATGCGTGACCGCTCTTGCTCTGCTTCATCTACAGTTTGCACTGCATCGAGCCTGCACTGCTTCCTGTCCTTCATCAAGCCCAATAGTAAATTGTTTGCATAATCGATCAACTTTATTATAATATTGTTCTTGTATATTTTTTGAAGTACAATGAGTAGCCTATTATTAGATTCATTTGCTACATAACTAGTCTTTTTCTGTATTTGTCTCCTAGTAAAATTTAGAATTAAAATATTGCATACATTTCCAACATTCTAAAAACCTTATTGTGAACTTTGTTGCAATACAGCAATGGCTGGTACTTCTAATGGTATAAAACCTAAGAGGTTTTCTGGGCAGTACTTTCGTAGATAGCAGACTGGAGCCAAGTTTTGGCTCATGTTTTTGGGGTGTGGTGGGTTATCCATCTGTAGTATCCATTTATGATTAAACAACACATGTAATTTGATAATGCAAATAACATCACTCTTGACTACATTCTGACCATTCTGGTAGATTAGCTCCACGATGCATATATGGACTACAAGTTCATCACAGAGTTGTGGAATGCTATAGAGCATAAATATGCTAAGGCAGAGACTGGTCGTTGGTTGTACATGTGTGAACAATTCTTCGATTTTAGCATAAATGAGGCTAAGTCGATAGTTGGACAACCTCATGACTTTCAACTGCTAGTTGATGAGATTGCACACTTGGGGTGTGTACTGCCTCCTAAGTTTATAGCTATGCGTATTGTTGTCAAACTGCCTACTAGTTGATGAGATTTTGCTACTAGCTTGAAGCACAAGAGGGAAGATATTTCTTTTGAGGATCTCATTGTTGACCTTGATGTAAAAGAAAAGGCCAGAGCGAAAGATGCACCACCACTTCTGGTTAGAACAATGCCAATGTCGTATAGAAAAATACATTTAAAAAGAAGTACAAATTCAATAAACTAAACAAGACAACTAGCTTTAAGAAGAAGAAAACCAAGAAAAGGATTTAAGAGACATTACCTGCCTTGTGTGTAGAAGAGATGATCATACGGCGAAAGACTGTCACTTCCGCAAGAGCAGGGATGATGAACAACCAAAGAAGAAAGCTCTCAACATGATCATAGGCGAGGCCTCAACTTCAAGAGGGTTTGGTAATTCTCCTATTGTCTTTTCAGAATGTCAATTCACTAATTGGTGGGTTGATACTGGTGCTAATGTTCACGTATGTTCTAATATTTTCTAGTAGGAAATGTGCTGCATACTTTTGTTCCTGGTCTTGGCATAGTGAATCTAAAGCTTACTTTATGGGTGATTGTTCAGTTGAAGAACATGCATCATGCTCCTACAATAAATAAGAATCTCATTAGTAGTTCTTTCCTATACAGGGATGGTTATAAGTTAGTTTTTGAGTCAAATAAAGTTGTAACGTCTAAATTCAGAAACTTTGTTGGTAAAGCTTATGAGAGAGGATACTTGTTCCACGTAAGTACTTTAGAGTTTTGTTGTAATATGAATGTTGCAACTGGTTTAAATAAATATGAGACTAATATTTTGTATTCTCATTTCTGCCATATTGGTTTTGATAGTATTATTAGAATGTCTAGATTAGATTTAATTCTAAAATATGAAATTATTAAAGGATCAAAATGTCAGTCATATGTGTAATCAAAACAACCATGAAAACCCTTTAAGGGATTAGATGACAAAAAGAACTTAGCACTATTAGATCCTGTTCATTTAAATTTGTGTGAACTGAATGGATTATTGACTAAAGGAGGCAAAAGATATTTTCTAACTTTTATTGATGATGCAACATGTTATTGCTATGTGTATTTGCTAAAAACTAAGGATAAAACCTTAAACTACTTTAAGATTTATAAGGATGAGATTGAGGACCAACTAGAGAAGAAAATGAAAAGACTAAGGTCTGATCATGGGGGTGAGTATATCTCTCATGAATTCTCTTAATTCTATTCTGAGTATGGAATAGCCCATAAATTTACACCATCATATTCACCCAATCAAACGGGATAGCTGAGAGGAAAAATTAAATACTAACAGACTTGGTTAATGCCATGTTAGAGAGTGCTAGTATGCCTAAAGCATGGTGGAGGGAAGCTATATTGACAGCAATTTTTTTTCTAAACAGAGTAATCACTAAAAAGAGTGAGATTACTCCATATGAGGTATGGAAGGAGAGAAAACCTAATATCATTTTTTTGCGAACTTGAGGTTGTTTGGCAAAAGTCAATATACCATTGTAAGAAAAGAGAAAGTTTGGACTTAAAATAGTTGATTTTATTTTCCTAGGATATGCTCATAATAACATAGCTTATAGATTTTTGGTAGTTAAATCAGAAACTCCTAAGATTGTTGCAACACAATAAGGGAGTCTATAGATGCTTGATTCTTTGAGAATAGTTTTCCTATGAGAACTACAGGTAGTACTTTATGAATTGAGAATGTTCAAATTGAAAATATTGAAAGTGAGAATAATCAAACTTCCGAACCTCCCACCGTTTTTGAACCAATATGTGATATCCTTGAGGAAAATAATAATCTAGTCACGGAGGCTCCTCACAGGAGTGAGAGACAAAGGATTGAGAAAACCTTTGGTAATGACTTTACTGTATACATTGTGGACGATGTGTCAAAGACTCTTTTAGAGGCTTATGCATCTCCTAATGCTAAGTATTGGAAAGAGCCAGTTCGTAGTAAGATAGACTCTATCATGGCTAATGAGACTTGAGAGATCATTGATTGTCCTAGTGGGTGCAAATATGTAGGGTGTAAATGGTCTTCAAAAAGAAACTAAGACCTAGTGGTACTATTGAAAAGTATAAGGCAAAACTTGTGAACAAGGGTTATATCCAAAACACGAAGAAGATTTATTTGATACTTATTCTCCTATCATCAAACTAACCACCATTAGAGTGCTTCTTGCGTTAGTATCTTCCTATGCTCTACATATCCATCAAATGGACGTGAAGATAGCTTTCCTTAATGGAGAGTTAGAGAAAGAAATCTATATGGATCAACTGAATGATTTGGTAATATCTGGATAGCAAAATAAGGTATGCTAATTATTGAAATCCTTGTATGGCTTAAAGTAAGTATTTAAACAATGGCACGAGAAGTTAAATAAAACTTTGAAATTCGTTGGTTTTGCTGTGAACAAAGTCAAGAAATGTGTATATTACCATTATAGTGGGTGTCAAGAAGTGATCTTGTGTCTGTATGTGGATGGCATATTTATATTTGGAACAAACACTACCATAATTGGCAAGGTCAAATCTTTGTTATCTTGATGCTTTGATATGGAAGACTTAGGAGAGGTAGATGTCATTCTACATATTAAATTGATCAAGAGTAAGGATAGGATTACTTTGAACCAGTTCTATTATGTTGAGAAAATCTTGAGCCGTTTTGGCTATGAGAGATACAAAATTTCTCCAACACCTTATGATGCGAGCATTAAGTTGCCAAAGAACCAGGTGCTAGGAAGAGATCAATTGATATATCAACAAATTATTGGGTCACTCATGTATTTAGATGGTGCAATAAGACCTGATATTTTATTTACCATAAGCCAATTATGTCGGTTTACATCTACCCAAGGAGATGAACACTAGGAGGCCCTTGAAAGAGTGTTGCGTTACTTAAGTGTAGATAATTATGTCTTATAAGATTAGATGAATTCCAATTTTTATATATTGGATGGGCACCGGAATTTTCATGCCTTCAAGTACATTTTGCTGCTAAGAACTAGCAAGGCTGGCTCTGGATCTCCATTGCACCTTGGTGACTCCCATTATATTGATTACTATTAGAAATAGGCCCATATAAGTAAGGCTCATTTCCTATAATTTCAAAAAATGCATGATTTAGTGCTAATTGTTAAGGTAAAGTGGAGGAGATAATTTATAAGGTAGAATTTTTACCATTCCCTAAAACTTTGAGACATATGGCTTGAGAGAGTTATGGGTTTTGGCTAAACACACGTGCGTGCACGCACCTTATTTTTGCTGAACCATGAATCTGTTTCTCTATTTGAATGCAAACTCAAATGTCTGAATTAATTCAGTTAATGGCATCACTTACTAGATTAATTTGATTTAATTGAATTAATGACATTAATTAAAGAAAATGTCTATAAAAGATCTGGAGACATCCAGCCCAAAGTGACCAAAATCCTTCTTCCATTCTTTTTACTTTCTCCTCTGCTGATCTGTGCTGGTGTGCTGCATGACCAAACCTCGCCGGTCTTTATTCTCGGCGTGCATCAGGAAGGAGATAGAGTGGCTATCTTCGAGCCATTGCCTCAGAGCTACCCGCATGGGGCGGCAATAAGATTTCTGAATAGCTCAACATGCACGATCGCTCCTGCTCTGCTTCATCTATGTTCCGTATTGCATCAAGCCTACGTTGCTTCTTATTCTTCATCAAACTCAACAATAAGTTGGTTGTGCAATCGATTGACTTTATTATAATATTTTTCTTGTACATTTCTGAAGTACAATGAGTAACATACCGTTAGATTTATTTGTTATATCACTAGTCTTTTTATGTATTTATCTTCTAGTAAAATTTAGAATTAAAATATTGTCTATGTTTCTAACAATTACTACACTGGTCAGTTCCTGTTGACTCGGCGAAGGGAGGGTGCTTGAAGTGCAACTGATACGTGTAACGTAGATCCCTTCAATATTCTTGATAGCTCAGCCAGATATGGTGATAGCTGATGATACTGGATTCAGTAAAAGAACATGCGCTTAGATACCTGAAAGAATGATTCCTTCGCATTTACCTACGCAGCACATTACCACTCGAGCCACCTAGGATATCGAGGGAAAATTCTAATATATCAATTAATTAATTATAAGACATATCAGAGTCCTATACGACTTTTGCAAGATCACCAGAACACATATTGATCATATAGATTAACCAGCTAATAGAATAGCATACATGCCATAAGTCATGGATTTGAATTTGAAATAAAAACTTGACTTGCAGTTTGCTGTCTGTTGGGATACGGATAGGCTACACTAGCGTAAAATAAAATTTTCTACCATATAATTTAGGAAACCACACAAGTAAGAGATCATATATTGTTATCACTAAACATACAATGGAGCGGGAGAAGAGTTGAAGCAGCACGGTTCAACATAGCACGCATTGATGTAGTAGAAGTAGTCGATCGTCTAACATCCCAATCAGCGTTCTTAAAAGATGATTGTCCTCAGGTGGTAGTCGATCTCCACGAGTCGATTGTATATTTTCCTTGGATCATTCTGATTAGTGCCGCACTCACAGCAGCGCCTCTGCATCAGTGTGTGTCAGAACCCAGAGCGGTAACTTCAGGAACCTTTGTGTAAATTGCACTAGTCCAGAATCAGCTAGTGTACACAATAGACAACAAAGATAAATACCAAGCATAATAACATTTATTAAATTTTAAGAGTACGACCTTATGACCAATGTTTACATCATCGCACATTGGCATATAATAATAGCTGCAGAAGCAAGCTGATAAAGGCAAAGCCCAAGTCTGCCCACAGGCAAATGACTACAAGACGTGGCCTACTCGTTCTGGTCCTCACCGTAGTCTCCTCCTCTATGATGAGATAGCAAGGGTGAGTACAAACTTGTACACCGCAAGTCACACGGAAAAATGCAGCATAATGTTTAAGGGCAACAAAAGGAAGGTACATAGGGTTAGCTGAGTGAAAAGCAATAATATTGAGAAATACAGTAAGTAGATTAAAACTGCTAAATTTAATACAATAAGTAAAAGCAGTAACTGTAATTGAAATTATTATCGTTAGTGCAGGCTCCGACCAAACACTAACCTATCTACGGGCATCCCACCCAGACCATCTTTTCCCAAAAGACATTATATGGACTCCTTCCATACTGTTTGCACAACTCATTTTGAAAAACAAAATATAATCCATGAAAAACTTTACTCAGCATGCCCATGATCGTGGGCACGGCTATCCAGGATAGATTATACACTCTGCAGAGGTTATACAGCTTTACCCACAAGACATGATCATCTCATATTGCCACGTGATTAACACGCTTCCTTTGGTGTGCGGTGAGAACATCATGACAAGACCTTTACAATGCAAAACCTTCAATCTGGCCATGACAACACTAAGGTTTCACCCCAGTAAGGAATCCACCAGACCGGATCCCCCTCTTGAGCCGAGTGAGACTTCTCATGGCCTACGCCACGCTCACTTTCAACCTACGACGAGACTTAGGTTGGGACCTACAAATTAATCAGCCAGGACTGTCCCATACCAGCCTTGTGGTAGTACGATAGAGCTTTGCAACAGTAGCTCACAGACCAGTCCTTAAATGACTTAGGCTCAACCACATACCCCCTGTGCTCGACAATCAACACTGTGTCTCCGAATAACAATGCATGCCTGCACCCACCACCCAACCATTAGCCTAAGTCTAAACCAGATTTTATATTTTATTTCAAAATATTTCATAATCCTTCTTGACTCACTGAAGTCAAGAATACTTTTCAAAAGCTTACATTTTATGTGAAAAGGTATCCCAAAACCAAGATTATGTCTAAGCAGGTCTAACCATTTGATATAAAACTCTCTAGTCAATACTACTGTACTAACTAGAGTTTGATTCTAGGGTGACAAGGTATCGAGAATTTCAATATCAATGGAGGATTTAACAAGTATGCATTAACTATATTTAAAACTGGAATTGAAATACATTGATTAAAAGTATGCATGCAGAATAATTTAAAATAACATAATTTTATTTCGTAAACTGAGATCAACATAAACAAGGTGTGTGACTTGCCTTGCTCTTCAAGTGGGTGTGATTCATCATTGTAGAATTCTCCGAATTCGTCATAGTCTACACGTGAAAATAACCCACCAAACTCAAATAAAATCCAAATAAATTCAAATGAACTCCAAATATTTAAATTGAGGGCACAAATGGATAGAGAGGAATTTTTGATGAATTTAGAAATTTGAATGGGCTAAATCGGAGATAAGATGAAGGAGAACAGGCTCTCCGAAGTTTAAAATAAGAGAAAAAGAATAAACTGGATTTTTGGAATTATTTTTTTAAAGGAAATTGGAATTATGATGTCAGCACTGAATTTTCTTTTTTCGCTGAATTACTTTTCTATTGAAAATTCAGATTTATGACGTTAGCTCTGGGTTGTTTGACTGATAGGTGGGCCCTAGTCTACATGGACCAGGTCCATGGACCAGAGGGTGGCTGAGTTGGCAGAGGTGTTGATGTGGCTTCCAGGTAGTGGGTGCCTGGGCCAGGATTGTTGAGGTGCCATCCACGTGTGTGCCACGTGGGAGGGTGGCTGATGCGGCTGCCGATCGAGCGGCAGGGCGCTGGCGTGGCGCCGACCGGCTAAGATGGCATAGCACTCGGGCACCATGTGGCAGCCATGTCACCCTGGCTCGCTAGCGGTGGCCGAGCTCAGGGACCAATGGTCGCCGGCGCTCCGGCGGGCGGTGGCGGCCAGTGAAGGGTGCGCAAGGGAGAGAAAGACACAGGGAACACAATGGTGTATGCGGGCAATACCGAGGGTGGCCGGAAATTGGTCGGCGGCGAGGTTGGTGGTGACGAGGTATCGGGTCTTCGGTGCGGCGGCGCTCTGGCGGTGAACACGGGCGACAGATGGGTCGATGGGCTTCGCTGAGGCTCGAGGAAGCTGACGGAGGTGGTGGCGCTCCTCGGGGATGGTCGGAACGACCGGGATTGCTCGCCGGAGTTCCTCTGAAGCTCGGCAAGGGAGAAGCTCAGGGCTGGGGACTTGGGTTGCTCTTCAGGGTGAATTGGAGGCAGTGGGGGCTGGTGTGAAGAGAGGTGAGGCCGAGGGGGCTATTTATAGGTGCGGTGGGGGAGCAAGAAGAAGGAAGGCGAGGGGGAAGAAGGAAATACGATGCGAGAAAGGAAAGGAGGAGCGCGAGATCAAGGGGATTTGGTCTCAGCGTCGTGTGGTTTCCAAAACCAGGCAGGGACGAAGAAGGAAAGCGGTGGCGACGGGGGATTTGGTCGTCGACCGGGAAAAGGGAAAGAGGAAGAAGAAAGGAAGGAGACGGCTCGGGGACGACGGGTCTGACAGGCGGGTCCCACTGGCAGAGAGAGAGAGAGAGGGAAGAAGCATGGGCGATGGATAAGGATCGGACGGCCAAGAAAGAAAAGGGGCAGCAGGCGGAAAGGATGGGGCCGGTGGCGACGTGGCATGATCCAGGCCGAACTTGCGTCGCGTGGTGAGAGAGGGAAGGCGGGATGAGCCGGGGCGGTTGGATGAGGCCAGAGGCGACATGGGCGCATCCTGGCCGAACACGCGTCAGCCGGAGAGCGGGGTGAGGGTTTTAAGATTTTATTTAAGGATTTTGGATTTCCCGAAAACCTAAGAAAATAATTAAATCTCAGAAAAATACCAAATAAAGTCCAAAAATTCTAGAAAAATTCACAGAAACTTTTGGGATTATTTTGGACTTAGGAAAAATGCTACCAACTAAATTTTCTATATTAAATTTTAAATTTTGATTTCCTTTAAAATTCTTTTTAATCTTTAAATTACCTTTTAAAATGCAGAAAATTTTTGGGATGTCACAGTGTGTTAGTACCAGTGCACACAACAAGGCTTGTAAGAGGTGGCAGCTAGAGTTTTGTTGGGTGTGTATTTTTTGCACTTAACCCATAGCCCAATTCACCCCTTTATATAGAGACTTCGATTAGATCCATAGCAAAAATGAGTAGAGATCGTATTGTACTAAAAAAAAGCCTTCGACCGGATCATAATCCAATACAAATAAAGATCATATCTTACTCGAAAAGCCTCTGACCAGATCCTTATCATTCCAACTAGTTAAGTGTGTGACCCTGGAGGTTCATGTATACTTGGTAGTAACCCGAAAACACCTATCATGTTCATTGATCGGTAATGCTCCCTTGCAAGACATATATCTCTAAATATACACACACATCAATCTGGACTAGGGGTGCAAAAAGGTCAGATTCAGATAGATATTTCTTATATTGTATCCTAACCCACTTTTTTTCTTGGATATAAATACAAATTCGGAGTATTCAGAGTTTCTGATATGGCATCGTCGGGACAGATACATAATGGTTTCGGATCGGAAACAGATAATATAGGCAGATAGTTCAACAACCGATAAATTCGACACGTGATAAATTCATAAACAAGTTCAAAAATCGATAAACCATAAGTTCAACATAATTCATAGTCATAAGAGAAAGTATGCAATGGCATCCCACCCGAAGCATATTCAAGGGTTGCAGTGTCATTTGGGTATAAACTTCATCGGTTTCTGCATCAGCCTACGTCATCACCAAGAAATCATCTCAGCGTGCTTCTTAAAAAAATTACATGATGGTGCCTTTTAAGTGTGAGCTCACATGCATGGCGACATTATGAAGTTAGCAGATTAACTGAGGAGGTAGGTTGGATAGTCAGGGATTTGAGCATCAACCTCTTTATTAGTTGATGCGGCCACCTGCACAAAACTAAAGTTACTTCAGAAAATTTTAACTGAATAACACCCCCGCAACAAATTGATTCTTCACATAATGGTATCATTAACAGTTCACCAAAGTAGTATTTCAGTAGAATCTTCAGCCATATTATGTTTATGCGATGCATTAGACAAACAATAAGAACCTAGTAAGCACAAACTACACATTTTCTTCTTTTGCAAAATCTAATAAACTGAAGTCAACAAAGTTTGGCCATGCCAAGTTTATGCAAAGGAGATATTGGTGTATAACTACAAACTACTCACTATGGCCCTGTGGAAAGTAGACGACCCGACTCCTGACCACAGGCAAAGGGGCCCAGCGCATGCATGCCATAACTTCGAGTTCAGACACCTTTGTTCCCCTGCAAAATAAACACACGAGCAGAACAGCAAAGCACCAGAAAGTAGTTCATGTGAAGCTACTATTTGTACTTGGCTGCAGACGAGGAGGCTTAGTGAGTATTAACAATGCTAGAACAAGGGAGCAATGAATAGAACCAAAAAAATGCAACCAATTTTTTTAGTGCAAGCCAGCAATAGAAATGCATGTATGCAATCATGAACACAGAAGCAAGCTAGTTTTGCTAATGTGTTAGCATCTTCAACTCAAAGCACACAATCACAACATTCCATAATCCATAGTCCACTAAACAACGCAGACAGTAGCACGAGTTGAGAATTTAAGAACTGAAACAATGCTGAAGTTGTTTAGTTCCATAACTGCACTATAAAATATTTTTTGCAACAGGAAACTACCTCAGCGCTGATTCCCTCCTTGGACAGTATCTCTGCAGCCTAAAAATTGACTGGGCATGAGAACGTAACCTGAACCATTGATCGAGTAGTGTATATATTACAAAAATAAATTGAAATAAATGCTACTTATACAAATCCACTCAAATAAATACATAAATCATGTTCAACAGTATCAATTTCTCAAAATGCTCTCCCTATGCAACAAAATCAAGCTAGCAATGAAGAAGAGAATGGCTCATTACAGAGGTTCAGGATGAGCAACTCTTTGCATTCCAGGTGGCACTATATATTATGTATAGTCTTTGCTAATAGTACTATTGCTCTCTATTAGGTCAAATTTCATTAATAGATGTAAAAAGCTGAATGCCTGATGGAAAATAATGTAAGTAAGCACAGCTATTATTATTTCTTCTGCTTAAGAAGTATGGACAGTACACCTGAAGAGCATACCCGACCATCTTGGAGAATGCAGTAATTGTAACATCTTTTCCTTCTCATTCTACCTAAAGGCCCAAAAAAGAAAAGGAACCAACAAATATAAGCCCTTCCTGGCAATCCATAAAGAAATACAGGGTAAAATTAAACTCTTCTACATCACTACATGAATACAAGAACATACCTTAGCCTTGCTGATTGGAAGATAGAAGCTAGAATCTAGTACTTGAGCAGAAACAGGAAATGATTCACCATAACTATAGAAAAACACGTGATACAATGATTTGTACATGCCATTACTTTTTTGTACCTGCCACTCAAGTGATAAATGATAAATTCAACATAACTCATACATAACATAAGTGATAAATTCATACGTAAGTTTGACAACCGATAAATTCATACACAAGTTCGACAATCGACAAGTCACAGTAGGAGCACATAAGTTTATACGATCATACATAAGTTCATCTTGTCATAATAGGAACACAAAATAACAGAAGTAATGCCTCAACTAGTCCACCCTCAAAGGACCTTCACTTCTCACCTTTAGCTTACTATTCTATCGCTCATCATTCGTAGCCATTTATTCTTCCTAAAATTTGCCAATAAATGTCTCAAACTAAGTGAGAAGCAAACCTTTACAAAAAGAAGAGTGAAATACTTGATGCATCATATTAGCAACAAGAGTCTCAACAACCTCCAGATTACCAATAATACATGTAACCTTATTCTTAGAATCTGAAAAAAAAATATAATGAAAGCTATCCAATCTTTGGAACAGATCAATGATTCTACCATCTCGGATTTGAGGCGACTACGAAATGGATCAATGACATGACCACTACCACTGAACGCAGATTCTAAAGTAACTGTTGATACTTACATGGCCAACACATCACGAACAACTTTCAAGAGAATAGGATATTCATATTGCTGATTCTTCCACCATGATAAAATATCAAATTTCTATTTGGAAGATCTAGAAAGTTTTAGTGGTTGTTCTGTCATGTATTTTTCCAAATCATTTAGTTCATCTTGACCGGTCCCATCTTGAGTGTCATATAAGAAGTTATGAAGTTCATTATTTTCATTGTCCATAAAGAGATCTACTTCTGGTTCATCATTAGGAGTAGGTGTAGTAGTACTCTTTGGGATAGTAGATGCAACAGAAGCATATGATTCATACTTTAGCTTCACAACATTGATAAATTTTCCAAGTTTAACTTTATACAACAACTCACCATATATAAAATTCTACCATTCTTTTCTTGAACCTAGGGTCAAGAAAGCTTGTCACAACAAGAGCAATGTTGGACTTCTTCCAGTACTTTTCAAACTTAACACCATAAATTATGCCATCTCTTTAATAGTGGTATCAATGCTAGCACACCACTTAGATATCAAAACCTTAGTATCACAAAAACGTTAGCAAAACAAATTTGCAGTTGGATATAAAGAACCAAACAATATTTTAGTAACATCATAGAATTTATTCAAGTATTTGCAAAATGTTAGTGCTTTATCCCATTCAGAATTTGAAGGAGCAATTTTCTCATACTTGCGATGTTCCAAGTATAAAAGCCTATAAAAATACTCCTATAATATAGGACATTCCTCAACATGGTATAGATAGAATTCCACCTTGTAACAACATCCAATGAGAAACCCATCGTTGTTTTCAACCCATATTCAGTTGCACACTTCTGGAATTTCTCCCAATGCAATGAAGAGCCCTTTACAGCTACTACAATGCTCTAATATTTTGAACTGTAGATGCAATTTCTTGCAAACCATCTCTAGCAACAAGATTCAATATATGATTAGCGCATCTCACATGAAAAACAAACCATCACTTACTAGTGAACTTTTCTTTTATAAGCTCAGCAATGACATTTTTAACATACTTCATTTGTAGATGCACTATCCAAAAATAAATAAAATATTTTCTTTTTCAATGGACCAACTCATGACACAATTAGTAAATGCTTCAAACAAGTTAGCACCAATATGTCGTCCCTCTACATGCATGAATTTGACAATGCTTTTGTGAATTTACTGATTATCATCGATCTAATGCACAATGACACACACATATCCTTTGTTCTGATTTGATATCCACATGTCCATAGTTGTGCTAAAGAGACACTCAATTGTTTTAAAATAGGGTGGATTCTTTTGGGCTGATGGCTTATGACTTAAATATTTGAATTCTGGCTATTCGTAAGAGGTAGTATGCATAGAAAAATAGTTACATACGATTTTCACTGGTACAACTGAACTTAGTGCACTTTTTACTACAATCTTTCTATTGACCCCACCTTGAAAAAACGCATCGTTAAAAGCTAGTTACTATAGACAGTACAAGGATAAGACAAAAAAAGCTGGTTCGAACCCAGCCATACTCATACAACTTCTTCTTTTCTTCCAAAAAGAGGTCCATTAGATCTTTTATAATAGTGGTGTGGCTCTTGATCGTAAAGTTAGGGCATATGGATTTGATGAAATCAATAAAATATTCATACTCAACAATATTGAAAGGGTACTCATGCATGATTATCGCCAAATAAAATAGCTAACTTCTTGATCATACCTATATGGTTCAATGACAATGATGTTGTCTTCACAATTCTTTTTTACTTTGAGCCGTTGCTAGCCTGGATGGAGATTATGTTTCTACTTCAAATGGGTCCAAAAGCACGTTGTGCCATTGGTGGTCTCACATCTGGCATTGTATTAGCAATGGTTGCAGTGCGCCCGTTGTTGAACAACCTTCTGGCCATCCTCTACGACCATTGCAGTGCGCCCATCGTTGAACAACCTTTTGGCCATCCTCTACAACCATCTTTGTACTCCTAGTGTACTTATCCCAAACAGCTGATGTGCTCTTCTTCTGCCTCTTTGCCCTAGGCTCACCATCCTCTAATGCATTCTCTTGAGTACCACTTCCAATGGAGAGTGCTCCTTCGGTTGGCACTGCTCCCCCTTCAATTGAAGGTGTAGGTGTTGCATATGATGCAACCACGCCCACACCCACACTGTCACTTACACTTGCACTTCCAGATGCCATTACAATGAATTGCAGATGTGCTGCAAATCACAATTGAAAATCAATAACAAACCTAAGCTAATGAAATAAAGACAATTGTATTAGATTAGTGGAAAATGCTTCTATGTTCTACTAGGAAGAAGATGAGTTCAGGGCTAACAAGTGTCATGCCATTTGAAAACAAACGGTATCACTACAAACAATAACTCCCATAATGCCTTTTGTTTCTGCTAGGAAGAAGCCATTGTCATTGGTAGTACTAAAAGGGCATGTCAAGTTGTTGCATCAATGTTCCAAAGAAACCATAGTATATTATAGCAATCTACTGGTTTGCATCTATCTTGTATACCAATAAATAGAAATATACCAACCTTGTTGACTAGTTTGCTCATTTACATGTGAGGATATTATTGATTTTGATTCTCCAAGCTGAAATATACCAAACTACCTAGTTTTATCACCCTAAAAAATATGTTGGATTTGCCAAGAACGTTGCACAATCCATAACCAACTGTAACAACATCAAACTAGCAACCAATCCCTAAAAGCAATGTGTTGGGGGAGGGTCCCCGTGTTACCTCAGGCCCACGACCACCTCAAAGCAACGACACTCGTTGGAAAATTTGCCCCAAGCGAGGTCCGTAAGGCCAACCTTGGCAAGGTTCGTAAGACCAACCCAGAGAGGGCCCGGAGCCAACCTCGTGCGAGGTCTTGGGCTAACCCTAGAAGAGGCCCAGGGCCAACCATGGACAGAGTCTAAACTCAGCCACAAACTGGCCCTAGTGTCCTAGACGAGGTGGGACCCACATGGGCAAAGGACATAGATACCCTTAGGAGTACGCTAAGCCCTGAGGGCAAACTTATAACTTCACTCGCCTCCCTCTTCTCCTCTATAAATAGGACTCCTTGTAAAGGGAGAGAGGAGGCCATTTTGGTAACCCTAGACACTCACATTGAATACACTTGGGTCATTTGTGCGATTCTCCTTGAGTCGCTTCGCTTCCTCAGTAGTCTTCGCATCCGACCTGGGTGCTTCTAAGTTTACTATCCAGTTGTGTATCGATGACAGTTGGCACCGCCATGGGGACTCCACCTAAGAAGTGGAAGGCAAGGAAGGATGCCAAGGTGGGAGGTGCAAACCCCCTCTAAGGTTGAAGTCAAGCTGGATCGTAGCCCACACCACCCCGGGGCTGGAGACGCAACCAAACCTCTCCACAAAAGCCTAGGTCATCGACGAGACTATGGCTTCCTGAGAGGACGACCCTCCAAATGCTCATGAGGTTGAGTGGGAGTTGGAGGACCTCCGAAGGCAGTTGAGGTTATCATAGACTAAGGCTCTGCGGTCCACGGCTGAGGCTTACCAAAGGGGGAACTCTAGGTGCAACTCGAGAGGGCATGAGTCGAAGTAAGACCCCTGCTACCCATAAAAGCTCGGGAAGCTAAGGAGCTAAGGAATTAGCTAGAAGAAGCACGAGTGTGGCACGGGAGACAATACGCCCCGAGGTCGAAGCCCTTTGAGCCGAGCTAGCTGAAGTCCACACTCGAGTGAACTTGCCACCTTCACCCGAAGTCCAAGAAGCCAGCAATTTTCGAGCACAATATGCCAAGTGCGGAGGAAAGCCCTAGCCTTGATAGGGGTGTGGGAATTAACCGTGGACACCAAGGGGCTGGATTCAGGTCGGCGAAGTGCAAGATCTCACACCCAACTCTGCGTTGGGACTTCCCTTGTGTCATCCCACCTCAAGGGGCTCCTGTCCATGAGGTCATCAATCTCATTGACCATTCAAACTCACTGAACCTGGGCTTGCAAGCCATGCAATGATTAATGCATTTCTGGATGCCGGAGGTCAGCAAGTACTCAAAGGCTTCGACCTGATGGAGTTCGTCTGTGTGTGCAAGACCTGCATAGCAACAGTGGGAGGGGCGAAGCCATCATGGAAAGAGATTTCCCTTAGCCATCTCGGGGGTTACTCGATCCTAGTACCTCTCCCTCCCACTGTGCTCGGTGTACTCATGGGAGCAACTTTGGGAGAAGTTGGGCAAGCACTTCCAAGGAAGCCAAAACAAGACGGTCATATTCTCTGAGTCCATTAGAGACTTCATGTGCCGATTCATCTACATCCATTGCCAAGTCCAAGTCATCTCCAACACAAGTGCCATCGAGGCTGCATGTTGGGCTCTCCATAAGGGATAGTTGGCTGAGAAGCTAGACTTGAAGGAACCAAACATGGTGGTAGAGCAACTTTCCATCATGAAGTAATACTCTAAGTCTGAGGAGTGGTAGGCTCGCTTGGAGGGGGAGACCTGAGCCATCGTGGCTCTCACGCACCCCAACCCTAAAGTCGCCAAAAGGCAACAATGTAGCCACCACCCTGTGTACCATGTCAAATCCAAAGATGCTCAGTCGCACCACAATGACCGTCGCAACAACCGCCACGATGACCATCATGATGATCGCTGCGATCACCATCGGGGCCACCACCGCGGGCACAAGCATGAAGGAAGCCAAAGGCAAGGAGAGTAATGCCCCGATCTGAGCAACAACTGCCACTTCTCCAATGTTCACGGTTGGACTTATTATGACACTTCGAGGTGTGAGCTCGTCGCCTCTACCAGACAACTCCGCCAACAACAACTCTAGGCTGTGGCTGATGCACCATAGAATAGCCTACCTCTCGCGCTCGCTGCGGTGGCCGCGCTACCTGCCCGACCACTCCACTTTCGCTTGAGGTCACTAGGCAAGCAGCTAACCCTCTACGCCATGTGGTGCACACAATCACCAGTGGAAACTCGCACACCTTCATGTCAAAGTGTCGATGCTTGGCCTATGCCCGCCAAGTGCACCACATTGGCACAACCCCCTAACTGAGCTCCCATAATGGGTCAACACTCCCATCATGTTTGGCCTAGAAGACATAGCCAAAGTCAGCCTCCCGCACCATGATGCCTTGGTGATCTTTGCCTCCATCGCCAGGTGCAAAGTAAGGTGTGTGTTCGTAGACAGGGGAAGCTCCGCAGACATCATATTCACCTCCGCATTCGATAGGCTCAAAATCTCACGGTTACTCCTATCGAAACCTGCTGTCCCGCTTCTCAATTTCAACAGTGCACTGGTCCTGGCCCTTGGCAGGATCAAGCTGATTGTGAGGTTTGGGGGTCGGTGTGGCACCCGAAGTGAAAGCATGGTCTTTGATGTCGCAGTGACTCACCATGCCTACCTCTGTGTGAAGCTTCCTGGCCCTGAAAGGGTCATCACCGTCATGGCAAACAAGATCTTTTGAGAAATATAGATGAAGAAATCCAAGTAGTGATCCGATACATGCACTCTATCACCCTAGAAGTTACGGGGACTTGGCCAGGGTCCAGGCCCCTTCCTCTAGCAAATGGGTCCCCAAGCTAACGGCTGATAGGGAAGCTTGAGGCAAGCCCCTCTCAAAAGCTAATCTCACCAAGACTTTGCTACTTGGTGTGGACCTTGACCTAGCAATGACAAAGGGCATATTGGCTACCTTGTAGGCAAACCACAATATCTTCACTTGGGGGCCCAAGGACCTCCCTGGTGTCCCAAGGGAGATCATCGAGCACTGGCTATCCGTGAAGCTTGATGTCAAGCCCATCAACTAGATGCTCTAAAAGATGCCAGGTGAGCTCCTGGCCACAGCGAGACGAGGTGTAGAAACTTTGGAATGCCAACATGATTCGGTAGGTGGTGCACCCTAAGTGGCTTGCCAACTAGGTTCTCATCAAAAAGTCCAACAGGCGGTGGCACATGTGTGTGGACTATACTAACCTAAACCGTGCATGTCAAAAGGATAACTTTTTACTCCCCAGGATCGACTAGCTAGTCAACGCCACTTCAGGGTGTGAGCTCACGAGCTTCCTTGATGCTTACTCGAGGTACCACTAGGTGTGGATGGCTAAGGAAGATGAGGAAAAGACTAGCTTCATCATGCCATCCAGGACATTCTGCTACGTCTAGATGGCATTTGGGCTAAAGAACGCCAGTGCCACCTTCGCCAAGCTTGTTTACAAAGTGCTTGACTCTTAGATCGGTTGCAAAATGGAAGCCTACATGGATGACATCATTATCAATAGCGTCCACGCATGAGCGCACACCTATGCCAGGCTAGCATGAAGCTCAACCCAGAGAAATATGTCTTTGGAGTACACACCGAGAAGCTGCTGGGCTTCATGGTATCAAAGCATAGATCGAGGTGCACTCTGCAAAGATCCGAGCCATCCTTGACATGAAACCTCCCCAAAACATCTGTGAGGTGCAAAAGCTAGCCAGATGGCTGGCTATACTAGGGTAGTTTGTGTTGGATCGAAATCGGCGACAGAGGGGGGGTGAATGTCGACTTTTAAAACTTGCCCCCAAAAGCTACCTCAGAAGAATCTTCTCTCCAATGGCTAAAGAGCTATGAAGAGAACGATCAAAAATACTAGCACTTCGACCAACACAGAGGAGAAAACATGGATCTTAAGACAACAGTGAAATAACCAAGAAAGCCCAGCAAAACAAGAAGAACCAAATTTCATCGGAGAAACAACTGAAATCAGCACCTACTGGAGCCGACCGGTCTGACCGCCCATGGGCCGGTCTGACCGCAGTTGGCCGGCCGGTCAGACCGGTCTTATGAAGCCGGTCAGACCGCTTCTATCACCCCGGTCAGACCCCTTGGGGGGCCGGTCTGACCGCCTTGTCTCACCCGGTCAGACCGCCCTGAGAGCTCCGGTCAGACCGCCCGACGAATTCAGAGCACAACAAACTGAAAAATCAGACAGCAAAAACAGGAGTCTCCATACTGCAGAGCAATTTGAGATTTGTATTTGGTTTTCTCTGCACAGAATAGTGAGACTACAACCCAAATAGCCAAAGGAGACTAGAAAACCAAAAGAAACCAACTCAAACACAAGAAATCAAGGATTTGGCGAAAACTGAAAATAGAGAGCTGAGAGAGGTAAAAACCAAATTACTCAACAATCACACATGCTCTGATCCTGCGCTTTTGGAATCACCTTAGCAAAGAACTCTGGACTACCCAAACCAAATCTCATGGCAAGATATGAAGAGAATCATAATCCACACCAAACCCTAGAAAAGAAATGATGAACAGAGGAGACCAAGAAACAAAAACTGAAATCATGGATGGGCTCTTGGGATTTTAACTGATCAAATGATCTTGAGGTACTATCCCAACGTAGAGCAATCCATTTTACACCTTCTCAACAAGAATCAACACCAAAACACAAGAACTCAAAAATCAACAGAGAGCAAGAAAATGAAGCAGAGAACAAGAGGTCAGTCCATCTCAAATAAAACCATATTGGATAGATATTGAGGAGGATAGATACATGATTACATAGAGTATCAACTCATACCATCCCTATAACCCCATATATGCTTGGAAATGAAGGCATAAGCTACATGCTTCTCTAGAACTCAAGAACACACGGGAGAGAGATAAGCAGCAGCCAACACCAGTTCTCCTGCTCTCCCAACAACTAAAGCAAAAGAGATACAAAGCAAAACCAACCCCCAAGACCATAAAGACCATGCAGGAGACACCCTCCTTTTATAGCCTCCCACTAATGGGTTTGAGATTTGCTTTGCCCATTAAGCCACCACCAACTCTAGTGCTTTATCCATAATCCGCTTCCTTTAGTGCAGCTTTGTGTATTCTCCAAAACGCCACTCCTGTACCTTCCGGGAAGCTTTCTCCTTTCTTGCCGCTCAAGCCTCGCAGCTACCTTGAGCCCTTGCCGTCTTCGGCACACCTCGACCGTTCTGACCTCGGCACCACCTGCGCCTAGTCCGGTCCTCCGTGCCTCGCCACGACTCCGCCTCGACGTCCTGCAGCCATCACAAACAACAAACACATCACATAGTACCGCTCGTTAACATGTAATCAACACAAGCATTAAGAGTAATCTTAAGCAAGTAAGAGCCCAAACCTGTCGAAACAAGAGACTAAGCATCCTAAGCCCATACGAACAAGTTTGACCAAGTCCGACCGAACCAATTGCACCACGCAATGACAAGGTCCGAACCACATAAACCAAACTCGACTTTCCTAACCCGACGTCAATTACTCATCACACACATGGGGTCACAACCACATGGTCTCTCAGTTTGTCTGTCACTCAGCTGGGAGGGGCTCCCCTTCTTCAAAATCCTATGAGGCCCAGGCCCTTTAAGTGGACTGTTGAGAGTCAAGCTGCACTGGACCACCCAAAGAAGCAGCACCCTATATACTTCATGTCCGAAGCTTTGCAAGGGGCTAAAGTGAGGTGCACTGAGCTAGAAAAGCTTGCCTATCCATCCTTATGGCCTTAGGGAAGATCTGGCACTACTTCCTAGCGCACGAGATCTAAATACCGTCATCTTTTTTGATCGAGCAGGCCCCATACTCGATCACCTTTGTCTCCTACATAGTGATCAAGTCCCACGTCATGGCAAACTTTGTCATGGAGTGGACCCTAATAAAACTAACCCCATCTACCCCGCCGGTTGACCCCCTTTGGACAATCTATGTGGATGGCTCTTGGTGCTCGAAAGATGCGAGGGCTGGAGCGGCCCTCAAATCCCCCAATGGGATGTACAGCTTCTACTCTGCCCACCTGGACTTCAAGGCCACGAACAATGTCACCAAATATGAGGCTTTGCTGCTTGAGCTGCATAAGCCTCGGGTGTCGGGGGCGAAGCAACTCCTTGTGAAAAGTGGTTCCCAACTCATCACTTGTCGCATCGATAAGAGTTACCAAACCAGGGACCCAGCTTTGGTGAAGTACATAGCTCTCATCCGCACCATGGAGATGTACTTCAGTGCCATCACAGTTTGGAGCATCCCACACTTCGACAATCTTGAGGCAGACATCTTGGCAAGGGCCACTAGCATGTAGACAAAGAGATCTACTGGCGCATGGTCTCTCAATCTTCCCCTTGATGAGTATATTGACAAACATAGAAAAAGCACAAAGTTGATTTTGAAAAGAAACAAGAGTCAAACATGGTCCAAGAAAAATCAAGGAGGCTAATGACCATGTCAACCAGGAAACACTAGAGCTACAAAAGAAAGAGCAACTATAAAGTTCCCAAATGGCTTTTTCTCCGCTATTCTCCCCGTTTTGGCAATAAACACATCAAGGATGCAAAAGAGAGAGTAAGTCACAAAAATGGATGAAATGACTGAAGTTTGTTTATTTGAAGCATTTAGAGCTATGAAGATTATCCAAAATGACCAAACGAGAATTACATCTAGCCATAACACATAAGTATGCTATTAAGATCATGACAAGACATGTATAATCAAGCTAAGCCAAAGAAGGCACAATCTGAAATTTAGTCGAATTTCTTAACATGTCAAGTCAACCATGATTCTAGTCTAGCTAAAGGCATCCATAGATGATTCGGGCCATGTCAATAAGCTAAGTGGAATCAAGAAGCTAGTATTGAGTCAAAATAGAGTGCTACAAGTTCAAGAATGAGACATTGGTTCATGTACTTGTAAGCCTTGTAATTTTTTGGCAATTTTTGCACATTTGACATATTTTTCTTGAGAAATCTCATGATTGTTTCCAACCAGATTTTTGTATAGTCACATTTGATCTCAAGCCTTATGCGACCATTCCAAGCAAGAAGCTTGAGGAAATGATCTTGGTCATCCAAAACTCCCCCTGAGTTCATGCCTAGTGCAATGGCAAGCAGTCTCATGAGAAAGAATTGGTGAGATCAGTTTTTTCACACAAAAGAGGTCTTTTTGCATTTTCATGAACATAAGACTTGTACTAACTCATGCGTCATCAAGAAACTAGTATAGCTCAATCTAAAGCTCAACAAAGATTCAAGACTCAACTCAGCCTATTTGACATGGCATGAATCATAAGAGAATAACTAAAGGCAGACTAATCTCAAGAGCTAACATGACATGAATTAGTTCAAGTTGAGCATTTTAATCCACCTAGCATGGCAAAAACTTGACTACACATATAAAGTCATGATCAATCTAGCAAGTAAGCACAAATCATGGCAAGATGTAAAGCATTGTAATCATGTCATAAAAGGATAATAATCAAGGCTCCATGAAGTTATTTACAATGCAGAATGAAATGCGAGAAAATCCAGCTCCCCCTCAACATGTGATGCAACTTTTAGTTCAAGTAGAGTTATAACAACATTAAGATCTAGAAGCTCCCAAATGAACTCCCCCTGAACCAAAGCAATAACATTGAGAAGCTGGCAAAGAGATTAAAAGGCAGTCCTTAAAGCATAGATAAGATATAGAAGATACTATGGCTCAGACTGACTCTCATTTACCCCAAATGATTCTAGGACTATCAACTGATCATCTATCAGACTAAGGAGCAAACATGTACCTTGTCTACCCGAGAGTGGCCCAACCCTCGCTAGAACCTATAAGAAGTGAGTGAGCTCAACCTAGTGAGAAGAGAGCAGCTAATAAGCAGCATCCTAGAATCACAAGATGAGAGAAGGAGTCTAAACAACTAGACGAGAGAAACACTCTAACCTATGCTAGAAGGACTATTCCAAATGCACCCATATGCAATGCAACAGGAAGGAGTAAGAGCAAAATAACATGATATATCAATGAAGTACAAAACTCCCCCTCACAACAGTCCATAAGGACAAAACACCCCAAGCTCTCCCCGCAGAGCTGAAAATCTAGAGCTATCCAAAGGCTTGGTAAAGATATCAGCCAACTGGTGGTCACTCTCCACAAACTGGAGCACTATGTCACCCTTCTCCACATGGTCTTGAAGGAAGTGATATCTGATATCAATATGCTTGGTCCGAGAATGCTGCACTGGGTTCTTAGCAATGTTAATCGTAGAAGTGTTATCACAAAAGAGTGGAACACTGTCGATAACTAACCCAAAGTCCCGCAAGGTCGAGACCATCCAAAGCACCTGGCTACAGAAATTGGTTGTAGCAACGTACTCGGCCTCTACGGTGGACTGTGCAACACCGGACTGCTTCCTCGAAGACCAGGAAACAAGAGAAGTGCCAATGAATTGGCAGGTGCCAGAAGTGCTCTTCCTATCTATCCTACAACCAACAAAGTCTGCATCCGAGTAGGTTCTAAGGGAAAGACAGGAAGAGGAAGAGTACCAGATACCATAGTCAATGGTAGCTCAAAGGTACTGAAGGATGCGCTTCACCGCCTGACGGTGAGATACGTGAGGAGAAGCATGAAACCGAGCACAGAGACACACAGCGAAGTGTATGTCCGGTCTCGAGGCAATGAGGTACAAGAGGGAGCCAATCATGCTGCGATACTCCTTCTGATCAACTGGCTCGCCGTCCTCATCTGGGTCAAGAGAAGCTGTGGATGCCATGTGAGTTGACACGGGCTTACCATCACTCATGTCAAAGCGTCTCAGGAGGTCACGAGTGTACTTTTCTTGATGCAAGAAAGTACCCTCCCGAGTCTGCTTGATCTGGAAGCCAAGGAAGAAGGTCAACTCACCCATCATGCTCATCTCAAACTCGGTGCTCATGACATCCGAGAACTGTGAAACGAGAGCATGGGAAGAGCCGCCAAAGATGATGTCATCCACATAAATCTGGACGAGCAGGAGGTCAGTGCCATGTCGGCGAATGAACAAGGTCTTATCTACCTTACCCATCTCAAAACCATGACTCAACAGGTAGGACTTAAGTCTCTCATACCAAACTCTAGGGGCCTGCTTAAGTCCATACAAAGCTTTGGAAAGCTTGAAGACATGGTTTGGGTATTTGGGGTTCTCGAAACCTGGAGGCTGTCTCACATAGACCTCTTCCTCAATAAAGCCATTGAGGAAGGCACTCTTGATATCCATCTGGTAGAGCTTGAAACCCTTAAAAGCTGCGAAGGCAAGCAGGATTCTAATGGCCTCAAGTCTAGCTACAGGGGCAAAGGTCTCCTCGAAATCTAGACCCTCAACCTGGGAGAAGCCCTGAGCTACCAGTCTAGCCATGTTCCGAATGACAACCCCATCCTCACTCTGCTTGTTCTTGAACACCCACTTAGTCCCAATGACATTGTGACCTCGAGGGGGCTCAACAAGCGACCAGACCTTGTTTCTCTCGAAATTTTCTAGCTCCTCATGCATGGCATTGACCCAAGACTCATCAGAAAGTACATGACACACATCTTTGGGCTCAAAGGTGGCAACAAAGGCAGAATGGAGACAGAAATGTGACATGCCAGACTTCGAGCGTGTGACTCGCTCAAAGAGGTCTCCAATCATCTGCTCGGAAGGATGGTCTTTCTGGATATGTCGAGGAGGTCCAAGATGAGATGAAGAAGTGGCCTCTACCTCATGAGTTGATGAGGTAGGAACAGAGCCACTAGCTCCGGAGGAAGCAGAAGGCATGGGCTGATCACCTGGAGGTGCGGTGGAAGACGGCACCTCGGGTGGAGGATAAGGAACTGGATCGGATAAACAACCCTCATCTCCATTGTCCTCATCATCCACAAAGATGGGCTCAGACTGCTCTAAAGAACCTGAGATATCGGGCCTAGTCCCCGGACTGGCCTCGTCGAAAGTCACCTCATAGGTCTCTACCATTTTACTAGACTCGCAGTTTCAGACCCTATACGCCCGCGAAGAAGCCGAGTAACCTAGAAAGATACCATCACAAGAACGTGACTCGAACTTATCTAGGTTCCCAGACTTCAGAATGAAACACTTGCAACTAAACACACGAAAATGCGAGGCACTGGGCTTTCGCCCATATCTCAACTCATAAGAAGTGCGATGCAAGTGTGCCCGAAGAAAAACTCTGTTCGAAACATGGCACACAGTCGCAATAGCCTCAGCTCAAAACTTCCTAGGTGTAGAATACTCGTCAAGCATCATCCTGGCCATCTCGACCAAGGTACGGTTCTTTCTCTCCACGACGCCATTCTGCTGTGCGACGTGTAGAGAAGAGAACTAGTGCTCTACACCTGTCTCATCGCAAAACCTCTCAAAGTAGGAATTCTTGAACTTCGTGCCATTGTCACTGCGGATCGCTCGTAAGGCACCCAGGAGCTCAACAGAAAGCCTACTAAAAATACCTCGGACATGTGTGAACGTCTCATCCTTCGAGGCTAAGAAAAACACCTAAGAGAACCTCGAGAAGTCATCGACCACGATAAGAACATACCACTTCCCTCCTGCTGACTGCACTCGAGCTGGTCCAACTGTGTCCATGTGGAGCAGCTGTCCTGGTGCATCGGTCATAGTCACTGTGACCGGAGGGTGAGAAGCGGCAACCATCTTGCCGTGCCGGCAAGGAGCACAAACAATATCTTTGACCATCTTGAGTTTCGGCAGACCACGAATAAGATCGTGGCCGCTAACTCGGGTCAAATGGTCAAATCCAATATGACCAAGTCTCCTATGCCAGAAAGTAAGGTCACGGGACTCAGAAGCAACCAAACACTAGAGGGGATCACCAGAAGACAGAAAAATCAGCACGAAAGATCCTCCCGTAATGAGAAATCCCGCAAACCAGACTACCCGAAGAATCAAGAATTTTACACGCGTTTTTCTTAAAGCTCACCTCAAAACCGTCATCGGTAAGCTGAGAAACAGAAAGCAAATTATACTGCAGCTTACTAACCAAGGCAACATCCTTCAAAATAAAAGACTCATTAACACGGACTGTACCTTTGGCGATAACGCGCCCAGACGAAGCGCCTCCGAAGGTTATCGTCTCATCACCTGGAGCGCGGGCTAGGGAAGAGAACCAGCGTGAGTCTCCGGTCATATGATGAGAACAACCGGAGTCTACGAGCCAAACCTTTCCCTTCCCAGCCCGGCGAACCTGAGTCAAACAGAGAGTAAAGGCTTAGTACTGGGATAAATCAAGCGTGATTTTGGCACTCAATACTGAGTAACACGTCGAGCAACAGAATTAGTCAAACACGACTGACCTCTAACTACCCTACACTCTCTGTCGCTCAAAGAAGCAAAAAGTCTACGAGCAGATCTGAAGCTGTTACTGGGTTCAACTGCTACGGGAGAGCGAGTCGGAACACCGGCAACACGCTGATTTCGCCGCAGGTAGCCATCTCGACGGGGGAAACGAGAACTACCCTCAAAACGGCGAAAGTCACGACCAAAGGGAGCATGAGGATGAAAACCAGAAAACTCAGAAAAACCAAGTCCTCGATGCTGCCCAAACCCATCAAAAACACCTAAAGCAAACCTAGACCTCGTGTTGGTCCTAGGTGCACTCAAGGTCTAGGGCTGACCCTGAATACGCCTAAGAGCTGCAACACGGTCTCTGCGCGCGATCTTGGCGCGCCTGAAGCATCGCTCGATCGAGTGTCCATCCTTCTGACAGAAGGTGCAGTGGTACTTCACCTTCTGAGAGGTAGAAGTAACACGGTGAGGCTTCGCCTTCTGAGAGGCCGAAGCAGCAAGTGGACTCACTTTGCTGTCAGAAATCCCTTGGACAAAGCCCGCTGACTTGAATTGGACTCTCTCAGGACTGGGCTCAACCTCGATCACACCTGGTGCTATGGGTCTGAGCACGGCAGGTGGATGCTTCCTCATGTCCTCATAGAAATCGTATCCTAGACCTTGATTAAATTTGCAAATCTTGGACTGGTCTAGAATACGATTCAGCTTCTTCTTGCCTCCTACAAATCTCTCGAGAGTATTCATAAGATACTGACACTCCCGAAAGAGAGAGGTGCAAGAAGAGCAGGGGGAAGAAGGAACAACAGAAGGTAAGGGAGTAGTAGAAGAACCAATAGCAGAGGAACGAATGGCTTGTGCACGCACAGCCGACTCAGAAGGGACAGTCCTACTGCTAGACAATTGGTTCATGTAGCTAGGCGTCTCTACCTTACCCTTGGGCTTCTCCCCCACAGCAGCACACACATTACAAGCAGAAGGTGGCTTCTCTAGAAGGTCCTTAGTTAGCTTCACGCATTTTTCATCCAAAGCAATCAAATCAGATTTTAGTTTATTACAATTAATGCATGGTGAGCTAACAGGGTCCTTAGAAGCATGTTGAGCCAATCTGTTGTTATCATCAACTAATTTTTGAAACTGTTTGGAGACAGATTCAAGTTCAGCAGTAAGCTTGGGACAATTCACACATGAAGCAATAGGCTCAAGTAGAAAAGCTTGTAATTCAGCAATTTTATGATCTGCCCGTTTTAGGTTCATCTTCAAATTATTACAACTTTCACAAGTCTCGGGCAGATCGAGCAACATGGTATAAAGACCTCTAAACGCATTATCCTTATCCTCACATGAGGTGCAAGATGTAGTCTCAACAACAGATGAAAGGGGTGCAACCCTACTCATTTCTAGTTCAGCCAAAAGACTAACATTCTCCACCTTAAGCATGTCAAGCTCAGAAGACAAACTATCATGAGAGGTCCTTAATTTCTCCATGTCACCAAGCAGAGCAGTACAAACACCACAATCGTCATGGGAGGGAGCAGATCTAAGTGAAGTAAGCTCCCGTGACAAGCTCTCTACTTCCTTCTCCAACTCGCTAACCCTAGCTCTAGATCTAGCATGGAATTTACGTAGCTTAAGAAAAGCATCATTAAGCTGGTCGTAGGAAGGGTATACCTCATCGGAGTCGGAGTACAGCTTGCTGTCGCTCACTTCGCCCTCAAGGGCCATGAAGCACATGCTGGAGAAGTCATCGCCGCCCTTGGGATCTTGCTCGTCTGTCCCATCATCGTCGCTCCACCCCTCCACCTTGCTGAGGTCGAGGTCGTCGAAGGCAGTGAGGACGCGATGGAAGAACTTCTTGGCTTTGCCAAGGTCACGGAACTTCTTCTTGCCTTGGGTGTGAGTAGGAGGCTTCTTTTTATGGTTCTTGTCGATGTAGTCGTTCTTGCTCACACTGCCGTAGTCGCCTTTGCCCTTCCCCAGCTTGGGACAGTTTGCTCTAATGTGGTTGGGGCCACCACACTCGAAGCAGATCACGGGTCCTTCTCTCTTTCCGTCCCTCAACATGGGAAAATTTTCGGGCTAGGAGGGCTAACTGGTCATCTGCGAGCTACTCTAACTGATCATCAGTTATGTCACAGAGAGTAGCAAGAGAGAAACCGCAAGGCAACTCGGAAGAACATCTAGGTGCAGAAAGTGGGATCGGTGACTAGGGCCATCGACTGCGACTTCAACTTTCGAGAGACAATGTCAATCTCATGAGTCTTGAGGCGTGAGTACAACGCGTCAAGAGTCAAAGTCGAGAGATCGGTGGTGTTCTTGATAGTAGTCACCTTCATCTCCCAAACACGCAAATCAAGCGCCGCAAGCATCTGACGAGCGTTGTTCGAGTCGGGGTATGTAAGACCGACCGCTCGGAGGTTACTCAAGATCTTGTGAAAACACACAAAGCACTCATCGAGGGACTCACCAGTGAGCATTTCAAACTTGTTGTAATCTCGCTTGAATTGGTCCTGTCGAACTGTCTTGATCTGGGTGGTGCCCTCATGGTATGCATCGAGGGTCTCCCAGATGTCGAAAGCCGACGTCAAATGAGAGATGTGGTCAAACTCGCTTCGGCTCAACCCCTGGATTATGATGTTCCTTGCCTTCGCATTCGCCTCAACATCATGCACGTTTCCAGCGTTGATGTTCTCATCGGCAGGAACAACATACCGTACTTTGACCTTACGCTAGATGGCGTAGCCCTGAGCCTGAATGTAGGTCTCCATTCGGCTCTTCCAGAACGGATAGTCGATCCCATCGAAGACCGGGGGCTTGGTCGAGTACTTATCTGTCGCCATGGCTCTAGAGACCGGTTAAGATCTATGAGAAAGAGCTAACCGGCTCTGATACCAATTGTTGGATCGAAATCGGCGACAGAGGGGGGTGAATGTCGACTTTTAAAACTTGCCCCCAAAAGCTACCACAGAAGAATCTTCTCTCCAATGGCTAAAAAGCTATGAAGAGAACGATAAAAAATACTAGCACTTCAACCAACACAGAGGAGAAAACATGGATCTTAAGACAACAGTGAAATAACCAAGAAAGCCCAGCAAAACAAGAAGAACCAAATTTCATCGGAGAAACAACTGAAATCAGCACCTATTGGAGCTGCCCGGTCTGACCGCCCATGGGCCGGTCTGACCGCCCATGGGCCGGTCTGACCGCCCATGGGCCGGTCTGACCGCAGTTGGCCGGCCGGTCAGATCGGTCTTATGAAGCCGGACAGACCGCTTCTGTCACCCCGGTCAGACCGCTTGGGGGGCGGTCTGACCGCCCTGTCTCACCCGGTCAGACCGCCCTGAGAGCTCCGGTCAGACAGCCTGACGAATTCAGAGCACAACAGACTGAAAAATCAAACAGCAAAAACAGGAGTCTCCATACTGCAGAGCAATTTGAGATTGTCTATGGTTTTCTCTGCCCAGAATAGTGAGACTACAACCCAAATAGCCAAAGGAGACTAGAAAACCAAAAGAAACCAACTCAAACACAAGAAATCAAGAATTTGGCTAAAACTGAAAATAGAGAGCTGAGAGAGGTAAAAACCAAATTACTTAACAATCACACATGCTCTGATCCTGCGCTTCTGGAATCACCTTAGCAAAGACAAAGAACTCTAGACAACCCAAACCAAATCTCATGGCAAGATATGAAGGGAATCATAATCCACACCAAACCCTAGAAAAGAAATGATGAATAGAGGAGACCAAGAAGCAAAAACTGAAATCATGGATGGGCTCTTGAGATTTTAACTGATCAAATGATCTTGAGGCACCATCCCAACATAGAGCAATCCATTTTACACCTTCTCAACAAGAATCAACACCAAAACACAAGAACTCGAAAATCAACAGAGAGCAAGAAAATGAAGCAGAGAACAAGAGGTAGCTTCCTCCTTTCTTGCCGCTCAAGCCTTGCAGCTACCTCGAGCCCTTGCCGTATTCGGCACACCTCGACCGTTTTGACCTCGGCACCACCTGCGCCTAATCCGGTCCTCCGTAACAAGAGTAATCTTAAGCAAGTAAGAGCCCAAACCTGTCATAACAAGAGACTAAGTATCCTAAGCCCATACGACCAAGTTTGACCAAGTTCGACCGAACCGATTGCACCACGCAATGACAAGGTCCGAACCACATAAACCAAACTCGACTTTCCTAACCCGACGTCAATTACTCATCACACACATGGGGTCACAACCACATGGTCTCTCAGTTTGTCTGTCACTCGGCTGGGAGGGGCTCCCCTTCTTCAAAATCCTATGAGGCTCAGGCCCTTTGAGTGGACTGTTGAGAGTCAAGCTGCACTGGACCACCCAAAGAAGCAGTAGCCTATATACTTCGTGTCCGAAGCTTTGCAAGGGGCTAAAGTGAGGTACACTGAGCTAGAAAAGCTTGCCTATCCATCCTTATGGCCTTAGGGAAGATCTGGAACTACTTCCTAGCGCACGAGATCTAAATACCGTCATCTTTTTTGATCGAGCAGTCCCCATACTCGATCACCTTTGTCTCCTACATAGTGACCAAGTCCCACGTCATGGCAAACTTTATCATGGAGTGGACCCTAATAAAACTAACCCCATCTACCCCGCCGGTTGACCCCCTTTGGACAATCTATGTGGATGGCTCTTGGTGCTCGAAAGATGCGAGGGCTGGAGCGGCCCTCAAATCCCCCAATGGGATGTACAGCTTCTACTCTGCCCACCTGGACTTCAAGGCCACGAACAATGTCACCAAATATGAGGCTTTGCTGCTTGAGCTGCATAAGCCTCGGGTGTCGAGGGCGAAGCAACTCCTTGTGAAAAGTGGTTCCCAACTCATCACTTATCGCATCGATAAGAGTTACCAAACCAGGGACCCAGCTTTGGTGAAGTACATAGCTCTCATCCGCACCATGGAGAAGTACTTCAGTGCCATCACAGTTTGGAGCATCCCACACTTCGACAATCTTGAGGCAGACATCTTGGCAAGGGCCACTAGCATGTAGACAAAGAGACCTACTGGCGCCTTCTATGAGATCCTAGCGGAGCTAGTGGTGAAGAGGCTCCCGGAGGTGTGCGCTGTCAAGGAGCAAGATTGGAGGAGGCCGATCATCAAGTACCTTGTCAACGTAGCTGAGCCCATGGATCCCACCAAGGCACAAAGACTAAAGAGTCACACAAAGGGCTTTGTCATTCACAACGATGCCCTCTACAAGCGCGATGTTTGCCAACCATACCTTTGATGCATGTCCAAGGGTGAGGGTGCTGACCTGGTGCATGAGATACACCAGGGGCACTATGGTTCCTGTTTTGTACCCCATGCCTTGGTATCAAAAGCCTTCCATCAAGGATTCTGACCATTACAAGGCAATCCCTGAAAAACTCAGGGCAAGTGGAAGTATCGCCGTTCATCGGCCGATACTACCGCACCTGTTCTGACGCAATAGTAATGGCTATAACAGAGCGTCAGAATTAGCCATTGAAATTCGGCACGGTACTACCTCCGTTGTAATCACAGTAGTTTCAATCTTTGGTAGTTTTGGAATATCAGCGTGGTACTTCCATTTGTTTCGAGGCCAAAAGTTGGCGCTCTTTAGAAAAGCATACCGCCCATATTTTCAGAGCTTCCGTGTTCCGGTAGTTTCACTCAAGAATTGTGGTACTTCCGATCTATGGTAGTTCTGCCGTTAAAACTTCGGTACCTCCATTTTCCAGAGATACAAAAGTGATCCAAGGGTTCTCTCTGGAAAAACCGTACCGCTCATTTTGTTGGAACTTTCGGAATGTGGAAGTACCACTGTTTACGCTTCGGTACTTCCGATATACCTGACTGTATAATTTGGCTATCAATTTTAGTTTTAAGTGCATGTATGATCCTAAATTGATCCAATGACACAAGAACATGCTATCAAGTTACTAGCCATGATCCCTCTTAATAGTATACTATTTATCCTATAATCCAATCTTCCACCCTTTCTCCTAAGACCGGTAAAATCAAAAGTGATCATAGACTACTTATACCTTTGTCTTGAGTCACATTGATCCTCATGTTGACCCTTAGCATGCATCTCACAATCATCATCGGGACTAAACTTTCAAATACTCAATAAGCATGTTAGTCCCATATTCACATAATGTCATTAATTACCCAAACTATTTTTAGGAGTCTAATGCTTTTAGCGGGGTAGTAGAACCACAAGTCTCTCCATGATTCCCACTTGGACTTGTGAGCCTTAGCAGGGAATTAAAACTTTTATCGACTGCCTCGGAGCTAAAAGGCTATCACTCCGTGTAAGGAGCACCCATTCTCATAGTCATATGCCGTTGTGTCCGAAGCGTAGTGGAGGATGCAGAAGAGCTCAACTAAGGGATGCTTCACCTCCAAGCTCCACATCGCCAACATGTACAATGAGAGATGGATGAAGGAGCAAAGGTTGCGGTAGGAGATCTCAAGATCAAACGTATCAAACACGTCCTTCAGCAGCCCGATTGGAGGGACACGAAGACTAGCTTCAAACTGAGTGGTGAAGACGATGAGCTTCCCCAGCCCCCCGTCGAGGCGAATCTCATCAGGCTTAGGCAGGATAGACAAGTCAGTGCTCTCGATTTTGCCTTCCTTCTTCAGACGTTCCAAAAGGCACATCTTCATATTGGAAGGGCCCAAGTAGCGGGAGAACTATATGACCTTTGGGGTTTCCTATCCACTGGTGGTCGCCTTCGCCTTCACGGCGTCACTGGCGGCCGCCTTTGCCTTCGCTTGGTGGAGGGACCAATGGAGGACGCTGCTTTCTGTTGGAAACATAAGCACATGTAGGTTCAATTTATTCCATAAATAAATCATGACATCATGCACGCAAAATAACAGAACCATCACAGGCATAAAAGATCTAGACATGTAAACCAGAAAACTATACATGAACAGATCTAATACGGAAAACATGACTGTTACGTACCGACGATTCTGTTCTGATCGGTTTGCCGATGTTGACGCTGCAGGCACGATGTGGATGACACGAGGTCGATGACGACTCACCGAAGCCAAACGACGAGGAAGACGAGCCAGAGCTACAGCAAGCAGTCGCGCAGAGCGCTTCCCAAAAACCTTATTCGTCCTCTCCCGGTGCAGGACTTCGAAGGCGACGGTTCCGGAGACCTGCTCTCCCGAACGACAGTGCACGCCGGCAGACGGGACGGAGTAGACTACGTGGGACGGCGCAGCACAATGGAGGAGGCAAAAACCCTAGATTGATTGTCGCATATTCTGTATGGAGGCGGCGACTCAGTATTTATAGAAAAAACAGGACGCGTGATCAAGACGCCTACACGTTCTCCATAACTCGTAACCGAAACGGATTAGTCACGCATAACCGATCCGGATTCACCGCCACTCAAAACAGCAAAATTAAAACTGCAAAAGGAAGCCGCGTCTGCGCAAGCACCTGGAGCCGATTTTGGCGGACCATTCACGCAGGTGCCGTGCGCCCGCGCCCCCCGCTCCGCCCCACCGGCCCGGCGAGGCGAGGCAAGCGAGCGCGCGCGCGTGATCCTCTAGTCTTCTCCCACACATGCCTCAAGTGGCTAGGAGTGCACCATCCCTTTTAAGGTGGTCTTCCTCTCCTAGAACTAGCAATATGGTACTAAAGTTCACATGCAAGCCTCCTTTGCATGAGTGGGCCTTTGAGATTTAATTTAGGAATTATTCTTATTGTATGGGCTTGGCCCACATAATTCAACAATCCCCCACCAGATCTCAAAGTCCCACAGAGATTTGCCTGAATTCCAATGTACTGTTTATATATCAGTGTTTCGTTGGAGACCGATTAAGGTTGAACATCCACCTAGAACTCCAAGCTACACTTACTCACAACTTGAACAATGGACTACGCCTTGAATTGCAAGTTTGGTGCAAGCAAGCTTCGCTTAAAGACTTAACTGATACTAGGCCGCCAGTAGGCTACCCCTCGGTTGGAGCGTATAAGTCATACTACTTGGTCTCTTCATGAGCTTAGTAGGAGATTTTCCCAAGGTCTCCATAGACTGCGACTAACAGTCGGGCTCATATAGGTGTGTTCTTTCAAGAACGTTCTGCAGGATAACGTCTTCGCTTCTGAAAGCCAATGGAATACATTAAGGCCTTAACCAACCTGCCTTGCAGTTTCTGAGAGTATTGCATCTTCACATAGAGAGAGGGTTGAAATTACTCTCCTCCAGTTAACTAATGGCTTGTTTTTCCCAGATCCTAATTCACAGGATCTCCAATCACATAGGTTGGGTTACTACCATAGATAACTCACATGGGTCTCATACCCATCTCCTTCGATGCACTATCTATCACATTCCGTGATAGTCCCTTTGTAAAGGGATCTGCCAGGTTTTTATCTGTTTGGATGTAATCCAAGGTTATAACTCCGGAGTTTCTCAATTTCCTGACAGACTTCAATCGTCTCTTGACATGCCTAGACGATTTCAGATTATCCTTAGAACTGTTCACCTTAGCGATAACAGTTTGATTATCACAGTTCATAAGGATAGCTGGCACTGGCTTTTCCACTGTAGGCAGATCCATCAATAGATCCCGAAGCCATTCTGCCTCAACAGTAGCAGTGTCTAGTGCCGCGAGCTCTGCTTCCATGGTTGACCTCGTCAAAATGGTCTGTTTGCAAGACCTCCATGAAACAGCACCATCACCAATAGTGAAAACATATCCACTAGTGGCTTTGATCTCATCAGCATCAGAGATCCAGTTGGAATCACTATAACCTGAGGTGAAGTCAGTAAAGCTGGAGGAGCCTGGTCGGGGATAGCACCGCGGAAGCGGCCTGGGCAGACAAGGAGGGTTACCCCAGGGGGAATTCGAGCCCTTAATGTGAAACCGCTTGGAGGGTGCCTGAGCGCTCACAACTGTGGCACACAGTGGAGTTCGACACTTGGAGCCAAGTGATGCAGTGGGAGTTCAGGGCCTCGAAGCCGCATGCTACGGAGAAAGCCCGAGACCTCAGCGTTGCATTGGCTGAGGTGGGGATCCGGGACCTCGATGGCTTGAACTCCTAGAGGGGTCTCGTGCACACACAGTCGTGCCACCGGGGGAGGGCCCAAGGTTTCCAAGGCAAGGCCCTCGGGAGTGGTCTGGGGCTTAAGGGATAAGTTCCCCTCGGGGGATTTCGGAGGCTTGAATGCCTTGTGGGGGTTCCCGTGCGTGCACAACAGAGCTCCCTGGTAGCAGCCCAGAGCTTCAAGGGCCAAATCCCCTAAGAGAGATCAAGGACTTCAGAGGCTTGAACGCCCAGATGCAGGGGCAGAGTCACACCCTGGGCAGGGTAGGCTTTAGCCCGGGGTGTGGAAAAATATCTAGTGTATAGCTCGGGTAAATTCAGTCTAGCCTAGGTAACATTTTCATGGTTCAGCCCAGATAGTCTAGATCATTCCACCACTGAGCCCGAGGCATAACCAAATCCTGACTCTGCCACTGCCCAGATGAGTCTTGTACGCACACAACCGAGATCTGGCCATGGTAGGGCGGTGTCAGGAATGTGGTCTGGCTAAGACTGCGTGATGGCAGGAGTGCTCTGGTTGGAGGCTCAGTGCCCCGGAGTTGGTCCAAAAATGGCCAAAAACCCGAGGGTCCAGAGGCGACCTGGGCGGCAGTATGGATGGGATCGGAGGCAACCGTGGAGGTCGCCCCCCTACGCGAAGAGCTTGTCCCGAGTCACCTGAAGAGGAGTTGGGGAGAGGGGATTGAAAATTGAGTACTGCTATACAACATTCGACTGTTTTTGAGGACAAAAACAGTCAGATTGATCTGAGGCGTTAGATCTCTATCCAACGGATCCACCCATACAAGCTCCCCTCCAAAAAATGATCTAGGGCGTTGGATCTCCATCTAATAGCTCAAAATCTGACTATTTTTGTTCTCAAAAACAGTCAAATGTTATATAGACACTCCCTTGAAAATATTTGGGGAAGGTGCTCGAGCAAGTCGACAGACCGTGTGGTGGATTGGCTCGTAGCGTAGTACTCTCGGTCCACAGGACAATGCTTTGCCAGCCCATGCGCAGTGGTTCGGGGAGGCCCCGAGTAGAAGCGCTCCTCAGGATGCGTACTGTCATTGGACCCAACCAATGCCATGGTAGGAACGGGGGCCATTACATTTCTAAGAAGGGATACGTGCCTTCGGGAAGAACACGGCCCACCTCGGCAACCCAGTGTCGGTAAGTCCAAGTTCACCCTAAACGGCCAACGGATGGCACTTAGGTATTTTAATATGTTGGTAACTCATTGTAGGGTATCGGAGGGACTGTTGATCTGAGGTCACGCGCCTACCTCTTTTGTAAGTTAGTGCACCAGCATAGGCATGTGGTTAATGACCATCCGGAACAGAGAGGGGTTACTGTTGGGGAGGGTCCATGCACTACCTTCAACCCATGACCACCTTAGAGCGATGGCGCTTGTTGGAAGGTCTACCCCAAGGGAGATTCACTACACCAACCTTGGCGAGGTCCGCAAAGCCAACTTCGAATGCAGTCCAAAGTTATACATCAATCGACCCCAGAGTCCCAGACGTGATGGGGACCCACACGGGGCAAAGGACGTAGATACCCCTAGGAGTAAACTAGGCCACAGGGGCAAACTTGTAACTTTACTCGCCTCCCTCTCCCCCTCTATAAATAGGACCCCTTGTAATGGGAGAGGGGAGGTCATTTTGGTAACCTTAGACACTCACATTGAATACACTTGGGCCATTTGTGTGCTTCTCCTTAAGTCCCTCCACATCCTTGGCAATCTTCGCATCCGACTGGGGGTGCTTCTAAGTTTACTGTCCAGTCTCATCTCGATGACACAAATGTATAAGGGAAGTAGGTTACCTGATGTGGGGCAGTGGATCTGGTGACAGATATGGTGGTGGGGCCAGAGGATCTTGGCGTTGGGGTAGCAGAGGCGGCTTCCAGATGTGGGACGGTGGATCTCAACAGGGGCCAGACGAGGTGACTCCCAGCGGCGTGGGTGAAGTACTCAGGTGGTGGGGTCACAGGGGCAGGCATTGTGTATCCCAAAATTTCCTTTAATTTATTTGGGTTTATTGGCATTTTTGGAATTTCTTTCCTCTTTTATTATTTTAGCTTAGAGAAAGATCTTTGGTAAATTGTATTTAATTATGGTCAAATCAAGTTGATTTTTATTTTTTGTTGAGTTCCTTGTGAATTATAGAATTTAAAAAATCTATAATTTTTAGGAGTTTTCTGCAATTTTCTAAGATATTATTTAATTTTGGGAGTTTCTAGTTTTAAAAAAAGAATTTTAAACTCTCCTTCGCTCCTAGGCCAACATGTGGCCAGCCCAGATCCCTTCCCGTCGCCATGCGACAATTATCTTGCCACCTAACTCACCCGCCTCTCTCTCCTCCCTCCCCTCCCTCTCTGCTAGGTGTGTCGTACCACCCTTCCCTACCTCCCGCCGTCGCCTAACCTTCTCCCTTCCGAGCACCACCATGGCTGTTGGCAACCACCACCGTCTGCCCCTTTTCTTCCTCCACATGACATGCGCCCGCCCACTCCTTTCTCGCCCCACTGGCCATAACCCCCGCAACGGCCACTGCCGCTGCCATTTTCGCTTGGGCGGTTAGCCACGATGATGTGACCATGTCACAAGCGTATACGACCATAGCACCCAATATCAAAATTGAACAAAAGGTGAACTCATTTCTATCTACTCCTACTAATGTTATTCATGAGAATGGAGTACTACCTCATGTCATTACTTTGTATATTCTTAGATATGCCAAATGGAAGACTTTTGAACCGAGGGGAAGAAGAAGGAGGCCAGGGCCAAATCAATGGAGAAAAAACAAGGAAGAAGAAAACCAAGGAGAAACCATGCAGTGGCAGAGCAAAAGGGGAGAGGTCCAAGAACTTAAAGCCCATATTTTGGATGAGGTTTCCAAGCCCAATTCGGGATTTCCTCAAGCCCAACCGAAATCAAACTTGCAATCAACTCAGAACTCAATTCGGATTCGGTTCGGGACAGCCCGACAGGCCTGAAATAAACGGCCATAACTTTCACAAACGGAGTCTGATTTAAGTGTTCTTATGCTTGTTAGAAAGCTTATTTCAAGACACCTCCAATGGGCAAAGCCTCAGCTTCAGAAACCTTTTGTTCACATCGGAATCGCCAAAACAATCTGACGCTGATTCAACCTAACAGACCGACTTCCAATATGCATAGAATTCGCATCCGGAGTACGTTTGGGATGAGTGAGTACTTCATGGAAAGCTTATCAAGTCTACTTTCTAACAGATCTAACTCCATCTTCAAATTCCACCTGAGCCAGCCACAATCGCCAGAAGAGTCCACATTGGTTTCTGAGTTCAAGTCAAAAGGGTGCTGCGCCACCTCCACTTGGGCCCATCGGCCTTGTAACGGTGTGCTCCTTGGCCACCACCCCTGGTAGTTCTCCCTATATAGGAGCCAGCGCCTCCCTTTGCTAGGACTTGGATTTCGTTTGCTTAGTTTTTCCATTGTGAAAACTCTTATTCTTCGCTTGTGTCGACTAGACCAACCGTAAAGAATCTCTACGGAATCCCACCTTTTGAACTCAATATAAATATTTGCAATTTCAGATTGCTTGTTATCTTGTTCTTGTGTGTTCTTTGGTTGCATGCAGGAATAGACCTTCGTGGTCAGGTCAACCACGTTCTTGGCACGTTTGATAACAACTTGGAGTGTGGTTCAGCGATTGCTAAGGCGCAAGCAACGTCGTACGGTTGTAGTCGGATCGCAAGAGTCGCCTCCACCCAAATCGAAGTTATCATCCTATCGGAAGATCAGGACCCCATCACCTCATCAGCCACCGTGCGCCCCCCTTCAGTCCCCTATAAATACTCCCGAACTCCCCTTCCACTACACTCACCTCTCCCTACCCCCAACTCCTCCGTCGAAGCTCGAGCTCCCTCAATGCCGCCTTCCCTCTCTACCACACTGGCGAGCTCCTCTGGTGAAAAATTCTGGCCGCCCTTATCACCTTCGCGGGCCCCCAACGACGCCCTCATGTTCACCACACCACTTCCGACCTCATCCACCCCACGGCCAGGCCCTTCCACCATTGGAGCTTTGATGCCGCCGATGGCTGAGCCCGCCACCACCTTCTTCACGCTGCTGGCCACCTCTACCGTCGCCCGTGCTCGAGGCCTGATAAAATCAAACCACCACACTTCCTCCTCCCTCTTGTGCAACTCACTGGCCGCCTCCGCCCCCAAAATCACCGGTTGGCCATGTTGGCACTTAAGCTGATGTGGCAGCCAATGTGGCGGGCCACACGGGCACCATGTCAGCACATGGGTGCCACACGAGCCGCACAGTCAGCACCATGCCACCTCAGTCGCACCCGTGGTCCATGGACCCGGTTCACATAGACCGGCCCTACACGTCAGCCTCACGCCAAAATTCAAACTCAAGGGTTGACATCAACATGACTCCCTATTTCCTTTAGAAAAATAATTTAGACAAAATATAAATCCCTTGCTGATATCATAAATATATTTTTCTTTAGAAAAATAATTCTAGAAATTCCCATTATTCTTTTTCTTTAGAATGTAAACTTTCAGGAGCTTGTTTTCCTTCATCCTAGCTCCGATTGAACCCATTCAAATTTCTAAATTCATCTAAAGTCATGATCTATCAAAATATGTCATGTTTCAATGTTTTGGAGTTTATTCTAATTTGCTTGAATTTTATTTGAGTTTGGTGGGTTGTTTTCACGTGTAGACTATGACGATTATGAGGAATTCTTCTACGCGATTCACACCAATCAGCGGAGGAAGACAAGTTATACACCTTGAACATGGTGATATTAATTCACAAATAAATTTATATTGTTTTAAATTAAATTGCATTGCTTAATTTTATTCATAGTATTTCAATTCATGTTTTACTTTAGTTAATGCCTATTTGTTATGACTGCTTTGACATTGCAAATCCTTATACCTTGTCACCCTAGATTAAAACTCTGGTTAGTACACTAGTATTACCTAGAACTTTTTGTAGCCAATTCTTGACCTGCTTAGATATGAGTTTAGGCTTGGGATAACCTTTTTCACATAAAATGATGAGTTTCTAAATTGTAATCCTGACTTCGGTGAGTCAAGAAAGTCGATGAAATATTTCAAAATAAAATATAAAACTTGATTTAGACTTAGGTAAATAGTTAGGTGATGGGTGCTCGCTAGTATATGTTGTTGCTTGGTGGCTCAATGGCTAGGTTGATGGCTTTACTTTGTAAAGGCCTTGTTATGATTACTCAATTGCATGCCTATGAAAGCGTGTAGTGGCTGACATTAAAGTTATATCACATCTGCAGAGTGTATAAACTATCTTGGATAGCCATGCCCATGGTCATAGGCAAGTTGAGTACAGTTTTTCATGGATTCTATTTTGATTTTTTGTAAAAATGGTTTTGATGGAAATAAGGAATCCTTTTGGAGAAAGATGGACTGGGTGGGACGCCCATGGTTAGGTTGGTGCTAGGTCGGTGCCTGCACCAATGATATTTTGTTTAAAATACTATTTTTTACTTATCATGTTAAATTCAGCAATTTCATATCTACTTACTATATTTCTTTAACTTCTGCTTTACGCTCAAATAACCATATATGCATTCACTTCACTTGTTAGCCTTGTATTATTATTGCATTTCCCACGTAACTTGTGAAGTACAACTTTATACTCACACTTGCTATCTCTACTCAAAAGAAGACTACTTCAACTACAATGAAGACTAGGACGAGTAAGCCGTATTTTACTGTCATCTACCTATTGGCAAGTTCTTGGACTTCATTGTTTGTTTACTTGTTTTTGTTGTTATTTTCTTCATTATTTTGCCAATAAGCAGTGATGATGTAAACTTTGGCCATAAGGTCGTACTCTTTTATTTCAATAAAGTTCGTCATTGTCATTACTACAGACGTTGTTATCACAGACAATTCAAAACCGTCATCATAGATGGTTTCTGAACCATCTGTGTTTATGTGTCAGTGATAATAGCTGGTTATCACAGACGGCTCCCACACCGTTTGTGATAACTTACAACACAGACAGTTTTTTTGAAAAATCGTCTGTGATATTCCTCTATCATAGATGGTTTTTTGTATTAACCGTCCGTGATATCGTGTATATCATAGATGGTTTTTTATTAACCGTCTATGATATGCACGATATCATAGGTGGTTTTTGTTATTAACCGTCTGTGATATGGTGCATATTACAGACGGTTTAGTTTTCTAAACCGTCTGTGATATCGTGCATATCACAGACAGTTCGATGTTCCAAACTGTCTGTGATATCGTGCATATCACAGATGGTTTGGAACATCGAACCAGCTGTGCTAGCTATTTCAATAGCAATGTTAAGTGCTCGTTTTGGGCTAGCCTCAAGATATGCTAGCCATGCCATCTAAAAACAAGCAACATCACACATATATAGCACAGGACAATCATTACATAAATCTCACAGATGAATGAAACAACACAAGCAGATCACATATATAGCATGACAATCGTTACACAGATCCCACAAATGAATTAATTGAATGAATTGTTTAATTAAGCACAATTGAGTGATTACAATTGAATCCAATGTTTCAACATCTAATCACCATTGCCGGGGTGGAACTCTCCAGTTTTGTTTATGACCTCTGCTAGCAAGAATTGGGAGAGGTTTCCTCGAATTTTGACGAGTTTGTCAAGATCAATTGAACTTTCATCAAAGTCCACGTACATGCTGTTGTTAGGAGTAATGTTAAGTCATTAGCATGTGTGTGTGTATATACATATATATAATCAGAAAATAATAATTATTGGAAGGTTGACAAACCTCTGGATCATTCATCTTAGCGTCCATGATTTTCTTCATATGACGGCAAACATAAAATCCACCTACATTGCCCTGTAACTACTGGTGGCACTACAAAAATAGAAATACATACATAGGTATTGTCAATTCTAGAGGCATTATAATGAAGTGTGATATAGGATTGTTGTGTTGTAGCGGGTACCAAAAATCACGTCCTGTGTCGCAGTGTATCACTGGATTCCTTGTGTCTCCCTCCGTGGGCAACATAAGCGCTAAACGACATACATGATTCCAAAAAAGTTAGCCTCGGCCATTGTAAATGAAGGAAAGATTATAATAGAGTTATGTATGGAGGAAATGAGTTTACTTGTCAGTTGCTTGTTGCACACAAGTGAAGTCGTGGTTGCTACTAAGTAAAGAATCAAGGTATATTACCTTGCTCCATTTTGGTATAATCACGATCAGAATCCAATGATCCCTAGTCACGTAGTCACCATAGTGATTAATTCCTAAGTTCATGTTGTGTAAGTGCTACAAATGAAATTTGTGTGGCAACTAGTGAAGCACTTACCCTTGATTGAAGGGTACCATGATATACTCCTTGTCACTATGAGCAATCAATCTGCTCATTATGTAATCTTGGATGAAGGATGCATTATAGTTGATGGATTGCTCAGAGACCAAGTGTAGGTCAAGGAGACCCACTGGTGCTTGCCGTCGCTGGACTTGTTGGATCATGTATCTATACATAAGCAAAGAGTAATGATATTTATCGGTATGACGTGAATGTAGAACATGATTGTAGAGTACACTTACAATGTCTAGCATCGTAGAAGTGTGGTGTCGAGTTTGTCGACGTTGAATAGTAAGAATAAGTCTTCGAAGGTCATGACAAGGTAGCCCGAGTCGTTTAGGAAATGTGCCTCAGTGTATCTCACAGTGAATCCACTGTGCTGGTTTGGTTTTATGTTGGACATCTGCATATACCAGGTATGCAATGTATTGCAAACCAGTCCAAGCCTGGGTAACTATGACTCGGTGACCAACGACACTCCGAGAATGAACTTCTATTGCCCGAGAGGTGCCTTAATCTTCTTCGGTTGGGTCTTAGCGCCTTGCTTATGATACATTTTCGATGTCGTCTCTACGGGAGCCAATGCAACAAGCTTCAGAAATGGAGCTGGAGGTGGAGCCACGAGAGCCGATGTGATAGGTTCAGGATGATGTCCCTCTTGGGCCACTGGATATGGAGATCACGGTATGAACAAGTCGAGGGTGATGTCCCTCTTAGGCCACTGGATGAATGTGTGGACGACATTCCCTGATGTCATAATCTCTTCATTGGGGCTTCTCAAGAGGGACAGTCCTAAAAACATCATTAAACATGTCCACCTGAACCTTCACGAAATTGGTCTCTAGTTGGGCACCGTGCAACAGCATCCATAACAACCATACATAAGCCATCTCCTACCCAGCGTCAATGGGAATGGAGCCAACAAGCTTGACTCTGAGGATACAAGACGTGGGCTCCTACATAATGATACACGATGACCTAAGGTGTCCACCAGGTAGATCTATCTATGTAGCATTCTAAAGAGATAAATTACCTGGATGTCATCGATAGATAAGTGGGCATCGCTATGTTGAGTAATTGGAATGGACGCACAGCTACTCCGACGTTGAGGGGGATTGGGTACCGCATTAACGAGGGTGAGTTGCAATTGGTTGCGGACTTGTCTCAGATCTTCCCCCAATGAATCTATCTTTCGTTGAAGTGAGGTAGTCTTCTCTTGAAGTGACGTAGATAGTTGTTCCTCAAGTTGTGCACGAAGCTCTTCTTTTATTTATTCATCACGATAGGCCTTGGATCTCTTCCTACTTCTATATGTCTCAGAGTCATTTGGGAATCTGTGCCTCCAAGATACGTAAACCCCTAGGTCTCGTGTGCACCTAGGGTGCTCCTTGTTGCCCAGGGCCTGTGATAGTATATCTCTCTCCCTGTATTCTTCAATGGAGCTTCGGGAAGATTCAATAGTCAATGATTGCTACAAGAGGCAATCATGTTATTTTCGAAACCATGAAGTTCAAGAGGTATTGACAACTATGTAGTTTAACATATCTTACCAAGCGTTGGGACATTTCCTCGTTTATGGGGTTTTTGAAAGAGGAGACACCTGAAGACGTGGTTGATGACCTCGCTCTTAACTAGTTTCGGGCACGCTCGTTTGCGATCCCAGCAAATGGCGGGGAGGCCTCCGATCGGATTACGACCTCGTCTTGCATCCTCCACTGTGGGATTTTACCCGCATACCCAGCGGTGCCGAGTCTGTGAGGGTGAGTGTTTTGTGATTGGAAAGCCTTGTTCGCCACACTTTGTTGTTCAATTATGTTGTTGTCTTTATTTGCACAAAAGCCTCCCATGTTTCCGGCGACATGAAAGGATACATCGTGAAGGGCATGAGATCCTTGGCCATGTACTATGTGACAAGAGTGCTCTTGAAGTTCTTCCATGCTTTTCCCATCACGAGGAGCGCCTGCCATTGCACGAGTCCCTGTACTTCTACTGGGATCTCGAACAAATTTGTTATTTCCTCCCACAACTTATTTTTCTGATCCTTTGCCAAATATTTCTAGCTTGCTATGGTGATAGGGAACCGTTGCCTTCTAATTATCCCACAGGTAGTCTGAAATGTTGTCACTGCTTTCTTTGGTTGCATAGGGACCCCATCCGGAGAGACCACCGTGATGGTCATCCGGCCCTTTGGCCTTTTCGATACTCCTCGGCCATCCTTAGTTATCCCAATCTTCGGAGCATGGGACCTAGATGACGATGACAGTGACTGTGTGGGCATCATCTCCCTTATAAGAAAAAACTAACTGCAGTGAGCTATGAGCATAAACAAATTAAGTTCTATGAATTGAATTACATACCAGTGTCTCAAGGTCCCTTTGGAATAGTAACATGCCATTCCAAATAGTTGTTGTAGCTAACAAGTGAAGAATATATCATGAAGTATTAAAGATCATAAAACAAAGTTCTATGAATCGAATTACACACACCAGTGTCTCAAGTTCATTGAACCTGACAAACTAGAGTGTGTAACTTGATTCATGCCCTTTGAAGGCCTATGTGGCATATATTATTACTACAAGGCCCCTTTAGAACAGTAACATATCATTCCAAATAGATCTTGTAGCTAACAAGTGAAGCATATATCATGAAGTACTAAAGGTCATAAAACAAATTAGCCAACTACTGAAGATCAGAAAACAAATTAGCTAACTATTGAGACATACCACTAGATTGACAAATGACAGTAATAATTTAGAGCTCAAGCTTGAATATCCAATTTTAGTATTAGATCTTGTAGCTAACAAGTGAAGCATATATCATGAAGTACTAAAGATTACAAAACAACTTAGCCAACTATTGAGATTAGATCTTGTAGCTAATAAGTGAAGCATATATCACGAAGTACTATATATCATGAAGTATTAGACCAGTATCATCATTGAGCTAATATCTGAACCCACTATTGAATTTGGGTTTCGTACGGTAAGGAGGAGAGGAGGCCGACGTCGGGAGGGAGAGGTGGCGTCATGAGGGAGAGGCGGCATCAGGAAGGAGAGGTGGCCGATGTCGGGAGGGAGAGGCAACGTCGCGAGGGAGAGGCGGCTGGCGTCGGGAAGGAGAGGCAACAGACATCGAGAGGGAGAGGCAACCAGCGTCGGGAGGGAGAGGTGGCCGGCGTCGAGAGGGAAAGGCGACATTGGGAGGGAGAGGTGGCGTCGCGAGGAAGAGGCGGCCGGTGTTGAGAAGGAGAGGCGGCTGATGTCAGGAGGGAGAGGCGGCGTCGTGCGCGAGTGAGTAGTTAGATCTAGTGAAACCTAGCAGGGGCAGTGGAGATGGAGTGCATGAGTGAGGACTCTATGAGTAGAACCTATCCTTGAGGTATATTTATAGGGAAACTATTACAGATGATTCTATTATGGAACCATCTGTGATAACACTATCACAGACGGTTCTTTTATAGTATTATCATAGACGGTTCTTTTATAGTATTATCACAGACGGTTTGTTCCGATAAACTGCCTGTGATAGTTATCTATTTTTCATCTAGCCACAAGAAATACATGCTGGCCATGCAATATGAAAAACATATGCATAATCATAAATATAACTATTTCTTAGTTACTAAATCAATTACAATTACAATGGAATATAGTTCCATAATTACATATCGAGTTTCCTAATTATGATTACATTGCAACAATTTCCAAATAGGTGCTCGCTATGTGGGATCATTGATTACACTTGTCTATTTCCTTTTAAATAAAGCCCTTCACGATGACCGACATGCATATAGCTTGCTTCATTGCCTAGTTCTTCCTCAAGCCTGATGCCGTCTCCGAATAGAGGTAACTCATCAAATTGATTGTACTCTTCCTCATTCACGACATTCTCAACTCTAACAATCCTTTTTTCCATGAAGAACTACAAGGCGATTCTTATTTGCCGGGTCAGTTACATACAATACTTGAACAACTTGCCTCACATGGAAGTTACATACAATTCTTATTTTTCCATGAATGATTCGTCTTCGTATCCTACACATTTGAGGTCCACGGTAGTGATGTCGTACTTGTCGACCTTTACACCCCCATGGAAGTTGGACCCAATGGCACTGACATAGACGAATCTTGAAAATTACATAGTCAAGCTCTCAAATCTCATCTACAAACCCGTAGTACAAGCTTGGGCCAGCAGTACTGTTGTGCACATCAAAGGCATCTATGCTCACACCTAAGTACTACACTGTGCTCTTTCTATCCTGATATGTTGTATAAAATGTGTAGCCATTAATGTTGTATCCTTGCCATGTCATAATTGTAAATTTTGACTGTTGTGGTTACAGACCAAACAGAGAGAGAGAGAGAGTATGGTGGGCCCTTCGTTGTGGGGTCGAGTTGGAGGTCTGGCTGGACCCCGAAGCATAGGCAAAGGAGGCGGTGGCCTGTCCTGGGCCGTTAGAACCGAGGTGGTCTGCGGGCTTGCCACACGGGTCAATGGCGACGTAGCGAAGTGCCCCCTCGCGGGGCGGGGCTGGAGTAGAAGCCGGGGTCTCTCTGCTAAGCGGAGACTCCTCCGTAGATGCTGTCGAAGTTGGCTGGGCCCTGTCTAGCCGTTGCTGCATCGACGGCCCCGAAAACCGTGCCAACACGCGTCGGGAGGTGCACCACGTCCCGCAACATGTATTTATTCCTGATGGTGCGGACGTGTGGCGGGATGGTATTGGTGCGTCGTGCGCTGCTAGGCCGTTGCACGACTGCGGTTCGGTCGTGGTTGTGGTGCTTCAGCTTCGGTCGTGGTGCACCTCAGGAAGCGGCCACAGGGGTGGTTGTGGTGCTTCAGCTTCGGTCGTGGGGAGGTGAGCGGTTCATCTCCCGTCGGTTAGGCTCACCGGCGGTGCGGGAGATGAAGGGACTTTAAATAGCCCCTGTGGCCCCGCGTCTACACCTCCTCCGCACGCCTCTTGGTCCCTCTTCTCGACTCCTGCTCTTCTTGCCTCCCCTGCTGCCGCACGGCCCCTTGCCGTCGTTTTGGTCCCGGATAGCGATGGCGCCCGGCGGAGAACTCGTCCAGGCGGTCGGTGACAACGCCGTCTCCCAGTGGTCGTCGCCGCTAGAGGTGGAGTACACGCTCGAGAGACGTAGTTCAACAGCGGTGGACAAATGGTGGGTGGCGTCGGAGAAGGAGGGCCCGTGTTCTAGCGTCTTGGGCCCCACGCTCGTGATGGAGGAGACAATCCGTACACTGCTATGCGAGGGGAAGCTATCGAACCGCCGGGAGGTACGGTTGCCCACCAATGGCGAGACGGAACCACGACCCGAGGAGTCGGAGGCGATCGTTTTCGTCGCCTACTTTGAAGCCGGGCTTCGCATCCCAGCCGCCATGATTGTTGACGATGTGCTGCGGACCTTCGAGCTGGAGCTAGCGCAGCTGCTGACTCCGAACACGCTGGCCCGCCTTGCTGTGTACAGCTGGGCCTTGCGCACGGAGGCGTGCTGGCCTAGTGCCTCGATGTTCGCATTTCTTCACGATGCGCTATGCCAGCCGAAGGCTCGGAAAGATGGGTTGTTCTCCAACTTCGGCAGCGTCAACTTCGTCATGCGATCATCGTGCGGGAAGATCTTCCCCGCCAACTCAACCCGGGCGAAGTGGGAGCCGAACTGGATGAGACGGTGGTTTTACCACCGAGTGGCGAGTGGTAGTGGCCTCGAGTGCTCCGGCCGGCCAATGGTATTCAACACCACGCCCGTCGTACCGATTGATAACGAAGACAGGCGAAGAGCGCGAAGGCTCGTGGGGATCACCGCCAGCTTCAACATGCGCGACCTCGCCGAGGAGTTCGTGATGTACGGCGTGGCGCCGCTCGCCCGTGACTGGCGCCTCGCTGCCGGGAAACTTCGGGGCGACAATGTCCGCCCGTCCGTGTCTTTGCTACCGGCGCCCTCCGGCTTTCGTAAGTCTCGGCCGTGTCCTGTTTTCCATTTCTGCCCGCTGTACTGTGTTTAACCTTGCCTCCTGTCGCGTATAGGAATTCGCTTTGGAGGATGCAGAATGCGCAGCGAGCGTGTTCCTTGGGCCATATATGGCCAGGGAGCACGACCTGCGCACAACTACAACCGCAGAGGCGGAGCTAGGGTGGATAAACTGCGTGTGCGAGGCCCTGGGCATTCGCGTGCCGGAGCGCGCCCCTCCAGCCCCGAGCCAGGCTCGACATCGGGATGACGGTGCCAAAAGAAAAAAGGCGCGTCTCGCTGGACGGCTCTGCCTTTTGCGACCGCGCTCGACGCGGTGGCTGCCATCGCTCCTGTCGACGCGGTGGACGCTGAGTCTGATTCGGTGAAGTACGCCGATTCGGACTTGGAGATGGGTGCGGATGACGAAGGCGAGGGGTCTCTGGGTGGCGCCGGGGACCGAGAGTGCGCCATGGACGATCGGGAAGGGGAAGCTTTGTCACCCACGGTGGTCGCTGAGGTGGGGCTAACGTCCGCTGGTGACACAGGGGCGGAGTCCTCACTTGCGGCGACGACAATGTCGGAGCCGCCCTCCATGGAGGTTGGCGGAGTGGGCCCCCGCCCACGAACGTTGCTGCTGTGGAGCCCCCTCCCGCGGTAGTTGCCGAGGCAGGATCCTTGTCTTCTTCTCCCATGGCAAAGCGGCCACGCCTACGATCCCCTCCTCACCGGACTTCGAGGGGGTTCGCCGTGGCGGCCAGTGTTGGGAGCTTGTGGGACTTCGACTCCGATGCCAAAGCCCCCAGGTCCAGCATCCCCCCGGCCCATTCCCAGGCCGCGGCGGCCAAGGCGCGGGAGCTGCTGGTGTTGGACCCCAACACGGAGACTCCCCGGCCCCCAGGGCTGACGTCATCCGAGGGCGCTGGCGTCCCTGTTATCTCGTCCGAGGCTGGGGGGACGCCCCGGTGAAGTCCACCGGCTGCCACCGAGGGTAGACTATCTTGGCATAGCTGGGCATAACTTTGCATTGCTCTCGTAGGACTCTAACCGGTACGCCTCCTTTCAGCGGCACTCATCCTGGAGGACAGGCAATCTTCGAGGCGCGGGGACGTTGACGTTCCTTTGAGAGGGGCGTCTGACGCTCCCAAAACTGCCGTCGCGGACGCCACGCGCCCGAGCTTAGCAGACTTTGCCCCTCAACCGGTGGTGCTGGGCGCATGGCGTGGGGTCGCGACTGACGCGGCCGCAAGTATTGATCAGCAGGCGTTGCTAACCTACGGGATGAAGTGCCTTGGAGACGCACTGGAGGTGTCGGGAGTGAGAGTGAGTATCTGACCTTGTAACGATACGTGGCCTTTTAGAAGTTTGCTGACCAGTTTATCGTACAGACCCTTGTCCTGGCCCAGGCGTTGCAGGCGGCTCATGCCCGCAAGCGGGGGGCGCTAGAGGACCAGTTGCGGGCCACCGAAGAGGCTTTGCGCTCAGCCGAGGGGACGCACTTCGCCAAGGACGACCGCATCCGCTGCTTAGAAGCAGAGTGTGCGGAGACAATATCGCACGCCGAAGCACTCGTGGTGGCGGCGCGGCTGTCGGCCACAGAGGCGGTGCGACAAGAGGCTGCGGAGGAGCGGGATGGCCTAATCCAGCAGATTGCTGCACTGGAGAAGGAGAGGGGCCAACTCATCGCGTCTCTTGCGGAGCGGGACCGGACTCTGGGAGATGCCTCGGTGGCTGCATGGGATGCCATGCTGGCCCAAGGAGCTGTCGCGAACGCTTCGGCGGATCGGGGATGCAGCCAACCTTGCACGCAGCGCCGCGACATCGTTCGGCAACCATTGATCTTATGTGACGTCGTGCCTGGTGTGCGCGCTCTTGTGGCTCCGGGGCTGCCAACACGTCGACGGGCTAGCCGACCCTCAACTGGAGATGCCGGCCGGGGCCGGAGTGATGTCCGGCACCGTACGTGTCGTTCGCCGCGCCGTGCGGTTTTTCCACGAGAGGATTTGGGAGTACATCGAAGAGGCCGTAGCGAAGGTCGAGCTACAGCGGACCATGCGCAATGAGGGGAACCTCGGCCAATGGCTGGATGAAGTCCCGCGGCGTGACAAAGGTGGTACCGAGGTCGCGGGGAGCGACGCGAACCCACTGGTGTGACACCGGGGTTCTCGTGTGTTGGCATGCGTTGTAACACAAATGCCTTTTTTCTTATGAATATAGTACAATTTGCCCCCTCTCATGTTCTGATTTGTGTGCCCCCGTGTCCCGAGCAGCTACCCGATCGGGACCGGCTGCTAGTTTCTGACCTTATGACCCGACGGCGCCTTCGACACGGGCGGAGGGCCGAGGAGTCGCTGGATTTTTGGGCGGTCCTGGCTTCTTCCGGCGAGGTTCCGGCGCGGGCGCGCGTTAAGGAGGAGCCAGCCGGGTAGCGGCTGTGCGCACCCAGGGGTGCTTGTATACTCTCACTACGCCTCCTTGTAAACATCATCTGATGAATAGAGACTTCCGTGATTCCTTATGACCGCGTTGTTCCATGGTAGACTCGTGAGACTATACTCCGCGTTCGCCTATACGCTAGGTAGACCCCCCCGTGCTCCATCCCCTTTCGAGGTAGTGTGGGGTGGAGCTAGTGGCTAGTCAAGATAGACGCGTGAGCGCTCCGTCCCCTACCCTTCGAAACGGTGGCAACGGAGCTGGCGCCTAGTCTAGGTAGACGCGCGAGTGCTCTGTCCCCGACCCTTCGAAGTGGTGGCAGCGGAGCCAGCGCCTAGTCGAAGTAGACGCGCGAGCACTCCGTCCCCTACCCTTCGAAGTGGTGGCAGCGGAGCTGGCGCCTAGTCGCGGTAGACGCGCGAGCGCTCCGTCCCCTACCCTTCGAAGTGGCAGCAGCGGAGCTGGCGCCTAGTCGAGGTAGACGCACGAGCGCTCCGTCCCCTACCATTCGAAGTGTTGGTGATATGCCCTAGAGGCAACATGGAGATGTTGAATATATCACATACTATGTTTATGATACATTGCTTTGTTCCTTGAAATAGACATTATCATTATTGATCAATGAGTATGTGACTTATTCATGAGACTCTTAATGCCAAAATGTTGCTATTTCTAAATGATCCCTGATCATATATCATATGAGGAACATATATGATTCAAAGATCAGCATATGTATTGATTGATGATCATGTCTCATGGATCATGGTATGGAGATACCAAATCAATAATATGGACATGTGTTAGTGAACATATGTTGGATAGACCCGCCATGAGACACTGCAGAGATTCCATGTGTCATTAGTTGGTCTCAAGTAGTGTTTATGTAGAATCGTTAGACTTGAGATCATCATGGTTCCCAACATGCGTAGTAGCCTATTTTGGGACTACTAACCACTACTCCGTAACTGGGTAGTCATAAAAGTAGTCTTCGGGTTTGCTATGAAACATGTAGTGGGATGTGAATGATCAAGATAGAATTTGCCCCTCCTTATGGGAGAGATATCTCTGGGCCCCTCGATGTAATGGATTATGAAAGTGCATGGCCATGCCAATGTGATTGAGGAGTCAATCACAAGTTTATAATCCATCACGGAATCGAGAGAGTGATTGAGCCATTAAGAGGATGACACAGGTCTCGCCTTGAGCTTAATCTATATCGTGAGGCAAAAGGATTCGTACATGAGAACATTACAGGTTCAGCCGATATGATCTTTACGTATACTTTGGGGTTAATATGTCTTGCTAGAGGCCGCTATTAACAGGGTGACCGGAAAGGTGTTTCCGGGTCGCGACCAAGTATACGTGAACCTACAGGGTCGCACACTTAACGGGTTGGAACACTAATTCGAATGTGATTCGGATGTGGGCTCAATTCGGATAGAGATCCGGATAGACTCCTATTGGGCCTCGGTCCACGAGGCCCAAGTGAGGAGGTCTATATATTTGGAGGCGGGGGGGCTGAGGGATGGACGCATATGTTCCTCCCGAGCAAAACCCTAGCCGCCACCTCCCGAGCCAAACCCTAGCCGCTCGCGAGTGCTGGTACACTCGCGATCGGCGTTCCAGCCCCGGACGTGTGGATACCGGTGGAGGCGCTGCTCGTTGCGGCGTTGATCGGCATCAACAAACTACAGATTGGATCTACTCGTGGTGTGTTTGATCGCGTGGAGGAGACGATCTGTTCGGGACGATCGGCTACTTCCACTACTACCTCGACGCGCGTGGTTGGATCGGCTTCTCCAACTCTTCTTCCGCTGCGCTGCGCGTCTAGTGGTAACGATCTATGATCCCTTCTTAGCATGATGTCCTGGTGTGCGCGGTAGAAATTTTTTATTTTCTGCTATCGTAGCCTACGCGCGTTCCTTCAGTGGTATCAGAGCCATCTTGCTTAGTTTGCGATCTGGATCAGCGCATATGATGATATGCGGTTGTAGTAGATTGGATCTATTACAGTCTAGATCAGTCGGTTCATGTGATGAATCGATGGTAGCACGGGTTGATGAGATCAATCGGTGAATAGGGGTTGGATGAGGCGCAGATTGTATCACTACTAGTGCCCTAGAGATTGTCTCGGATCGGCATAAGGTGGTTATGTCGAATACTAGTAGGATACGAATCTGATAGCCTCGGGCCAGTGGGAATACTAGTGCCCTAGAGATTGTCTCGGATCGGCATAAGGTGGTTATGCCGAATACTAGTAGGTTACGGATCTGATGGCCTCGGCCCAGTGGAAAAACTAGCATCCTAGAGAATGTCTCGGATCGGCATAAGGTGGTTGTGCCGAATAGTTTTTCCATTGCGATTTCATAGATTGGATCTGTAAATTTCGTAGGGTGTTCAGGGCGCTGCCCTGAAACCCGCGGGGGGCGGCCCCCCCCTCGACCCCCCGCCCGCTGACCGGCCAGCGGGACCGCCGTGCGTACCCGCCTTGTATAGCGTCTTGGGTTCACATCGTTAGGTAGAATACGATTCTACGTCTAACTTGTTTTTGCAGAGAATGACGTGAATAGTATGGCCCTATATCTTATTGGAATGTATGAGATGTATGTGATGCATGTAACATTCGTTCATGGCCTGCGTGTCATGATTATTTCAGCTATTGTTAGCTGTCTATATTGTATTTAACGACCTGCGTGTCGACCTTAATGCTTGAATCTATCTTTGTAATCTTCAATTTCTAGCTATTATAGGTAGTAGCCTAGTTTTGAGGTTACAAGCTTTCAAGCATGGTGGCCTAAAGGAGTGATGTGGAGGATGGAGATCGTCTACACCTACATGGAGATGGAGATCACCATTTGTTTGGGCCATACTACTTCACAGTTAAATGTGTTTATCTGTGATATTATCTATCTTATTCTTATGCAATGTTTTTGTCATATGTTGCTTTGGTAGGATAGAATCCCTCATAAAATTAGGTGTTCATGCCCTTCCATATGTTGCACCAAAAGATAATGATCACCGCATGGTAGGTCTACCAAAGTAGAGTGCCGTCGGTTATCATCATTATTTGGGGTAGATGTCGGACATCTACATGCGGAAGCATTTGGTTTACTTAACAAGGTTATCAAAACAGTTTTGGACCTTGGGGCATAGATTGGGGCCGGGGCATGTTGATGTCACCCAACAAGCAAGAGTCACATAGGGATGTGATTAGCAAGGTGTTGCTTACCCATGTCACTAGTTTTCTAGCCGTGATGCCAAAGCTCACTAGGAATTAGTGAAATGAGGTTCTTGACCCACTATGTAACTTAGAGGGAGTTTTGTTGCAAAACACATAGTGGGAGTCTTTTGTTAAATTGTTTAATAAAAGATGAACATAAACATAGTGCTAAACTTTGCATATTCTTTGTTGTAGATCATGTCAACTAATGCCGCATCCAGTTCTTTTAATTTGCGATCTATTCTTGAGAAAGAAAAACTCAATGGAACGAACTTTATGGATTGGTATCGCAACTTGAGAATTGTTCTCAAGCAAGAGCGCAAGGAGTATGTCCTTGAGTCTCATTATCCTGATGACTTGCCTGATAATGCTACTGCGGCTGCACGGAGAGCTTATGAGAAGCAAACGAATGATTACCTTGATGTGAGCTGTCTCATGCTTGCCACAATGTCCTCTGAGCTTCAGAAGCAATATGAGAACACAGATGCCTACAATATCATTGTGGGGTTGCGTGGTATGTTTGAGAACCAAGCAAGGGCTGAGAGGTTCAACACTTCAAAGTCCTTGTTTGCGTGCAGGCTTGCAGAAGGGAATCCCGTCAGCCCTCATGTGATTAAGATGATTGGCTACATTGAGAGTCTGGAAAAGCTTGGTTTTCCCCTTAGCCAAGAGTTGGCTACTGATGTGATTCTCCAGTCGCTCCCCCCGAGCTTTGAGCCATTCATACTGAACTATCACATGAACAACATGGATAAGACCTTGGCAGAGTTGCATGGGATGCTAAAAGCTGCCGAGGAAAGCATTAAGAAAAGCAGCAATCATGTGATGATGATGCAGAAAGGCAAGGGCAAGCCCAATGTCAAGAAAGGCGCGGTCAAAAGAAAGTTAGCTCCCGATGAGATCGCGAGCAGTTCTAAGGCCAAGCAAGTCAAGAAGGGCGCTGCTCCTAATGCAGATTGTTACTACTGTAAGCAATCAGGTCATTGGAAAAGGAACTGCCCAAAGTACTTGGAGGATCTTGAGAAGAAGAAGGGAAGTACGACTTCCTCTCCAGGTATAAATGTTATAGAGATCAATCTTGCTACTTCATCCACTGATTCTTGGGTATTTGATACCGGATCGGTTGCTCACCTTTGCAAATCGTTGCAGGGGCTAAGAAGAAGTAGAAGTTTGAGGAGGAGCGAAGTGGATCTTCGCGTTGGCAATGGAGCAAAAGTTGCTGCGGTCGCTGTTGGCACCATGCCATTGTCTTTACCTTCAGGATTAGTTTTGGAATTGAATAATTGTTATTGTGTTCCATCTCTTTCCAAGAACATTATTTCTGCTTCATGTTTGCAAGCAGAAGGTTATGACTTTAGATCTGTGAACAATGGTTGTTCTCTTTATTTCAAAGATATGTTCTATTGTCATACTCCATTGGTGAATGGGTTATATGTTCTTACTCTTGAAGAGTCACCGGTCTATAACATTAATGCAAAGAGGCAACGTTCGAATGATTTGAATCCCACGTTTATTTGGCACTGTCGCTTAGGTCACATAAATGAGAAACGCATGGAGAAGCTCCATAGAGATGGTATTCTGCACTCATTTAATTTTGAATCATTTGAGACATGCGAATCTTGTTTACTTGGCAAGATGACAAAGGCACCTTTCACCGGTCAAGGTGAACGGGCAAGTGACTTATTGGCACTCGTACATTCTGATGTATGTGGACCAATGAGCTCAACAGCCAGAGGTGGTTTTCAGTACTTCATAACTTTTACTGATGATTTTAGTAGATATGGGTATATCTACCTGATGAAGCATAAGTCCGAATCCTTTGAAAAGTTCAAAGAATTCCAAAATGAAGTGCAAAATCATTTAGGCAAGACAATCAAGTTTCTACGATCTGATCGTGGAGGCGAGTATTTGAGCCATGAGTTTGGCAATCATCTGAAGGATTGTGGAATTGTTCCACAATTGACTCCGCCAGGAACACCTCAATGGAATGGGGTATCTGAACGGAGAAATCGCACCTTATTAGATATGGTGCGCTCCATGATGAGCCAAAGTGATCTTCCGTTGTCTTTTTGGGGGTACGCTCTTGAAACAGCCGCTTTCACACTAAACAGGGTTCCATCAAAATCAGTAGAAAAGACACCATATGAGATGTGGACAGGACAACGTCCTAGCTTGTCTTTTCTTAAGATTTGGGGATGTGAGGCTTATGTAAAACGTTTACAATCTGATAAGCTCAGTCCTAAATCTGATAAATGCTTCTTTATCGGGTATCCTAAGGAAACAAAAGGATATTACTTCTATAATCAAGGAGAAGGCAAAGTGTTTGTCGCCCGGCATGGTGTCTTCTTAGAGAAAGAGTTTCTCTCAAGAAGGGATAGTGGGAGCATGGTGCAACTTGAAGAAATTCGGGAAACACCTGAAAACGTTTCAGCTCCTACAGAACCACAACAGGATGAACAAACTGTTGAAGAACCTGTTGTGGACACACCGGCACCACGTAGGTCAGAGAGGTCACGTCGTGCACCTGAGAGGTACATGTTCTTGACTACTCAACAACGGGACATATTGTTGTTAGACAACGATGAGCCTAAGACCTATGAAGAAGCGATGGTGGGACCAGACTCTGAGAAATGGCTTGAAGCCATGAGATCCGAAATTGAATCCATGCACAGTAATCATGTTTGGAACTTGGTTGATCCACCTGATGGTGTTAAAACCATTGAGTGCAAATGGATTTTCAAGAAAAAGATAGACATAGATGGAAATGTTCACATCTATAAAGCGCGATTGGTGGCCAAAGGTTTCAAACAAATTCAAGGTGTTGATTATGATGAAACTTTTTCGCCCGTCGCAATGATAAAGTCTATTCGGATCATTCTAGCGATTGCTGCATATTTCGACTATGAAATATGGCAAATGGATGTCAAAACAGCTTTCCTTAATGGAAATCTGAGTGAGGATGTGTACATGACACAGCCCACGGGTTTTGTCGATCCGCAATCAGCTGGAAAGATATGCAAGCTGCAAAGATCCATTTATGGATTAAAGCAGGCATCTCGGAGTTGGAACATTCGTTTTGATGAAGTAATCAAAGGGTTTGGTTTCATCAAGAACGAAGAAGAGCCTTGTGTTTACAAAAAGGCTAGTGGGAGCGCACTCGTGTTTCTGGTCTTATATGTGGATGACATATTACTGATCGGAAATGACATTCCTATGCTCGAATCTGTTAAGTCTTCATTGAAAAATAGTTTCTCTATGAAAGACTTAGGAGAGGCGGCATATATTCTGGGCATCAAGATCTATAGGGATAGATCAAGAAGGCTAATTGGATTAAGCCAAGATACGTACATTGACAAGGTGTTGAAAAGGTTCAACATGCAGGATTCCAAGAAAGGCTTCCTACCTATGTCACATGGTATACATCTTAGCAAGAGTCAGTGTCCTAGTACACCTGATGAGCGGGATAAAATGAATGCGATTCCATATGCTTCGGCTATGGGATCCATTATGTATGCCATGCTTTGTACACGTCCAGATGTCTCGTATGCTTTAAGTGCTACAAGTAGATACCAGTCAGATCCAGGTGAAAGTCACTGGATTGCCGTAAAGAACATCTTGAAGTACTTGAGAAGAACTAAAGATGTGTTCCTCGTCTATGGGGGTGAGGAAGAGCTCGTTGTAAATGGTTACACCGATGCTAGCTTCCAAACTGACAAAGATGATTTTAGATCGCAATCTGGATTTGTGTTCTGCCTGAATGGCGGTGCGGTGAGCTGGAAGAGTTCCAAGCAGGAGACGGTTGCTGATTCTACAACAGAGGCCGAGTACATAGCAGCTTCTGAAGCTGCTAAAGAGGCTGTTTGGATCAAGAAATTTGTTTCTGAGCTTGGTGTGGTGGCTAGTGCCTCCAGCCCAATGGACCTCTACTGTGACAATAGTGGGGCCATTGCGCAAGCCAAGGAGCCTAGATCGCACCAGAAGTCCAAGCACATTCTACGGCGATTTCATCTCATCCGCGAGATTGTGGAGAGAGGCGATGTGAAGATATGCAAAGTACAAACGGATTTGAACATTGCAGATCCGTTGACAAAGCCGCTTCCCCAGCCAAAGCATGAGGCTCACACTAGGGCAATGGGTATTAGATACCTACATGGTTGACTCTAGTGCAAGTGGGAGACTGTTGGTGATATGCCCTAGAGGCAACATGGAGATGTTGAATATATCACATACTATGTTTATGATACATTGCTTTGTTCCTTGAAATAGACATTATCATTATTGATCAATGAGTATGTGACTTATTCATGAGACTCTTAATGCCAAAATGTTGCTATTTCTAAATGATCCCTGATCATATATCATATGAGGAACATATATGATTCAAAGATCAGCATATGTATTGATTGATGATCATGTCTCATGGATCATGGTATGGAGATACCAAATCAATAATATGGACATGTGTTAGTGAACATATGTTGGATAGACCCGCCATGAGACACTGCAGAGATTCCATGTGTCATTAGTTGGTCTCAAGTAGTGTTTATGTAGAATCGTTAGACTTGAGATCATCATGGTTCCCAACATGCGTAGTAGCCTATTTTGGGACTACTAACCACTACTCCGTAACTGGGTAGTCATAAAAGTAGTCTTCGGGTTTGCTATGAAACATGTAGTGGGATGTGAATGATCAAGATAGAATTTGCCCCTCCTTATGGGAGAGATATCTCTGGGCCCCTCGATGTAATGGATTATGAAAGTGCATGGCCATGCCAATGTGATTGAGGAGTCAATCACAAGTTTATAATCCATCACGGAATCGAGAGAGTGATTGAGCCATTAAGAGGATGACACAGGTCTCGCCTTGAGCTTAATCTATATCGTGAGGCAAAAGGATTCGTACATGAGAACATTACAGGTTCAGCCGATATGATCTTTACGTATACTTTGGGGTTAATATGTCTTGCTAGAGGCCGCTATTAACAGGGTGACCGGAAAGGTGTTTCCGGGTCGCGACCAAGTATACGTGAACCTACAGGGTCGCACACTTAACGGGTTGGAACACTAATTCGAATGTGATTCGGATGTGGGCTCAATTCGGATAGAGATCCGGATAGACTCCTATTGGGCCTCGGTCCACGAGGCCCAAGTGAGGAGGTCTATATATTTGGAGGCGGGGGGGCTGAGGGATGGACGCATATGTTCCTCCCGAGCAAAACCCTAGCCGCCACCTCCCGAGCCAAACCCTAGCCGCTCGCGAGTGCTGGTACACTCGCGATCGGCGTTCCAGCCCCGGACGTGTGGATACCGGTGGAGGCGCTGCTCGTTGCGGCGTTGATCGGCATCAACAAACTACAGATTGGATCTACTCGTGGTGTGTTTGATCGCGTGGAGGAGACGATCTGTTCGGGACGATCGGCTACTTCCACTACTACCTCGACGCGCGTGGTTGGATCGGCTTCTCCAACTCTTCTTCCGCTGCGCTGCGCGTCTAGTGGTAACGATCTATGATCCCTTCTTAGCATGATGTCCTGGTGTGCGCGGTAGAAATTTTTTATTTTCTGCTATCGTAGCCTACGCGCGTTCCTTCACGAAGTGGTGGTAGCGGAGCTGGCGCCTAGTCGTGGTAGACGCGCGAGCGCTCCGTCCCCTACCGTTCGACGTGGCGGCAGCGGAGCTGGCGCCTAGTCGTGGTAGACGCGCGAGCACCGTTGGCGCCTAGTCGAGGTAGACGCGCGAGCGCTCTGTCCCCTACCCTTCGAAGTGTTGCAGCGGAGCTAGTGCCTAGTCGAGGTAGACGCGCGAGTGCTCCGTCCCCTACCCCTCAAAGTGGTGGCAGTGGAGCTGGCGCCTAGTCGCGGTAGACATGCGAGCGCTCCGTCCCCTACCCTTCGAAGTGGCGGCAGCTGCCATGCTCGCTGCCATGGGGCGCATGCGAGGATCACGGCCACGCACCTAGCTTGTATTCCGTGGGGTGCTCGCGGAGGCAAGCCTCTACTGCGCCTTATGTGCGCTCCGCGGGGTGTGCACGGTGGGCAGCCTCTGCTGCATCTTATTAAGACTCGAGGCGCGTGGGAACATCAACCACGTCTTATTTATACTCTGGAGAGTACGCGCGAGGGCAATGCTCGCGCATGCGTGGGGACATTCGCGTCTTGTTTATACTCAGTAGAGTGCGCAGGGACAACATCCGTGCCTTATTTAGACTCTGTAGAGCGCGCACGGAGGTATGCCTCAACGCTGTGTCTTTTTATACTCCGTAGAGTGCACATGGAGGTATGCCTCGACGCTGCGTCTTATTTATACTCCGTAGAGTGCGCACGGAGGTATGCCTCGACGGTGTGTCTTATTTATACTCTGTAGAGTTCGCACGGAGGTATGCCTCGACACTGCGTCTTATTTATACTCCGTAGAGTGCCCACGGAGGTATGCCTAGACGCTGCATCTTATTTATACTCCGTAGAGTGCGCACAGAGGTATGCCTCGACGCTGCGTCTTATTTATACTCCGTAGAGTGCGCGCGGAGGTATGCCTCGACGCTGCGTCTTATTTATACTCCGTAGAGTGCGCACGGAGGTATGCCTTGACGGTGTGTCTTATTTATGCTCCGTAGAGTGCGCATGGAGGTATGCCTCAACGCTGCGTCTTATTTATACTCCATAGAGTGCGCACGGAGGTATGCCTCGATGCTGCGTCTTATTTATACTCCGTAGAGTGCGCACGGAGGTATGCCTCGACGCTGCGTCTTATTTATACTCCGTAGAGTGCGCACGGAGGCGTCCCCCCACGCGTCTTCATTTATACTGTATCCACATTTTTGCTCACGGAGAGTGTGCGTGCGAACGCGTGTCTTTGTTTATACTCATACCCGTGTTTTTGTTAACGGAGAGTGCGCGCGCGAATGCGTGTCTTTGTTTATACTCATACCCGTGTTTTGGTCACAAAGAGTGCGCGTGCGAACGCGTGTCTTTGTTTATACTCATACCCGTGTTTTTGGTCACAAAGAGTGCACGCGCGAACGCGTGTCTTTGTTTATACTCATACCCGTGTTTTTGCTCACAGAAATTGCGCTCGCGAAGGCGTGTCTTTGTTTATACTCATACCTGTGTTTTTGCTCACGGAGAGTGTGCGCGGAGGCAATCCTCTGCGCGTTTTTGCGGGAAACAAGGCGAGTTTTGCAAACGGTGAACTTTGTTGAATTCCCGTTTGTGCGGGTGAACGATTACAAAAGACGATGTACTGACCACTGATCGCTCGAGGGCGGGAATGGTCGCGACTGTTGCTGCCCAGGCGACGAGGCGGTACACAGTGGGAGCGTCAGCTACTGGGGCAACCCGCATGGGGGCCTGGCGAGGTGCTTCTCGAAGCCACCGAGGACCCTCGCGCTGGCATGCCCGGCCTAGGCGTTCCGTTGGGCCTCGTGGTGCGCACCTCTAGTGCCGAGCTCTATGCGTCGAGCCATATCCTGGTCGCCGTGGACGGTGATGGTGGCCCGCGATCTGGGGAGCTTCATACATAAGAAACCGTGGTGTGGAACTGCCCCGAAAGAGTTGAGGGTTGGCCGCCCCAATATGGCGTTGTAAGGGTACGAGATATCGACGACGTCGAAGGTGACGTCCTCGCTCCTCACGTTGTCATCTCGGCCAAAGGAGACCTGCAGGCATATCTGGCCCAGTGCCCGCAAGGGCTGACCTCCGAAGCCCTGCAGTGGGATCCCTGAGGGGCCCAACCGACTTCGGGGGATCCCCATCTGGTCGAAGGCCGCTGCGAACAAGATGTTCGGGGAGCTTCCTCCATCGACCAGGACGTGCCTAATGTCACATCCTGCGATGGCGACCAGGACGACCAGGGGATCTTGGTGGGGGAACTCCACGACCTCAGCGTCGGCGGGCGTGAAGGTGATCTCACGTTGCGCCCATTCTGGCAGTGCCTGCGTCGGGTATGCCGCCACGTGGTGTAGCCTCCTCGCATAGACCTTCCGCTGCCGCGCCGAGGCGAACTTCAGCGAGGAGCCCCAGGAGATGATGTTTATGACCCTGCGCTGGGCTCCCTCCGGGGCTTGCGGCTGCAGGAGGCCCTCCCGAGGTTGTTGCACATGAGCCTGGATCCGAAGGTGGCCCTCCTAGGGCTGCATCCCTTGGTCCTGGACCCGCATGGGGCCTTCCAGGGGTTGCTAGACGTAAGCCACGACGGGCGGTCGCGCCTCAAGGTTTTTGTCCCTGGAAACGCTTTGCCGAAGTGCTGCAATGGTAGTGCACACGTGCGTGTCGTGGCTGCCACGACCATGGACCTCGCACCACAGCCCGTGGTGCTGGTCATCGTAATCTCTGCTGACTCTATCCTCGTGACCCCGACCGCGCCCCCGCCCCCGGCCCCGACGTCCTTTGCCGCCGCGGCTAGCGGGGGCATTATCTTCGGAGCCACCCTCGATGTCGAAGACATAACGGGCTCTCCAAGACTTCTGCTGGCCGCATTTGGGCTTGTCGCCCGACGAGTCCTTGTAGTGGGCATCCTTGCGCTCGGAGGCGTCCTTTGACGGCTCCGACTTATGCTTGCCTTTCAGGGAGGCTTCCTTCGGCGAGCCTTCGTTCTTCGCCGAGCCCTCCGCCTGATTAGTGTTAGAGTCGTCACCTTGTCGCCGCCGCGCGTCCTCTTTCGCTCTGGCGTACTCCGGGTCCACGCGTCGCAGCGGGACGCGGCTGGACGTGGGGGCATCACGGCTATCCGCCCGCTCCGGTGTGGGCTCCGGCGACCGCCGATGGAGTCTGCTGACTCCGAGCCTCTTGCATATCCCGCACGGCCCCGGAGAGATCCACCAATTCCCGGTGCACCTGGCCGCACGGCCGGAACTGCGGCGATCACGGCCTGCGCTCCTGGATTACCTGCCATGGTGGCGTGGTGAACCCCGGAGTCAATGACGAGGCCCGCGTTGCCGCCGAAACTGCTTGTGCCGGGGTCACTCGTCCTGCGTGGGGCGGTGTCTACCGTCGTGGCCGCGGTGGCTGGATCGGCCATGGAGGCAGCGGTGGCGGGGTCGGTCGTCCTGCGCGGGGCGGTGTCAACCGTCGTGGCCGCGGTGGCTGGATCGGCCATCGCGGCAGCGGTGGAGGGGTCGGTCGTCGTGGCGTACGTGTCGGCGTTCGTCGCTATAGCGCCAGCGCCGCCGTCCACGCCTGTGGCTGCCGACGCCGAGGCCCTAGTGTTGACGCGAGACTCCGTTGCTCCCGCCTTCTTCTATTTCGCCGTCGACGATGAAGCTTTCTTCGGTGCCATCCTTCTTCGGATCTTGAGGCTTGCTCTTCGTCTTCCCCACGGACGGCGCCAACTTTTGTGGTTACAGACCAAACAGAGGGAGAGTATGGTAGTAGAGAGTTAGGTGAGCAAGTGCTTAGGGTTTCCCCCATGGCCCGTCTTGTATATATCCACATGGGGAGTGCTTTTACAATTATACCCTTACACTCAAGCATCCCTTTCAGGGGCATTTACATCATTACACATATCCCACTTTGGGCCTTACAACCCTCTAGCAGGCCGGCTGGGCTTAGGTGGGGGCCACCCCTACAACATTGACCATTTTGCCAACCATTGTAGTATTTCACTTGACGACCTCCCAGTCAATCGTACTTTCAACCATTCATTGAATTGATGGTTGTGTTGTCTCGATATCTAAACCTCTGACTGGCCTACATTCTCTTGGCGCATCATGTCCTTGTGCTCTTCAATATATGGGGTCAATTTAGTCATGTGTTGTAAAACCGTGAAATGTGCTTGAACATACGTATCTCAATCCGAAGTTATTGCTTTTCGTCCGATAGTCCCAATACACTCTAGCCTCCCTTTATGACAAGATAGAGATACACCTATCGGTTTGACCTGAGCCATGTAACCGATGCAGAATGCAATGACCTTTTCAATTGTATAACCTTCAATGATGCTACCCTCCGGTCGAGATCGATTGCGTATATAAGACTTTAGAATTCTCATGTACATCTCGAACGGGTACATATGATGTAGAAACACGGGGCTGCATATCTTTACCTCTTCCACACGGTGGACAATGAGGTGGACCATAATATCAAAAAATGACAGAGAAAAATACATCTCTAGATGAATAGAGTCATCACCACCTCGGTCTACAATGCATCTAGTCCATCGGGATCGTTGACCTTTTGAGCAGATGCATTAAAGAAATAACATAGACTTATGATTGTCACTCAAACCTTGTTAAGAAAATACTTCTAATTGTAACAGGTAGCATTTGTGTCATTAGCACATGACAGTTATGAGATTTCATGCCAATTAATTTCAAATGTTCCATAGAAACAAGTTTCTTCATGCTAGCGGAGTGACCGGACAGAACTTTCACACCATACAAGCACTGGCACAGTTAGTTCTCTCGGACTTAGATAGAGTGTAGCAAGCTGGGAAAAGGTACGACTGGCCTTTATCAGTCTCTATCAGTGCTAACTCAGTCCTGATGTTCATAGCGACCAAGTCACGCGTTGCATTGACACAATTCTTTGTTTTGTCAAGAATGTTCAATAAGACACCAATCAAACTGTCACATACATTTTTCTCTACATGCATGATATCGATGCAATTGCGAATTTCTAAGTGTTCCCAATAAGGCAAGTCCCAAAATATTGATATCTTCTTCCACATGTTCTTCCGATAGGTCCTCAATTTACATCCCTTTCCAAGCACAACGTCGATATCCTTGACCATATCATAGACCTCTTTCCCACTAAAACGTCTTGGTGCTGAGTCATTTTCTTTTTTTTCTGTCAAATTATTTCTTCATCTTGCAGTATGGGTGATACTTTGGAAGGAACCTACGGTGACGCATGTACACAGTTTTACGTGAGTTGTTCAACAACACATTCTCGGTATAATCTAAACAGTACGTACAGGCTTTAGATCCTTTTGTACTCAACCCTGACAAGTTATCAAAGGCAGAAAAATCATTAATGGTGTAGAACAACATGGCGCGTAGAGTAAAATTCTCTCATTTGTTCGCATCCCATATATGTACCCCTTCGTTCCACAGTATCACAAGATCTTTCACCAATGGTGCTAGGTACACATCAATATTGTTTCCAGGTTGCTTCAGCTCTTGGATAAGTAGTGACATTAAAATATACTTACGCTTCATACACAGCCAAGGAGGAAGGTTGTACATGCACAGAGTCACGGGGCAGGTGCTATGTTAGCTGCTCATGTTACCAAAATGATTCATTTCATCTGTACTCAACCTAAACCTTATATTCCTTGGTTCCACACCGAAGTCTACAACACCTTGTCGATGTTTCTCCACTGGGTAGAATCAGTAGTGTGTCTTATCATTCCATCTTTCTTATACTACTCCGAGTGCCAATGCAACAATCTTGCATCCTTTTGATTTGCAAATGAACGCTTCAAATGAGAAATTACAGGAAGATACCACAACACCTTAGTTGGAGGTCATTGCTTCACCTCAATGCCCTTCCTATCATCGGAATCATTTTTCCGCTTGTATTAGGATGCTTTGCACACCGAACAGATATGTAATTCGGACATGCATGTATTCTTTCTACTTGCATTCCCAATGGACAAAGAATCTTCTAGGCTTGGTAGGTGGTCCTCAGCAACACATTTCACTGTGGAAGCATATCCACTGTGAGACCTAACAATGCCGTGAAACTCTTGTTGAACCAACCATTGCATGCCTTCAATTTCAGCTGTTCTAGAACAGATGACAATCTTGTGTATTGCGGCTTGCAGCCCGGGAATAAAGGTTTCTCCGAGTCCTCTATCAAGCCCTCGAATTTACCAAACTCTCTCTTATTACAGTTCCCTTCTCCATCACATAGCATCTGATCCAGATTATCATCCTGCGACCTATCCTCATCGAAAGCACAGTCCACAAGTAGCATATCGTTGTGTCCCTCGATGATGTTATAACTACCTTCTTGTGTAATCTTCTCTTTACCGTGACTGGTCTAACATTTGTACCCTTTCCAAAACCCCTTCAAATCAAGTGAGCTTCGATCTGCACTGAGTTGTTAAACATCTTTAAATTATCACAATCAATGCATAGACAGTACATATATTCCATCCCCTTCTTCAACATATCTAGCTCAACCGCTCTTCTAAAAGCAGACACGCTATTAATGTACTATTCACTCACACGGTTCTCAACGTAGATCCAACTTCGGTCCGTCTACCCTACACATGTAACAAATGAGTGTCAAATTGGATTATTAGCGCTACTATAGCAAATTAGACTAGCTACTTAATTACACACATACTATAGCAAATCAGACTAGCTACTTAATTACACACATCTATATTAGGTAGCTAGCTAGCTAGCCACATATTCATGAAACAATAATATTAAGCAAGAATATATTGAAGTAAACTAGGAGTACTTACCCATTCTGAAATTGAGCAAAGTACCATTATCTTTCTAAACCTAGCTAGCTAGCTAACTAGATCTAAACAAAAACCTTGCTATCATCTCTTTCTATTACAAGGCATATAAGTTATTAGAAGCAATTGAGTACTAACCTTTGATCACCAAGAAGAAGTATATAGATCTACAAACAATATGTTTTCACCAAACTCCCCAAAGCCAGCCCAGACAGTTCCAACCACAAACCGTCCGTGATACAACACTATCACAGACAATTCGTATTAATAACCATCTTTGATAATTCACAGGTGGTTATTCATACAAATCATCTATGATGTCCGCAATATTACAGACGGTTTGTTATAAGAACTGTCTGTGATGTATGCAGTATCAAAGACGGTTTTTTATACGAACTATCTATGATGTCCACAACTTTCACAGATGGTTATTTAATGCGAACCATCTATGATGTCTCAATTATCATAGATGGCTCGTGTTAATAACCATTTGTGAAAATATCACAAACGGTTGTTAGTATAAACCGTCTATGATAGTTTAAGCACAAACGGTTCTCTATGAACTGTTTGTGATGTAGCTGTCCAGTATAGCATCTTTTATAGTAGTGTGCTTGATATGTATCCCTATTACCACTGTGTGCACTAGCTAATTCTGGACTAGAGCAATTTACACAGAGGATCTAGAGTCATCGCTCCAGGGTCTAACAAACATGGAGGCTACTGGCGGTGGGGCAGGGTGGAGCATCCCGTGGCGAAACTAGAGGTGGTGGCTCCTAGGAGGGGTGCGGCAAATCCAGGGACTACCATCTGGGACTAGGCGGTGGCTCCTAGAGGTGTACGACATGGTTGTGCTCTAGTGGTATGGAGTATGGACCATGTGGTGCTGTGATGGTGGCCTGGACGCCTACGAATGGACAATGGTGATTGCTGTGTCATGACTCGTGGCCTGTGTTTTGTGGCTTGCTAGTTGCTATTTGGTTGCTAGGTTGGGCGTTGGGCCGGATATCCGTTCGGATATTATCCAAATAACCATTTACCGGTGCTATTTGGTTGGATAATATCTAAAAAGATGGTTTCCTATCCTGTAGCACTCATTGTAGAGTGAGTCGATGGTTTGTCTGGGTGTACCCCGGTCATCTCAAGGGATGACGTCCCCCAAGCATAGTTGGTATTGTCGTCTGCACTCTTGCTACTGGAGTGCAAACTTGAGGTTCAAAACCACATCACCCATCTGTCAGAGCGGACCCTGGCCGTATGCTTAGGTCCAACTGAGTTTTACTCCTCAGGCCACAAGTCCAATGGGTTGAGAACCTAAGCCCACAAGCTGCCATATGCAAGCTCTAAAGCAATAATCTTATAAGTGGCATTAAGCCTTCTCCACCAAAATACTAGTCCTATAGGTGGCGTCTCCCTCACACTCACAAGTTATGCTTTTTTCTTTTTCCACAACCAACTAGTAGTGTGCCCGTGCTAACGCTACGGTAAAATACAAAACAAGATAAAATTTGTAAAAAATAAAACGAACAATCAGATTCATTAAGATTCACGTCTCATATATTGTATAACCAAATATTTTTGTCACATAATGAATGTCACATAACGACTGATCCTTTGAAGAGGTGACAACATCATTGGACTCACCCACCAGCGACTTTCTCCATCCCCACATTGTTTAAACTTGAGGCTACAAAGAAAACAAACATTTTTGTCACATAAAGAAATATGAAACACAGTAAGGAAATAGATGTTTGTGGACTATTTACTTACCACATCACCATGCTAGGCCGTCTTTATACACAAGATTTTTGGTGCTCTTCCCTGAGGCATCTACTTCTTTCTTTGGTTTGGCTAAAATTCTTGTCGTTTGTCTTGATACACCCCTTGATAGCTTATTACTGCGTTATTCACATTTATATACGGTTACAACCGAGCAGAAAGGGGCAGTTCGAATGATTTACCTGCTCGGCAAAGCAGTTCGCTAGACCAATGCATGATGCATCTAGTCAAGGGTGAGCTTGTTATTGACTTCCATGTTGTTAAATTGTTGCAAGACCAAGGTACAAGCAATTTGTTTGATTCAATACAAGACTATAATTGCTAGCACACTTATTAAAAAAAACAAGTATCAGTCTGCAATGCGCGCTCTTCATTTCTGAAGTGAGAAGCTTCATAGACTCGTTCTTCTTCCTATCTCAAGACTTAGGAATGAAAGGAAACTACAGTTTATTGCAGGTGGTATGGTATCTTCTGTCCAGACAAAATGCCCTTAAAATGTCAATATAAGTATATTGCAACTCAAAACTTTTCATATTAGTCTAAGCGAGGCAAAGGCATGAATTTGCGCTTCGACTCTTGCCCTTTTACGCAGGGGCAAACATTCCCACAGGTCCATGACAATAGAAACGGTCTACTATTTACTACACATACCTAGATCAGGAAATCCCCGAAATGAGGTGATACAGATTGGAGGTAAGCATGAGTTTTCCAAAGCCGTCATTTTCTTTGTGTGCAAAATTATCTGCATAACCATATGGTCTTCAACACCATCAGGGCATAAAATTAACTGCATAACCATTTGGTCTTCAACACCGTCAGTTGAAGAGTATTCATTCTCTGAAGTAAATGGTGAACCCACCACCTATGCACATGGTACAGACCATGCAACACCGACGTGCGCAGTTTGAATGGGCCCTCAAATAGCTTGAGCGGATTCAACATAGATACCTGTTGATCCAACAAATCCAACACAAATGATGACCTTGTTCTCGTGTCCTACTTGTCAGCCCCCATTTGTCCAACCCTAGGCTATACCTCATGCTGCCTGTCAGTATAGCCCAGTCAAGAATCATGACCTACATATACAGCACACGACAAACACCCAATGTCATCAACATTGCCATAAGGTTAACAAATTTTTTTCACAATGAACATAACCATGTATCCTTCACAGTGATAGTAAATTTGTTAGCTGAACAGTTTGCCAAGCCCGCTAAAACAGTAAAAGCTCAGACCACTGACTGAATGGTTATCATCAAAATGCAGCCACATGCAGGAATAAGTAGGGCTAATTTACTGGACCTCCATGGGGAAAATTAGGCAGTATCCTATAATCTGCCTTTTTACAGATGTAAATGTAAGAGTTAAAAACGTAATCAATGCAAGTATATCAAAAAGAGGAGTTTTCCACAGACAGATTGTTTTAATAAGCAATAAGTCAATGGTGTATTTGACAACTAAAATAGAAATGAAACAATAAGAACTTTGTGGAACCTTAGGTCAGGAAACTCTATGGCATACAGGGATGTTGGCCCAAGGGTAAAATATAAAATTAAGCATATGGATAACAGATGGGGGAAAGGAATGGAACGCTGTCCACTATTATAAATAAGCTTCCCCCACTTAGTTAACTCATAATTAATTAACTTCCCCCAGAGATGATTGATGTCTCTTTTCTTTTCCTAAAGCAAATAAAGCATACATAATAACAGCGCAATGAACCATTGTTAAAAGGCAGGATTACAAAGTGCCAAAATTTCCATCAACACCATACCAACAAACAACGTGTGATTAAAAAATGTACACCAAAGTAAAGCCTGAAAAACAAAACCTGAATTTAGAATCATACAAAATGAGCACTGAGGATACAACCAGAAAAATGCTATAGTTGGCATGCCATTAGTCAAATTGATTATCTTTAGAAGTTATTGCTTGATGTATCCTAAAAAGCCATCCACAGTGATGAGCATTTCAAGAACTGGAAGTGCATAGGGGATACTAACAGCACACAAATAGATGACACAAATCCGAAGCAGGTTTGTACACAGATCTGATATACACCAAAGTAAAGCATGATGGTGATAAACAAAACCTGAATTTAGAATCATACAAAATGGGCACTGAGGATAGCACCAGAAAAATGCTATAGTTGGCATGCCATTAGTCAAATTTATTATCTTAAGAAGTTGTTGCTTGATGTATGATACATTTAAAGAACTGGAAGTGCATAGGAGACATTAACAGCACACAAATAGATGAAACAAATCTGAAACAGGTTTGTACACAGATCTGATCAACTCAAGATCCTCCTATACACAAATATGGTCCATGATTGCATTGCAGAAGCGCATATTGCAGAAAGAACATAACACGGCAAAGAAGCAGGAAAATATGGTATTTAAACATACTCATGTATTTTAGGAACTTGCACTTGGAAAAGAATAACAAAAACGTGGAATGGGGCAATTGAACCATTACTACATCAGATAGTTATTGCTGTGGCATGACTCAGTATGAAATGCATGATTTGAATCAGAAGTATTTGACTACGACTAAGCTAATTAAAGCAAACCAAAAACGTGATACTCCCTCCAGTTCACAAAAACATGTCATTTTGGACATTGACATGGTCTCCAAAAAGCAACTTTGACTACTAATTTCTATTGTAATATATTTATAAAACCCAATAAAATTATAATATTATGAAAGTACTTTTCGAGACAAATATACATGTATGATTTTCATGTATCTAATCTACAAATTTAAAAAGATATCGATAGCTAAAGTTTCAAAAGTTTGAATGCACATATCCCAAAATAACATGTTTTTGTGAACTGGAGAGAGTAGATTATAATAAAAGTTAATTGGTGACTTTACACAAAAAAAAGAAAAACAATTTCTACCATTCATAAACAACATTATCACTATGAAAATGAATAAAGAAAAAAATAGAAGACATGAGTTGAAAAGTTGAATGAGGAAAGACTGTTTTCCGAAGAAGAATGTAGATCAATGAGCTATCAGAATGATATGACATGGTTAAGCACATATCCGTAGTATCCATGGCCCAATGCTCTTGTTTAATATTTATTGTGTACAACTGTTCAGAAACACAAGAAAATTGCAAATTTGTACTTAAATAGGCACCTTATTGAGTATGAGTCCGATTAGAATATGCCAGTCTGTGGGTGTGCAAAACTATATTAATGTATGAATAACAATGAGGAGACAGACTCACCTAGAGGATCCACCAAACAAATTTGCAGGATCAAATCGTTCTTCATGTGCGAAATATTGGTGTGCTTTTTGGCTTGTTGAATGTCCCAATGCATTAGTGTCATCAATACTATGCAGCTTTGCTTCCAGAAGGGTAAGAGATGAATCTAATTTAACTATTTTCCTGGAAATGGACAGTCCATATTTTTGTCAGCATAGGCACACGAAATCATTAGGATATGTATTGCTGTACGCAGATTTTAGTAACAGAGAAGTAAGAAATGACTTAAGGAAAAGCGTTGCAGATTTGCTGTGTACTATTTCCTCAGGAAGTCTAGTCATGAGCTCAATGCTACTTCAAAATGTTTGTTTCAGCTAAAGCTCTAGGCATCACAATGAAGTCATCCATCCAAAAGCCCAACTCAAAGTATCTTAAATTCCTAACGCAATCCATGGAACTTAAAACAACACCTTTTACATCATGAGCTCTTTAACATCCTCCAGGAATTTTAAAGCCACATGACGTGGGTTGCCCAAGCAAGTTCCTCACATCCAGCAAACACTAAAAAAAATCCTTCCAAAGCATAGCATGAAATCAGCAAAAAATTTGTACTTCTACAGTGGCTTGCTATTCCCCCAAATAGAGTTCCAAGAATCTGATCCAAGATTCTTGTCCTAACAAAATTCACAAACTTCACTAATGCGCCTAAGAACCAACCTGAAGTCATCTAGCGACATCAATCCTTAACATATACACAAGCAGTAGTAGCTAGTGTTCTCCTGGAATTCGCAGGGAATTTTGGACTTCTCTTTACCTGTGGAGGAAAGCGAGCTTGTCGTTGCAGAGCGCAGCGAACGAGTTGAGGAATTCCACCGTGTTAGCTATGAACATGTTCACCTGCAGTTCATACATCCGTAATCAGTCAAAAACGCATACTAATCTTATGCTTATTACTGCGTTATTCACATTTATATCCATATAGTCAAGCTATAAAAGTAAATAGCGTTATTCACATTGACATGGGACTGTGTGTGTGATCGCGAGGGGTTAGATTGGAGTATAGTTTAGGAATTGGGAAATTACCTGTCGGTTTGTTCCCCTTTGTCGAGGGCGCAAACGTAGTTCTCATAGACTCATAGTACTGCTGGTAGAAGCTCTCAATTTAGCGGGCATCACTCTTCTTCACGCACTTCGCGAGACCAGGCTATTGTCCTGTTGGGCTGCATAAGAAAGAAAATCAACACTTTTAAGGCAAGATCATTGGATTCAAGAATAGGTTATGCAAAATCCAACAAAGATAGCTCCTTATCTCCCTGTTCCTTGTTTATTTCCCTATTTTCATTATATCTTTCTCCCCAAAATTGAACCTAAAAAAGGGTTACATTCTCCCCTTTCTTCCAATGACCCAAGTCCATTTCCAGATTATCTCTGTTTTTTTTAGCATGGAGCAAATCGGTAAAATTGAATCATTTGAAAAAAGAAGTCGAGTAAATATATGACTACCTCATTTTACCTCTAACGAACAGGAATGTGTGTAAACGATAAAATATGCTATCACGGGAAACTGATCTATTGTGTCGAATCATGACGATGTTATAAGCTCAAATCAGTTTATCTCATTCTCATTGCCCCCAAAAAAAGAAAAATGTTAAATGTGCATTGCAGGTACACACACATACAGTAATTAGAACGCAGCACGTCATCTGAAAAAAGAAAGAAAGAAGAACGCAGCACACCATTCTATTATTGGAACAATGTGCTTTATTTACCAGGTAGTATTAGTAAATTCAGCTTGCATGCTTGATCACATTCCAATTTGGTCATTAGATTAAGTTAATTTTATCCAGTTTGACCATCAGCTAGCTGTTATCAAATTATCACCCAAGCAAAACTGTAGTATTGAATTAAAAAATCTAATGAGCTTAGTGTTCATATAAAAATCATGTATACTGCAAGATAGTGCAAACCAAAAGTAGGCAGACACCATCACGCTTAAACTACATTTGATAACATCGGACCACTCCTATAATGCAGCAAGTAAGATTAACCAGTTCTAACTTCAAAGAAACCTCTGGGGGCAAAAAGGTCGAACACCTAACGAGCACTGGTGGAACCAGAAAATGTCTAAGCCCCAGGCTGACATATAAGAGCCTGAAACTAATAATAAAACTGCACCCAATTATGCCATACCAAAGTGTTAGATACTTAATATGAAACATGAGCTCCATGGCAACTCCTTGAGTGTCCTATTCCAAAATGGTGACAACAAAAAAATATCACATACGTAAGTGAAAATTTAGTACCAAACCAAAAGTAGATTTGGTCCATTACAAGAGCATGTCTACACCATATTGCACCCTAAGAACTGAAAGAAACACGGCAGACAAGTTTCATACAAATGTATACATTGAGCATTTGAGCTCACTCACTAACCTTTCTGAAAATGACACCTTTGTTCTCCTTGTTGAACCCAATCCAGTTATTCTGGGCATCCACCTTGTTAGCAATCTTTTATAGATCAGCGCACGATTTATCCTAAATTGCACAAATCTACACATCAACATTCGCCAGGACCAAATCCCTCCACTGCAATCAAATACTTAACTCCTACAAAAACTACCGCACCTTGAGAGCATCCTTGGAGGATGGAGCCGTCCAGCCAGGGGTGGTGCAGGCCGTCGACAAGCGGAGCGATGGAGGTGCCGGGTGGCGGCGGGTCGGTCCGGACAGCACGTGGGCCGGGGCTGCGTCAGCGAGATCCCACAGCGCGGTTGCGGTGCGTCCTGCATGAGTCGCGGTCTCAACTCGCAAGGCGTGGTCCAGTCCAGTGGCCGTGCGCACGAGTGCTAGGGTTTAGGGAATAGTGGGTTGGTGGTAATGGGAATTTGGTGGTTACCTGCGGGAAGAAGGAAGCGAGGGGTGCTTTGGGTGCCTCCGCTCGCCACGTGTTCGCCCACCCCACGGAGAGCCGCTACCGAGGTTGGAGTGGGGGGCCCTCGACCCGCGCCTATTCAGCCCGCACTGCTGCCCCGACATGAGCGTCGAGGTCACCGGCTCGTTCGCCATGGTGGATGCCACCGCCGCCGACAATGACGGCGGCTTATCCCCGCCACTGCGTGGCGTCGTCATCTCCGCCTCCACCAACTGGCGATCCCTAGGGTTTCCACCTCCTGCATTGGATCGTCGGGGGCGTGTGCGGGAGGCAGAGATGGGGGAGGATGGGGGGAGGCACGGTGGAGGATGGGGGAGGCGGAGGGAGGGAGGCGCGGTGGAGGATGGGGGGAGGCGGAGGGAGGGGAGGCGCGGGGGAGGATGGGGGGAGGCGGAGGGAGGGGAGGCACGGGGGAGGATGGGGGGAGGCGGTGGGAGGGGAGGCGCGGGGGAGGAGGGGGAGGCGCGGGGGAGGCGGAGGGAGCGGAGGAGGCGCGGGGGAGGATGGGGGGAGGCGGTGGGAGGGGAGGCGCGGGGGAGGAGGGGGGAGGCGGAGGGAGCGGAGGAGGCGCGGGGCAGGCCTTAGGATCTTCAATGAGTAAGAGAAGAAGGTTTGAGGAGAGATCCAGGCCATTCATTCGTATGAAGTTGGATTACTTTGGTACACAAATCTGGGTGGACTTAGATTAGACATGACTGTGGGAGTGGTTGAGGGGGTGGATTTAGTAAAGAAAATTTTGGTGTATTATAGAGGGGTAGAGATGTGGAACTAGTCTTAACATTCTCCACACATTGGTTTTGCACTTCTACAACCAAAGGCATCGGTGCCTAGGCTCTGCTACCACTCGTCAGAGCGAACCCTAGCCATATGCCTAGGTCCAACTGGGTTTCACTCCCAGGCCACAGGTCCACTGATCTGTAGCGATCCCTAGCAAAGAATATATTGACCTCTATATATACACAAAGATCAATATGGATAAACCTTATACAATATGATCTGCAACCAGGTATTAGTCACTCATGATCAATTTATAACTACTTACGACCATATTGTATCTGGTTATGACCAGTCCATACTCCCATACGACCAATTTGTAGACCAGTCTGTAATATGTTTGATCAGCTCATGATCAGTCAGTATACCCATACGACTTGTTTGAATATGGTTGAATCGAACGACCTATTTGCGTATTCTCCTTTTGCCTCATGACACCCGATCAAACTTTAGGTAAGAAATGTATCATCTATAGATTGTTCAATCTTTTTTCTGATCTAGTGATAAGATAACTTCATGTGGCCCACTCTTCAACTACTTGTAACATGGCCATATACTTTCTTTATCCGACCACATTGAAGGTCAGAGATATCTCTCCTGTTATGAAGGATGAGCAAATCTCAAGTCCAACTAGTCACATTCATCTGCTGTTTCATAGCATACGTGTAAGCTACCTTTATATCTATCTAGTTACGGTGTAGCATTTAACAACTCCTAAGTACATTATTATACATGTAGGAAACTATATTGATATCAGGTATAAGGATTATACATTATAATTGCTTGAGACCAACCGATAACACGTAAAACATAATAATTTCAACAATGTCTCAAGGTGGGTCAATCCAACACTATGTTCTCTAACATATCGATATCATTAATTTGATATCTCTATATTTATGACCGGTGAAACATGATCATCAATCAATACGTAAACTTATCTATAAATCACTAGTATCCCAACCAGTGACATCCGACCTTTTAGAATGATATCATTTAATAAATAAAGAGCCTCATCAATAAGTCATTGTTAAAATATAGCAATGCATACTTGAAGCTCCAAGAGTTATTAAATGCTTGCCATACAGGCCAAGAAAATCAACTCAGGGTGTTTCTGGCAGCCGACATGCAGTAAAAAACCATCTTCAGAACCGACATTCATTTGCTAAAAACTGGTTGTATGCAAGAGTTAGCTAGAAAACTCAAGTCATCGCTAGCTAGTTTTCTGGATAACTCTTAGAGCTGGTAAAGAGAGGAAGCACTAGATGGAGCTAGAAACATATATGCTAGTAGTAGACATGTTTTGAGATAAATCTGAATGCAAGCTGGCCGTTTGCTGTAGACATAGCTAGAAGTTTTTTACTTGGCCGTGAATGGTAGAAAAAGCTAGAAACTATTAGCTGGCCAATGCTCAGACAAGTGAGGTGCTTAAGTCGGCAAAGACTGCTAGCTACAGATTTTTTCTAGTGCTAATTGAGCTGTACACTTGAGTCGGTTTTGAGGCCTATAAATGCTTGTAACCCCCTCATTGTGATCAGCATGTGAGGCTGTATGTAATATGTGTTGAGTGTGCTGCAGCATAAAGAGTATGTGTGTGCTAGAGATGTATAAGTGAGTAGTGTGCTAATGAAAGTTTGATAGCCTCATACAAGTGTATGTGTGTATGCCATATGAAAGTTGAGTGTCTTTGCCACCTTGTGATTCTCAACAGTCATATACTTACTTATCATTATAAATGATAATTTATTTAAGAAATATAATAATATATCATTCAAAAAACTTATAAACATAGAAGTAATACAATTATTTTATTGTCGATATCACTAACACTGTCATCGACCTTCTGGATATGTAATATCTGAAAAGATGGTTTCCTGTCCTGTAGCACTCATTGTAGAGTGAGTCGATGGTTTGTCTGGGTGTACCCCGGTCATCTCAACGGATGACGTCCCCCCAGCACAGCTGCTATTGTCCTCTGCACTCTCCTGCTGCTGGAGTGCGGCCTCGAGGTTCCAAAGCACGTCACCCATCGATGGCCTATCCATGCTACGGTCAGCAACACATTGCTCCGCTATCTTCGCAAATTTCCTGAAGCATTGAGGAGTGATTTTCCCCACGAGATGAGGGTCGATGATCTCGTTGAGTATACCTTTCTTTTGGCAAGAAAGCGCCCAGTCACGCAAGCTCACTTGCTCATAAGGAAGCCCAGTGTTTATCACAGGGCGCGCACACAGGATCTCAAACAACACGACCCCGAAGGAGTACACATCTGATTTCTTGGTGAGACGTTGCTGCCGGAAGTACTCCGGATCAAGATATCCGAAGGTGCCTTTCACAACGGTGCTCACGTGGGTGTTGTCGATGTCCGGACTGGTCTTAGAGAGCCCGAAGTCAGAAACCTTTGCCACTAACTTGTCATCTAATAGAATGTTGGTGGTCTTCACGTCACGGTGGATGGTGGTTTGCTTTGCGCCTGTGTGCAGGTAATGCAGCCCTCGAGCTGCACCGATGCAGATCTCAAGGCGCTGCTTCCATGAGAGTGGTGGGTTGTCGGTGTTGTACAAGTGATGCCGAAGAGTCCCATGGGCCATGTAGTCATACACCAGAATCATCTCGTTCTTGTCCTCACAGTAGCCAATCAAAGACACAAGGTGGCGATGGCGGAACTTGCACAGCATCTCGATTTCAGTCTGGAACTCATGAAATCCCTGCTGGGATTTCTGGTTGGCACGCTTGATCGCCACCTTTGTCCCTCCGTCTATCTCTCCGCGGTAGACATTCCCGAAACCGCCACTGCCGAGGAGAAAGGCTTCATCAAAGTTATTGGTGGCAACCTGGATTTCTGCAAATGAGAAGTGACGGCAGAGATTGCATCGCGAGTTTCCGCGCTCAGTGCGATGAGTCAAATGTCCGTTGTTGGTCTTGCCAGAATTGTTTGATACCTTCTTTCGTCTGCAGATAGCAAACATGCTTATAAAAGCAATCAACAACACAGCAAAACCACCAATAGCTCCACTGATGGCTGCTAGTGTGGCACCTTTCAATTTTCTTTCACCGTTAGATACCCCATTAGGATTCACATCAGGGTTTGGTGGAAGTGGAGGGTTAAGCCCGGAAAGATCATTCTTTCTGTTTCCCTGGAACTTGAAGACCTCAAGGCCATTCAGTATTGAATCATAATACTGCGGCCTGCTTGAGAGATCAGGGTGAAGTGCAACCCACATGTCTGTCTGACCAGAACCGTTTGTGATGACAATGTAGTCGGTGTAGACAGGTGTGCCGATTCCTCCGCTCCGACGGATGACATCCATGTTCTGCTCTGCTGTTTGGTTGTTAATGTATATTGAGAACACCCTCTGGTTCACCTCGGTTATGGGATACTGGATCTCACAGAAATGGAACCTGAGAAGGTAGTGGAACCCCGCATCGACTGGTAGAATCCATGTAAGGTTGTAATTCAGGTTGATCTGCGCAGTTGGCCCCATTGACCGTGCTGTTGCATACATGTCCATCGGTGCAATGTAATTTGGGAAGTTAGGCGGATACTTGATTGTAAGATTGTCGTCTTTGGAGTAGTTAACACCAAAACCAGCACCATAAATGTAAGGGGAATCATCATCCCATGAGCGGTAAAAGCCAGAGTCTTGTCCTGGGGAGATAGTCCGCCCTCCAACATTGAGCCGATACATTGTTTGGAAGCTTGTGTCAGAAGAAATTGGTAACGGATATGGCTCCTTGCCACTGACAAAGGTTGGCGTTGGTGTTGTGAAGATGTCAGGTGTGGGCACAAGCTCGATGCCATTCACAAATGCAAAGGAACTCTTTTGGTGCAAAGATGGGGCAAAGGTGAGGTCAAGGCTGCCTGAGGTAACATTCACAGAGAATTCACAGACAAGATAGACGTAATTCATTGCCTGAGCAGTTTGTGAAGCATTGAAATTTCTCAGAAGGATGAGACTCCCTGTAGTAACGCTAAACAAGGCATTGGCGGTGTCATACTCACTATAAATGACTGGATACAAGTAGAGGCGGATGAACATGCGGCCAGGGTTAACTGGAAACAAATAGGTGTAGTTTGACATGAAGATGCGGGCGGTCATGTAAGGGACCAAGGAGGGGAGCGAAGGGTCTATGTCCCTCGCACTTGCCGTGATGCCGTTCAGTGATGGTGCGAACTTGGAGCTTGCGTCACCATCCCAAGTTCGGCCATCAGAATCACTGTCAGGGCTGGAGGCTCCGCAATTTAGGCGGATCTGGCCAGAACTTGTGGAGTTGTTACTGGCTGCCACTGCAACTGACATTGAAGTAAACACTGGGAGGCATAGGAGGGTTACTAGTTGGACTAGGTGCACCATTTTAGTAGACGATGTGTTGAGAAGAAATATCGGAAGGTTTCTGTAAAACAACAGACTACAAGAAAGACGTCACAAAAGTTGTGTCACGGCAGAAGATTGGATGTTTGCCTGGGGGTTTGGTTTTAGGCAAGAAATCAGCAATTGAAGTGAGTGTTTTGGATAGTGCCCTTGTACACTGAAGGAACGACCAGAGAGCTCGATACTTGACCTGAACATGGGAAAAAATCGTAGGGAAAAATTGAGTAAGGAAAGATGAAATAGAGACAAAATGATCCAAGATTGGAGGTTAAGGAGCCTGTGCAGGAAATAAGGAGCAGAATGAAGGTATTCAAACCACCAAAATTACAAACTTTACAAAAAAAATAGCAGGATTTAGCACAGAAAAAACTTTTTGCACATAAACTGTACGCAAAATTGAATTAAGATTTATTTTTTGTTGTTTCTCAAAGTGGCAGATTTGTTTTCCGAAAGAGAAAATTACAACTTCCATACAAACTGTCTCTTCTGTTTATACCGAATTTGTCGAAGTTTACTTAAAATCCCCAAGTAAAAGTACAAATTTAAGGGAAAGAAACAAATAACGCTAACAGCAATATTAAATATTACCTTAGTAATTAGAAAAAGGTTCAAGCATTTGCCTCCTAAAAGTACCTTAGATGACTGATGGACTAATGAACTTCCGTACAAAAATTGTTTAAGGGAAAAAAACAAATAATGCTAACAGCAATATAAAATATTAGCTTAGTAATTAGAAAAACGCTCAAGCGTTTGCCTCCTAAAAGTACCTTAGATGACTGATGGACTATGAACTTCTGTAGCAAAATTGTCAGGGAAAATCTGATATGGAGGTTGTTTTAACAAAAAAAAACACTTTGGAAAAGTCCCTACCATATTATCGAAATTGCACCAAATTTTTCAGACATGCAGGTGAGGTTCACCTTTCTCAGTTGCTGACAAATAAAATTTCTGGGAAGGTTAAATTTACCTGATAAGAAAGGCGAGGTTGTCTAAACTTTCTGGAAAGGCTCGAAGTGCAAGAGAAGTGATCAAGCTGTTGTTGCTGCTCATTCCGGGGAAGGTGATGAGGTGACTCCAAGGAGATATAGATGTAGAGTTTCACAAAGTGGCCCCCATACTTCTGACAATTTGGTGCAGCCGTAAAATGATTTTGATTCTCCGCTAGGAGGACAGGGAACAGCATTTTTAAATGTAAAGTTTAAAGAGCTAAAAAGAGAGAGAATGTAACATCCTGAAAAATTCAAATTTGAAAATATGAAGTTCTTAAATTATTTTGCAATAAGTTTTGTTGAAATTTGGATTTTATGGCAATTTTCTGAATTTTGGTGGAGGATTCGAAAATTTAAGAAAGCTTAAAAAAATCACTATTAATAAGGCCATAAAGGGGAATATGCAAGTAAGGGAAACCCAAACATTCTAAATTAAAATCTGAAAATATGGTCCGCAAAAGGGAGGAAGAAACTTGAATTAAAATGTAAGAATTTCATTTTGGAATAGTATTATAAAAGGGCAACAAAAATAAATAAACAAATAAAAACATATACAAATATATAAACAAAAGGCCTAGCAAGATGAGCAGAAACATCCAAATGTAGATATACAAAAATAGCTATAAAGGAAATATACATATAGGTATATAAGTGAATATGCAAATTAAATAAAAAACAGAACCAAGGAGGTCAGGCCGGCCATTTTGCCCGGCCCAACCCCCATCCCTCTCTTTCTTTTCGCCCGCGGCCCAACCCCATTTCCTTTTCCCCCAGCCCGAGCGGCCCAGCTCACCCTTCCTTTCCACCCCCAGCGCACTGTTTTTCTTCTCTCCAAGCACCCCGCTCTCTCTCTCTCCTTTCCCCGGGCCGCAGCTCCCCGGCTCGCCCGCTCGCCCCGCAGCCCAGCCCGCCCCCGCACCTGCGTTCGGACCAGCGGTCCCCGGCGTCCCCTCCGCGTGCGTCAGTAGGCCCGCCGTCGTCCCGTCGCGCCCTTATCCTCTGCTTTGCTCCGCCCTATCGCATCATGCAGCGCGCGGCGCCGTTCTCTGCTGCCCGTTGTGTGCGGCGCCAAAGCTGCATCACTGGACGCCATCACGCCGAATCTCCCTCAAAGATCCTCTGCTCACACGCCGCTTGTCTTGTCGCCGCACCCTGCTTCTGCCGCACGCCGCGCTCTGCGCCCTTGCCTGGCCACGCCTGGGAACCCGCCACCATCACACTCCACCACCCCAAGCCTTATCCTCTCCTCTAAAGCATTACACCGAATTCACCTTCATGCACCTCCCCTCACCCAATCAAGATCAAGACCTTCATCTCCTTCCCCTTCCGCTCATGCGCAAGCCGCCGCCAATCCCACCGCCGCCTCCTCCCCGGTCACCCCCCCCCCTTCGATTCCTCGCCTGGGGAGCATCATCTCGGTGCCCTCGAGCCTCCCCAACTGCCGCCGAAGCTCCTCCTCCACCCCAAGTCGCCGGCGCCACGGTCCTCCCCGCGCCGCCCATGGCCACCGCCGCCAGCTCCTTTCGACACATTTCCCGCCCGGCAAACTTTTTGGTAAGCCTCCCCATACCCTCCTCTAGCTCCTGCGCCCGCCAAATCCTCCTTCCTTCCTTCACGGCGCCGCCGCTCCACTCTCACCCCGCCGCCGGCCGCCCAATCCTGTCGCCCCACCGACGCGCGCCATCTGAGCCACGCCGCCTCCTCCACCGGCATCTACACCTCCCCGTGAACCCCTTTTTGCTGACCTACTCCGCCTCTCCGACCTTCTCTCGCCGGAGTCCTCGCCGCCAGACGTGCGCCCCCGCCTCCTCTGTTTTCAGCCCGTGGCTTCTCTGTGTAATCCCCAATCCCGCATGCTCTTTAATAATACCGCTCCCCACTAAGTCACGAAGGACCGAGGGCCCAGATGGCTACCGTTGGCCGCACAGTTTTCTCCTCCTTTTCTTTTTTTTTACTGCTTTAATCCAGTTCCATTTTGTAAAAGTTAGTCAAGTTAGAAATTTATTCATGGAAGGCAATAAAGACTTAATTAGGAAATAACTGAGATTATTTAAGGTTTAAAATTGGAATAAATGCCAGATCTAAGTAACATGTGCAATGGATACATTTAATTAGGACTTAATTATTAAAGGCATGATGGGAACTTGCGTAATAAAAAAAAGTCATGTTAAAACTGAGCTCTCATGAATTAATTAAATGGCATATTTCTTGAAGACTCGAACTCCTCCAAATTAATTGTAGAGCAAAAATGCTAATAGAAAATTTAAACTAAGAATGTGTTGCCAAATAAATTAAGGGAAGCCAATAAATTCGATTAGTATATAGAAAAAAATGAATGTTAAATATTTAATAATGGATTAGTTATCATATGTAAAAACTTAAGGCAGTTTAAATAACTATTTAAACATGTGGACATTAATTAATTGCAGCCATAAAAAAAAGTGGCTTGGGGTTAAATATTCAAATTAGTGAAGATCTTAATTGAAAAGAAATTCTAAATGAAGTTAAAGGTTTGGATATTAGGTTTAGATATGAAATGAAGGTTCCAAATTAAGGACTACCCTTAATTATAATTAAAAATCTATGCCCAATACTTAACATGCCTCCATTAGATATATTTTTATGGTAGGTTTTGCCAACTAGCAGATATTGAAATATGACCTTATATACCAAGTTTTGCCTAGATAGCTAAGTTTAAACTAAAATTAGAAATAAAGCTAAGCCTAATAGTAGCTGAAGTATAAGCAAGATAATAATAGTACTATTAATTAAATCTTAACACTAGATTTAATACATAATGATATTGAGCATAATTATATATAGCAAGTTGGGACCCGTATAAGTAGACCCTAATTCAAATTGAACTTAGCGTAGTGATGACTAAAGGTACATAAAATATCAGTAACAGTAACTTTCAGAGAGCACTCGAAATAAAAGGTTCATAATCGTAAACAGATACAAAAATAATAAAAGAGAATATAAATAGTCAAGTTATCTTATTCCACCCCCGGCCTTGCACATGAAACACCCATTAACTCATAATAAAACTAAATTGAGTTTACTCGGATTTATTTGGATCTTTTGAGTTATTTGCTTTTATTTGGATTCAGTCGTTTGTAGCGTAACTAGAAATTGGAAGTCGTGAAGACTCATTGGATCAAGCGAGATCAAACTCGAAGTGAAGATAAACACCAAAAACTCAAGAGAAAGCATCATGTGAGCTCAAGACCGTGGTGAACCGCGCCAGGCGAGTCAATACTTCGATCATGTTGAACCTACATTTTTCGCAAATTTACTTTTGTTTAAATTATCAAATTGCATGCTGTTATTTTATATGCAAATACATGTTTAATTTAAGATTCTAGTTATATGTCCATTGTTTGCCTTGAATAATATTACACCTCCTTTGGATTACCAGATTATGTAAACCTTGTCGCCCTAGCAAAATTATAATAAGTAACATTTCGAAAATAAGTCCCTAATTATACGCCATGCTTAGTACTGCCTAGATACCCGGGGGCGCTGAAATGCCCCAAGCCTCATTATCATTTTTAATCATGAGAAACTGGTTTGGACAGTCATTGTGGGAATGACTGGTATATTTTGATATGATTATTTTATGCTCCTAAAAATCCCAACTTACTTAAATATCTGAGCGGATGGTTTGGGGGCTGGTATGTGGTAGAATTGTGAAGTGTGGTAGAACCGCTCAGGTACTCCTAAGGACCGAATCTTGTCATGACCTCCTGTGTAAAACAGTGCAACCACAAGTCTGCAAAGTGCAACTTGGCTAAGTAAATTTATCGAAATTCCCGGACTCATCTCACTGGTAGTGGATAGAAGTGGATACGCAAGGGCAAGAGAAGGCCTAAAGGGACACCGAGTGGAGGGTGAAGTTTCCCAGTCGTATTAGCGCTGAGGGGAGTGGAGCCTGAATAACGCTAGTAACCGTGAGGAACATCCCGTGCATAGATGGGACCCACCGCAAGTGGGCAGTTTCCCATAAGGTGAGATGACAAAGGGGACTAGATACTTTGAAAAGTCACTGTGATGGTCTGCTCAACCACATGACTAAGGAATCGTGTGGGGCAACGAGTTGATTGTCTCTTGTGATGAAAGTGTACAAACTCTGCAGAGTCAAAACTATTCAAATAGTCGTGCCCACGGTCAAGGGCGGACATGGGAACTTAACCAGATATAGTTCTATTTCGAAAACTTTATGGATGGGTTTGGAAAAGTGAAGGGCAATGGAAAGCCCTGATTTGAGTTATCTTGGGTGTCGTCCCAGTGGTAATGTAAGCGGTTATAACGCTGAAATGTTAGCATATGGTGCGGATGCCATGTAATGGTGGATGGAATCTGAATCACTATTATTATTGCATTCCTTTACACATTATGTTTTTGTGTAAAACTGCTAGGTCTCAGGAAATTTCTATGTATTGTATTTCAAATAATGACACTTCTAATCTTACAAAATAAAATATGGAAGGAATAAACAGGGTCGTGAGTAAAAGAGATAGATGTTTGTAGTATACACATAAAGGTAATGGTGGATTCATGTCGATCATAAATAGGAAACGATAGAGTGGATTCTGGGAGAAATAAATTGGTGGAGACTAAATGAATATATATACTAGATAGATGATTTAAATGATTTTGGAGAATTAAGGAGTGCAAAGGTAATTGGTGGATTACGACACTGATACTTTTATTAATTCTAGAAAGATGTTGACAATATTGGGATTAATAGAATCGACTATTAGCTGGGTCAATTGAATTTGTGGAAATTTAGAGGTATGATAACAATTCTTGGAGTATAAATTTGATCAATGATAATCTTGGTGGATGTATACTAGTGAAGTGTAGACCTGATCAATGATATTTTTGGTGGATGTATACTAGTGATGCGTAGACTTGATCAATGATATTCTTGAGGGAGGTATACTAGTGAATTAGTTAGAGATAATTAATGCAAAATAAGGTTAATTATTGGAAGATCAAATTATGGTTGTTGATGGATTATTTAAACGATGATACTCACTGTTTGGGGATTTAGGCAGCAATTTATTGGTGGATTGTATAACTAATGATAGTCGCTGTTTGGAGTCTTAGACAGCAATCAGTAAGGAAAGTATGTCTTGGTGGATTAAGTCAATTATGGCAATCGCCGTGTGAAGTTTAGGTAGAATTAATAACACTATGATTTAATAATAATACTACTAAAAGCAATTTTTGGCAAATAAAATAGCCCGAGCCTCTCCTTTGATAAGCCATGCATACTAATTATTTGCATCCTGTGTATTGGCTCGCGGAGCACGGTGGTTAGTGTGCTCACACTCGCTCTCATAACAAATCCAGAAGCAGGAATCAGATCACTACGCTTCAGCAATACTTTTGGTTATGATGGAGAAGAAGATGAAGTCGTCAAGGGCTAGGTCGCGAACCTCCAGTTGACTGCCTGTGGGCATGTCCTGAAGGTCCCACCTGTGTGCTTCGTTCTTCCGCTGCTGCAATTTAATGATTTCGGCCTAATCGGCCCATGAGTAAGTTTATTATTATATTTAAGCTTCCGCATGATATATACTTTGATATTCAGAACTGTAATCTGTGAGCACTATCTACTGATCCAGGGAATAGTGCGGTGGAATCACAGAGGATTCCGGATTGTAAAATCTGGGTGCTTACAGAGAACTAGCTTCTTAACTTTTTATTTGTGTAATGTCTTTTCTTTAGCTTTCAAATGCATCATTTCAAATTTTTAATCAGTAAAATTGTCAATATCTCACATTTTACTTTCTCATTTTTCCGAAGCCAGAAATATTTACACACTGAATAATTCAAATTCAAAATTTAAGTAGGATTTCTCAATTTTAAAGTGTGCATGATTTCTTTTCATTTGACAAAACCCACAAAAATGAGGGTTAGGCATGCATCTAGTTATAATGTAATACCTGCAAAAATACCTAACAACCCAATATTTGGAATTTTTTATGCTACCTATATTTTAAGAAAAGCACATTGATGAATCCAATGAATATATATGTCACTTCCAATCAGCCGTACACAAGGAATAGATGCCCTCATGGTTCATGCGTAATTGGCTGGTTAATTTATTTTAGAACACTCAGTTTTGATCCTTAATTATATAAGGCGGTAACAGGTGGGTAATCAGTCGAATTGTAACATACGAATAACACATTACCATTTTAGTATTAATCATCTGAATTGTAACATTTGGTGACACATTACCAAGGTTGTCCGTATTGCGATACGTATTATAGTATCGTACAATCCTACCGGAGGTAGATGATATGGATCGGAATCAGATAGTATTGCAGTGGGTTCACAATCCTACTCGTAGAATCGTTAGGATCGCAATGGGATCGTGATCCTAACAACAAACTATATTAACATATAAAATTTATATTACCTATATTTAGTTTAAGTTGCACTAGTTTAATTTGCTTTGTTTTATTGTTTACATGTTGTTCTAAGTTAAAAATGTATTATCTTTGATATATTGTATTTTTAGATTATTAGTTTATTAAAAATAATTTAAAAAGTTTTAAAAATCAACCTTAATTCAATATAA